>JABFDZ020000118.1:24140962-24153880 GCA_019775955.2 Pollimyrus isidori | reverse complement strand
TTGGCCCCCCCCCCCCCCCCCCCCACCTTCACTGTCAGAATAATAGGTTGGAGCCCCAATACAGTTTTGTACCCCAATGTATAAACAACATGAATGTACCCCCGAATGGTACAAAATGTTCCATTTCTCTAACTTAAAAGCTATATTTACCTCCATCTAGGCTTTGATTGGCAGACGGTTTAGGGTACAGCTACAGTGACGAGTAATTGTACCCTCAAAGGTATAAATTGCTACTTTTTTTCTTCTGACAGCGCAGTGGGCTGACTAGACTGGAATGCTGGATTGTGTTTATTTAAATCTCACGTCCCTGTCTAAGCTGTGCGTGCCGCGTTCATTTGACATGTTAATGCACTATTGAAAGAGTAAGGTGGGGAACTAAAACTTCAGAGCGACATTGGATACGAGAGTGAAGAAGTTTGGCGAGCGGGGACAGGCTGTACCCAACATGGGCAGTGCTCATTAGCATGAGCATTAGCATATCAGTCTGGGCACCAGGTCCTGCTCACCAAAGATGGGGCGCTGTTTCCCCATCAGAGCAAAAGCAGACCCACCTAATTCAGGTTTGCCTGGACTTTGGGGAACTCAGTGGGATTACATGAAGCCCCCTTGACTTTCGGGGCCAGTTAACTCTCTCAGAACTTCTTGTGCGCCAGTAGCCTATCAGGAATTGGCAGAGGAAGGATTTGAAGTTTGCTAGATGGATGTTTCCCCTTGTTGGGGAGCAACAGAATGTAAATACATTTATTACTACTACTAGCCCTCTCATGTCATTGCAATGTATTAGAACAAATTGAACTGAAACTGAACTCTTATTGCAGGAAGCTGCACGTGTGAGGAAACAGGGCAAAACTGGTGTTTCCTGCCCCATGTTTCCTCTACTCAGTTTCTCCCAATGGTGTCATAAGTAATTAAGTAACACCCCTATGTGTAACCTGAGATGAAGCAAGACTCTGGTATAAATAAATGTGTAAAGGAAGCCAACCCTTGTAGTTCACTCTGCAGAAGGTGGCTACCCTTGCAAGTAAAATCTGTGTGACTGTGTCTCATTTCAAGGTAAACAGATAACTCAGAGCTGAATCCACCCAACATCCCTAGACATGGGTCCAAGTTTGACATGAGTTGGGGCCTCATCTTGCATCCCTCATCTCCCTATAAAACAGTTTTTGCAAGCAAGTCAATAGCCACCTAGTGGAATGACTATACCACACCTTTCAGAAAGTACATGATGGCAGTAGAAGTTAATCTTTTTGCCCTGTCTCTTTTCAATCAGCCAGCCAGTACTGGTAAGTTATTGAATGACACAAACAAATTCATTACTGAGAAGCTACAAACCTCTCACTGGTGAGCGAGTTTTCAATGTATTTATTACTTCTTGACAAGAAGAACCCTTTAGGAGTGATGACAATTTCTCTGTAAAAAGTGTGCAGGAGATTGGCTCGAACTGGTCTCAGGTGAAGAATGACCACAGTAAGTAAGATCAGAGTGAGTCTGAGTGAATGTTTTCTTGTAAATGGAATCAAATTTTATTAACCTACAGAGATGTGTTTACTGAAAAATGTGTGGAAGAGAACAGAGGGGACTACCATAGTGTTTGTAATAGATTGAACTCCATTGGAAACCATGGGAATAATGTGACAACATAGAGACATTTAGTCGATGAAGATGGGATGTGATTTAAATTCTGCCTTACAAATATATTCAGGAGATGCTATAATTAGAAGATCCCAAGCAGTGTGAGAGAACTATGACAAACAAAACCACAGTTTGACCAAATCAATGCCAAGCAGTATATTCCTGTCCCTGTAACATCACTTGGTGATCAGAGCTTAGTGACCAAATTTCTGTGTCACTGAGAGGAGCTTTGAAAGTTTCCTTCAAAGCTTGTGAAGGCAGGAAAGAACTTCAAGAGTTCCCACTACATCCCCAACAGGACAACCAGTGTCCTGCTTCGATGACTGTCAGCGGCGAGTGGCTATGGCCTACCAGAGGGAACCAGCAGACTATCACGCTGAGCACTGTCCCCCGCTCAGTCTGGGATGCAGACATGTGATGTTTACTCTGCCAGCTGTAGCTGCTGTGAAGACTCACTGCAGGTGGATCTCTCCCCTCATAACCACGGGGGTGGAAAATGGTATAATGCAGGGGTGAGCAGTAAAGAAGCCGTGGACTGACTGGTGGCAGGATGAAGAGAAAGAATTTCTCATCCCCTGGAGAGAGTTTTTGGTTTGCATTTTGATGCGGTCAGGGGAAGAGAAGAAGGTTTGACATCCGTTTCTTCCTTTGAGGTGGTCGCCTCGCACTTTGGAGAACAACCAGCAGTTACTGGCTGAGAGATTCAAGGGTTGGGGCTTAAAACAAAGTTTGTGGAGTCAAAGACATTGTTGCGATACATCCACCATCAAACATATGATCTTGTTTTGCACACTTTCTGGCCATAGGAGGAGCAGAACATCAGGACTACAAAGCAACCAACCCTGTGGCGCACATAATCAGGGAAGGAGAAGAGGCAGGAGTGCTTGGCCACTGCCACGGCTGACTCCCCAGTCTCGGGGTGAAGGTCGGTCCCTTCATGTTAGACACTGGCTGATTAATGAGCCCATCTTGCTGGATCTTCCCTCACACATGGCTGCTCGCGGTGTGAGTGAGTGCTGAGACTGCTGATAACCCCCGGAATCTGTGAAGGGTGGGATTCACCATTGCGCCAGTGAAGGTATTGAGAAAAAATGCAATTGTGTTTGGAATTGGCGCAAGATGAAATGGCATGGTCTGTCTGGCATGTAGCAGGTAAAGTTCCAGGACAAAACAGAGATGAGTAAACCTTCGTAGGTGGATTTACTTGAGTTTTCAGATTATGGTATTGGACCCTGTACTCATTTTAGCTGTCTTTTCTGTGCTTGTGATTCTATATTGACCCTTTCTGGCAAAATGTAAACAAGATCCTGTATCAAGACCTGTGCTTCCAGGTAACCTGATGTTTATACCAAAATATATGAAGTGGGGATGAATTCCATTACGTGTAAGAGCATCTGCACTCTGCCCAGGACCGCGGAATGACTGACGAGTCATGAACGAGCTGGATGGTATTCCTTCTTGATCTCACCAGTGTGTATTAGCAAGCATAGGTTGTACACAGAGATCAAAGAAAGGTTTTGTTTACAGTGGCGCTCAAACGGCCTCTGTTTAGCAGCGCAGCATTTGATCTTAGCAGCAAGGAAGCAATGCAGCCTGAAGGACAGACCAACAAGCTCCCAACGATGGTACGATCACACAAACTGCAGATTTGCAGCACGAGTTCTGAAAGGTCATCTGTACAGCCACAGAAGTGTGAAATGTTCCTTAAGGTTAAATGTGCCTTGTGTAATTATCGGGAAGGGCGTTACGGTGGATTGCAGCGGTCTGGGATATACAGCAGATATTTACTGCCAGGTAGGTGAGTTTGCTTTAGGTTTCTGGGGGGTTTAAATGCTTTTTGTCATTTTGTCTTAGGAATTGCCTTATGAGTGGAGGTGTCTGCCTCACGAGAAGTAACTGTTTGATGCCCTGCGATGGGTTGGCTCCCCATTCAAGGTTGTCCCCAGTCGTCTGCCTGTAGCTTCCTGGAGTGATTCGGGTCCCCCTGCCGCCATGCATATGACAGGCAGTTATAGAAAATGGATGGATGGATGGACGGTTTTGTTGAACAATGGTTGTATATTTAGTGGTGATCCCGGGTGTATGCAGGGCGAATACAAGCCAGTCCAGATGGGAGTACAGGACAAACTGGGGTTTATTTGCACACACACGGACATAAACACTTTTATGCCGCGTCTGCCGGAACAGACGCTGGTGCAGACTTAAATACAAAGAACAAGACACAGGACTGGCGAGCGGCAGCGCCTCACAGGTGCAAACACTGGGGTAATCACGGGAGGTGGCAAGGTGGGCATGCCACACGAAAGGCTGGAACAGGACGGATGACGCGGTACGTCACAAGTTGCATTTATTTGTTTGTTTTTTGTTTTTGGCAAATTTGTTTTTTGTAACCATGCTCTTGCTCCAAAGTTCTTAAACGAGAACCAATTTTTGTAAAACCTGATCTAGTACAGAACCTCAAAGACAGTTATTATGACCCAAGTATTCCTTAAATTGGCAGCTCTTATTGTTTTATTGTTGCCAACTGTTAATGCTCAAAAAATAGAACAAGGTTTCCAGTGGCCCTTCAAGTCATGTTCTTGTCTCACCTCCACTATTGGAAACACATCCTTTCTGTTATGTTGCAGAACTATTTTCTGCCTACAGTAGCAGGGATTTATCCATCATGGGAACTTGCTAGCGCAGGACTTAGCTGTAAGGGACTCATGTGTAAGTAAAGGGCAGACCTGAGAGCAGAGCAATGTACAGGTGAAGCCAGAGTGCGGTCGTGTGTATACAGCTGGGACCAGATGTGAAACACCCTGGGGGCTCTGCTGTGGTGCATGCTGGGAAATCGAACAACTGTACATAGTGGATAGTTTGTCCTCTTGCTGCTGAGATAAAGCCCAGCAGTCTGGTGAGACCTAACATAATAAAAACTCTGAACTCCTACCTTTTTTATCAAGCAAGAAGCAGAATCTTTTTTTCCCTAATAAACTGGCAGCTTGTTAAAACAGAAGCAATGTTTCCCTTTCCTGTTTTTGATGAGGATTGTCCAAGGAAAATCAAACAAGCAGCACCGATTTTCAAGTACTTGATATTCAAATCAAAGACCTTTATTAAGATCAGGCTTTACAAAGACCTTTACTTAAACCTATAGTAAATTATAGATGAGAGCTTCATAAAGCAGTCATAATAAATAATAAACATGGTATAATGTGTTATACCTTTTTACAGTATAAATATTTAAAGCCATGTTTATAATGCTTTATGAATATGTTTATAAATTACTAAGAACACGGCCTTAAGTTTTACCACATTCTCTTCTGAACATATATGTTTATGGAGCATAATACTGTTGTTCTTCGCCTATCATGTTTAATGTAACATTAGTTTAAATTTTCCTTTCATTTGATCAAGGATAAATAATGAAGAGCTTTTCCAGAATGGAGCACAGCAGACAACAGAACCTCCTGGATCCATTTTAGGACGGATGGACGGTTTCTGTTTGCAGCAGCAAACCATGGTTGTATTTAGTGGTATTTAGTATTTAGTTGCATTTAAACATTAATTTTTCCACTGTGGAAGCAATTAGGTAGTGACTGGGGGAAAATCTGCATGCCCCGTAGCCCTGGAGGACCAGAGGGAATCAGCATGCAATGTGCAGGGTAATGTTTGTTTTCTGCCTTCTGATTGAAATTTTACAGTATTTCCCAGAGTCCAGGGGACCACAGAGAGTTTTGGTGCTTTAACAAAGACTGCTTTGTGTAGTGACATAGACTACGGCCCGGTCTGTAGAGAAATGGGCTCCTGGGTCAGAAAACTGAAGGAATTTAACTGGGAGAGCAAAATAACGGCTTTTGTCCCTGGAATAGAAAGGGCCATCCTCTGCCCAATATGGGGCCCCAGCCTGGTGTGAAGTCACTTCAACACGGTGTGATTCACGTGATGATGCAGGGGTTGCGTGAGAGAGAGGAGAGGATATGGGAGATGGAAAAGAAGCCACGCGTGTACGGTGCCCTGTGCGATAAACCAATCCTGCTCATGGTTCCCTGAAACTGTGTCTGTCCTTTTATTTATGCAATACGGACATCTCCGTGACAACCCTGCCATTTGTGTGCGACGGTGAAATAGTCCTTACCGAGCAGGATGAGCTCTTGGAAGCCGGGGTGTTTTGCTTTGATGTTATGACGCCCTATCTCCACCCTAGTTATGTCTGCATTCCTACCACTGAACCTGAAACTGTGGGGTTCTGTCAAAGAGTGCATGCAGAGAACCAGCTGTGAAACACTCCTTCTATGACTGTGGTTCTCAGGCCCCAATGCAAGAAACTCCACACGTTCTTTATATTTAAATTTTACAATCTGCCGGCCTTAAGTATATATTTTTTATCTTATGCAAAGTATATAAAGCATTACAGAGTTGGGAAACTCAGTCAGAGTTTGCATTCGTCTTGGTGATAACATGATAATCATGATGAATGCTTTGTGTTTGTTCTGTGAGCGTAGGTATTTATGACAATCTGGTTTGAATCGATTTACACAGTTTGGAGGTATTTGAAACAACTTAATATAAGCCACTAGGAATGTTCATACATAATACATGAATGCCCTCTATCCCCCCCATCCACAATCGCCTCAGGTAACTGAGAACTTCCTTTATGAACCTACAACAAACAGGAATGCTTTCCATATGTCAGACTGATTTCCAGAAGTCAGACTGATGAGGAAACTGGCTGTTTATCTGTGGTTCCTGCATGTCAATTCAACCCTCTGAGAGACAAATGTTCTTGACATCACTGCCTTCGGTTTCGCGTGGAGGGAGACACAGTCAAGTCGTTGAGAGCAATTCTGCAATGATTTGGCGCAGAATGGAGATGAGACTGTGTTTTTATTATGTGAAAGTCCTTCGAAACCTTGCAAAGGCCATATTTTTCCAAAAACCAAAAGAAACAATTTAACAGATGTTCATGGCCACCCTTCTCTCCCACACACCTCCAGTTGTGCACTGGGCTCCATCTCCCTGCCTTGGCAGCACACAAAGGCATCGCCACGGAAACGCGAGCGGGTCTGACTCAATTTTGGGGCTCCCCGCAGCTTCCCATCACACCACGGCATGACAAAGGGAGATGTGCATCGATCGAGGGACCAGGCTGGACTCCGAATTCACTTAACTGCGGCAAACTGGGATGGGGTCCTAATGAAGGCTTGCGTGCTGCCGCCTTCCCTGTCAATCCCGCAGTAGAAGGATTTCAGTCCTCTGTCTCTAATTGGATCACCTTTAACTGCTGCGAACCAATCACCTGGGTGGGTGTCAGTGCTGTTATAGAGAGACAGTTGATTTCATTACTCTGCATGTGTTGAACAACTGGTTCTGGGTGGGAGGGGCATCAGTTAAGCAGAAAAATGACTGATTATAATTCCTAAAGCAGACATTATCATTATTTCCTTCATTAAAGCCCCAATCCAAATGCATGCAGGCTTTCGGCTAAACATTCATAAAGTGCAATTACCCATTATGGCGTTTTCTACCCTACCCAGTACCAAGTACCATGCTTTTAGTACTTCAAGAAAGTACCAAAGTATAGTACTTTAAGATATTGATTGGCGTAAAAACTGGTAATGGAACTGACATCACAATGCGAGGTGGGATATTTTGTATTGAATTTGAAAGATGGTTGTAGTATATTACATGGCTAGACCAGTGGTTCTTAACCTTGTTGGAGGTACCGAACCCCACCAGTTTCATATCGCATTCACCGAACCCCTCTTTAGTGAAAAATAAAATATGATTTTTTTCAAATTCAAGACATAGATATGTTCTTTTCCTGGTGCACAAAATGAGCCGTGCATGAACATCACCTTGTTCAAAGAACAAAACCAACACAATGCATGAACTTACAACAAATTACATGCACTCCCATCGCGTTCCGTGATACATGTGAATCCATGTTGTACATATTCGCCCGACCACTTTCTTCTTTTGCCCCACATAGTTAGTATGGATTAAAATATTAACAAAAAAAATCACACAAAGTACTACCACGACAGTCACACGTTGACTACTGAGCGTGC
The DNA here is from genome assembly GCA_019775955.2 of Pollimyrus isidori. Taxonomy (NCBI): domain Eukaryota; kingdom Metazoa; phylum Chordata; class Actinopteri; order Osteoglossiformes; family Mormyridae; genus Pollimyrus; species Pollimyrus isidori. The sequence continues at coordinate 24,146,195 of JABFDZ020000118.1, read as the reverse complement.
TAAATTCCCTGCAGCATTGATTGGCCAAGCAGTGTAGCATGATCATCTGCAGCCAGTGATGGCCAAGAGGGGCGTGTCATCATGAATTTACACGATAATTTGGGTGTGTCCGGACCTCCGTGGCGGAGGCTATGCGACCAACTCACCGAACCCCTAGGGTTCGATCGAACCCAGGTTAAGAACCAATGGCTTAGACAATATGCAATATTAATACTAACGTTGCATGTTGTGCACATACAATTCTTACATCACTAGTCAGCTAGATTATGATCAGGCTTTTTCATACCTTCATACTGTATGGATATTACAGTGCAGGGAGCTTAAGTTTCGCTAAAATATTCATTCTCTGACTTTTGCAATTTTAATGATTATTCCTTTTCTAGATTATCTAGTGTGTGTATAAAAATCAGTTTAAAGTTTAATTCTACTGCTTACCCCAGCTGGTTTGACACTTTTGGTGTTGAAACCTTTGGTACTGCTACTTGACCATAAGTTAATGGAAAGTACCAAAAGCACTGAACCAAAAGGAAGGAGCTGGGTGCGATGGAAAAATGCCCTTAGTTATAAAGATAAGCAGAGTCCTTATGGATTTCACCCCTACTTTTAAAGATTATTTTTTAATTAAGGCCAGAAAAAGATCATCCCAGTTCAGAATTATCTTTCGCAAAGCATTGTCACCCATGGGTCTGTTCTTACGCTGAGAGATATCGGTGTGTCCAAATCAGATACTGAGCACCAAGCCAACAAGCTTCCTGTGAAATATGCCTGAGATAAACGGAAAGCAGAATCACATGAGCGATGGAGGAATGTGACTACATGGCCAAGTGTGCTTAATCTGGATCCCGCATGCACACCTTTCCTTGAGCTCCTCATGCTCCAGAACCTGTAGTCTGTGAAAAAGACCAGGAGATAAGGAGAGAGTAATAATGCGGCTTCATTCCTTAGCTGATGATTACAAGCACCGTATTCATCTAGCTGGCTTAAACGGAGGCAATGGAGATTAGTTTGTCACTGAAAAATGTCTGAAATCGAATCAGATGTGCCTGCTCCATTTCCATGGCAATGCCTTTGTCCGCTGCCAAAAAGGTACCCCCCATGGCAGAAACATCCCCTCTGATGCACCAACAATCCTCAAAGATCCTAGAGTCTCCAGCAGAGGCTGAAGTCAATTTGGCCTGTAGCCCTTGGCACCCCCTTCCTACAACATCCAGGCTTATGCAGGCTTCCACAGAGGGGTTTGCAGCATCTGTGATGCAGCTGGCTAAGGTGAGCTTTGCTTTGTCTAATTGTGTCTTCTGCGCTTGCAAGGGAAAACCTCACTGAGAGTGACTGGTGCAGCCGTGCAGGGGATAGAAACACCTGGCAGAATGAAAGACAAACAGGTACAGTTATCTTCAAAGTCTCAATGGTATAGCTGCTCACCTGGTTCCGCCTCCTTAGAGGGCCACGCCCCCCCCGTCTCATAGCAACCCTCAATTGCCGTGACAACAAACTAACAAAATCAGAATGCAAGACAAATTTCAAATGTTCAAAGCTCATAAATGGGACACAGCAATCAGAAATTGGCACACGGGTAACAGGCATGCATGTGCATGTCTTGGGTCACTGAGCATCATCGAGCTTCCTGCAGCCATGTGCATGACCTCATCATCGCTAAAGGATCGATTTCTGCCCTGAACCAGGGTGCTGAGTTCAGAGGCCAAATCCTCACCTCGCAGCGATGCAGGTTCAGACTCTTGCTGTTCATGTGTGTGCAGAAGGGCTTGGCCCCTGTCTGTGCCCTTCTGGCACACTTTGCAACAAAAAAACAAATTACCAAAAGACCTTTGTGGGCTTGCAGGCTGGTCCATTTTAGGTTAAAAACCCCAGCTTACAATATCTTGACAGACATGTGCGAAACACGGATATTCATTCAAACTCTGTGCTTGGTCTTCGCTCTGGCCCAGGAACCTTCCGGAAAGCCCTTGCTGCATATTTCCCTTTGTTTACAAATATATAAACGATGAAGGTTTTTAATCATTGTCAGCCTGAGCCGCAGGCTGCAGTTTCTTATTGCGGGCTGGAACCTCTAGCAGTCACTATTTCGCCATGACAGGAGTAGGAAATTAAATAGTTTTTTTTTTTCTGGTTGCTTTTGTTGTTTTTGGCTCTTTGGAAAAAAAACAACAATGCTGCTATGATATCTTGACGTGTTCTCTATTTCCACCCCAGGCCTTCCTCTTCTCACATCTGTCTTTTCCTTATTCTAGGTAATAGTGGAGACACTTCTAAAGTGAAAAATATCGACGTTCAAGGTTATTAATGTATTGTAAGTAAGACCCGTCTTTGCCCTTGTGGAACTTCTGATTTCTTTTTTAATTTGTTTATTGATTGCATTAGGGATCACAGACACAAGTTTTATACTTCAATTCATTATTTATGCAATATAATAAATTCAAGTTGAATCTGCTTTCCTATCTTACTTTTTATGTTAGATTTACCCAATGTTCTCCTGCTATATATTAATATGCCACCTCTTATATTATATTCCAAAGAGTAATCGGACAATAATCCACTTCCACAAATACAGCAAACTTTGGTACAGAAAGGCATAGATAAGAATTTCAATCGTGCAGCGTGACTTTACCCATAACTCGGGGAGAGATCAGTGCAATATTTATTTAATTTTATTTTTTTTGCGGCGTCTGAGTTGTTGATAAATGAGCATAAGACAGAATTTTGTAATTCCCTTGCACAGAGCATTTTGAGAGAATCTGTTTCAAAATCAAAGACAAGAAGAACAATCGGTTGAACCCAAGAGTGCTCCCTACACCAGATCACAATGGTTTGCTGCAACTCTGCCGTTTCAGACTTGAAGGAGGAATATCGATTTGTTCCACTAAGAGACTGACGGGGCCTCTGCCTTGGATGTTTTAGTTTCCAGAAATTATTTGTGTCACCAGGACAATACAATCAACAGAAGGATTATCACCAAAACCGTGTGCTCCTGTTACAGACGGAAAAGGTCATCGGGATTTCCAGGCTTCAGGACTCTTCTGGCATCCGTAATCTCAGCAGCACAGCAAAAGATGCAGCCGATGTCTCAGGGAAAAAACAGATTCCTAGAAAGGTCACGGCACACAGGGGTGTGATATCACATGCAAAATTAGGGATGAAATCTCGTGCTTTCGGTAACAAGGATTTCCGATTGCAGATGAGTCTTTGTTTATATTTGTCTCGGCGACAACAGTCCTTAATTATTCCATAGCTGTAGTTCCACGGGGGCTGGGGGTTTCAGACTGTAATGCTACTGATTTGATTCCTCATTTGAAAATGTGATCACAGATTCCTTCTGCATATTGATGGGGTGATCATAGCAACATCATCGCGAGAGAGACTCTAATGAGTTTTGCTGGTGATGAGTGTTGTATGTTATACAAACAAAATGCCACCAGGGGATAATGAGGTCTCAAGGAACAGCAGAAATGAAAACACTGGATTTATAAAACAAGTTGGAATATTATTATTATTATTATTATTATTATTATTATTATTATTATTATTATTATTATTATTATTATTATTAGGATATTGTTTTTGCTTTCAGATGTAAATTCAATATAAACTATTATTACTGTATTTATATTTTTGCATAAAATTAAGATTTTTTTTCTTTTTTTAAAAAATGCTTTGTCTACTATTTGAATGTGCATCATCCTGGTGGTGAATATGACATTGTACCCGGTCCCCTGGAGCAGCACCCACGCGTGGAACAGCCGCTTGCTTTGCATTTGGGACCACATGGCACTCCCAGAATGCAGGCGGTAAGCAGGCCCCACCCCGTCTGAACCAGCACCAGTACGAAATGGGTCCCTGTCGCTACACAGGTACAGAATAACAGAACGTCAGCGGACAGCAAAAATATGCTGAAAAGCTGCTAAAAAGAAAAGATTACTGCTGTATTTATGAGTAGTCAACATTTTTGTCTGACATGACCTACGGCCTCAAAATTTACAAATAGAATTAAGTAATGAGGTCATAAAGTGTGCTTTTGTAGTCAGCTTCTGAACACATCCAAGTCCCCATGAAGAAGCATTTTCATTACTTCCATATGTGATCTTCTATCAAAGTCACAGACGCTGTGTTTAAATTAAAGTCACTTTGTATTTTAGCTCTTGGCAGATGTATGAGGCATGGACTGCCTGGTAGGATTAGGGGGCCAGCACTTAACAGGAACCCCTGAATACCTAAAATCTGTGGGCGTGCATTTGGCTATGGATCACTGGGATATGGCCCTGCTGATATTGTGGGGGTGTTGTGAGTGTTTAAGGAGGTTTGTGGCTGATTTGGTACCTAACAATGTTGAGTTCAAACCTATGCCCTTGGTAAAATGATATGTAATATTGGGGGGACAAAGTGAAATTTTGTCAGGGGGGCCGAATTTTGAGGTATGCCCCTATATCATCACGATCATTTTCAACACACCTGCACCCCAGCCGGCCTGCTGATGCGGCATTTGAGCTCCCACCTGATGCCGAGCGGAGGAGGCGACGCACAGATGAAGCGAGGAGAGCCCACCAGCTGTTTGATGAACTGCTGAGAGCAAACAAAAAAAACTGTGTGAAGGACTGAGCCATTGAGGTATCAACAGGCCGAGGTTTTCAGAGGTGCTGGTGGTGGGGGGGCACTTTCCTGGGATTGGCTATATGACAACAAGAGGAATACCATGCTATCCTAGTCAAATTTCGGGGGCCTCGGTCTGTGGAAATTACTGTGAAGGAGCATTTATGCACGAAAAAAAAATTGTACAGGCAAAAAGCAATGTGTACAGTATGAAAAAATTGCATTTGTCAAACCTGGGATATGCATATTTTCTCATCTTATGCTATACATGTGTGTAGATACACTCACCTAAAGGATTGTTAGGAACACCATACTAATACGGTGTTTGACCCCCTTTCGTCTTCAGAACTGCCGTAATTCTACATGGCATTGATTCAACAAGGTGCTGAAAGCATTCTTTAGAAATGTTGGCCCATATTGATAGGATAGCCTCTTGCGGTTGATGGAGATTTGTGGGATTCACATCCAGGGCATGAAGCTCCTGTTCCACCACATCCCAAAGGTGCTCTATTGAGTTGAAATCTGGTGACTGTGGGGGTCATTTTAGTACAGTCAACTCATTGTCATGTTCAAGAAACCAATTTGAAATGATTCAAGCTTTGTGACATGGTGCATTATCCTGCTGGAAGTA
>JABFDZ020000118.1:24123521-24136377 GCA_019775955.2 Pollimyrus isidori | reverse complement strand
ATGCGTCATCTCCAAGAATGATTGGAAGTCCTCTCAGGACAAGGCATCTAATGGCTGTTGGCTCTGTGCTCTGCAAAGAGGTATAAAACACACTTGAATGTAGAACAAAGGAAATATATCTTATATCAGTTTATTTGTCCATACAGAGAGATGCCACAAGGGAAGGTGGGAGAACAAGTTTATGTATTGAACTAACCATCAATACCATTACAAGAAGAAAAGAGAAATATCAACTCACTCTTGTGTGTTGTAGCAGGTCAGCTAATTGCAAAACTGTATGTAGAGAATACACAAGTAGATAGCTACTCTAAAAACACAATGCTGCAAGTATCAAATGCCCACTGTTCACTTAAGACTACCTCATAATTTACACAAATTCAAATGCATGTTTCAAACTACAAATGTTCCAGCAGTTTCTAATTAGTAGTATTTGAATAAAAAAAACCACTCACCTTGTTCATCCACAAAATGGTTTCCTCGTTACAGCAAGCAAAATACCTTTAAAAGGGTCCAAACTTGAGAAAAACAGACAAATGTAGACATAAATGTATTGTCCAAGAAGCATGCAAAGTTCAAAAACCTTAAATTTCTTTGTAATGATAAGAAAATGGCACAACTTTCTCTGTATCCTCCAACGGACAAGCAAAGACTTGTCTGGAGTTTTCAGCCAATCACAACAGGGCAGCACTGTGGCCTGAGGTAAAACTTGATAGTTTAAGTTAGTTAAACTTATAAAAAATGAATACACCCAATGATTGTCTCAAACATTCTTCATATACTCATACTGTTTAAGTACTACAACAAAACTAATTTTTTATAATGATATTTACTCAAACTGTTTGCATAGAAAGAACTTTCGGGTTAACAGTGTAACAGAGCTTGCTGTTGTCAGAGCAGATCACCAGAACCATGGAGAATTTGCATGTCTGGAGCTCCGCCATGCCGCTTTTTTGGACTCAAAAAATGAGTAAAGATGACTGGATAGAAATCACTGGTGCACAGAGAATCCCTCAGATCACGTGATTCCATTCCCTGAGCTCGCCTTTTCCACAGAGGGGGTCTACGTGACGGGGAATTTGTGTTTATTTGACATTTTTACGACGTGAGTTACTATGGAACTCGCCACCCATCCCAGGTAAATTACGGCCCCTCCCTCACATCTGTCCCTGTAATAGAGCCTCCTGGGCTTTGACCTGTTTTCTTCAGGCATGTCCTTGCGTGTTAAACAACACAAACAATTCAATATATATTGATTCTCATGGGCAGTAAATTTACACGACATGGGCCCGGTTGATAGTCCTGGACATACGTTCAGTGAATAACTAGTAATTCCCTGACAGAGTGTATAAGTAAGGACTTTATTTTACCCCCCCCCCCCATTATATCCATATGTATAAAAGTGTTGGCTAGGCTCCCTGTTGCTTGAAGAAACTGCTGGAACGTCCTCGAATGACGGGACATCTTCTGGACCGCCGCAGGAAAAGCCCCTGGATGAGGCGCTGGCACTGCCAAGGAAGGCAGTCCGACGTCAGACGGCCCAATTTGAGCAAGAACAGTGGGCCTGCATGTCTACTCCAGTGACAGCCTGGGGTGACAGGGGAAGGGCTACATGCAGATATGGAAGGGAGGGGGGCACAGACATGGCTCTGCACACACCAGGCGCATTACAACAGCGCACTCTGTTGGGAGTGCTTTCTGCTAAAGGCTGTGTAAAATCTGTAAAATTCCAATTACACATTGACTTCAAATACACCAGGGCCCAATTGAAACCAATTGCATTCCCAACCCATATCCCACACTGCTTAATTGAGGTTGTTTTAGATGCAGTAAGGTCATGGGGGGAATCCTCCTGGTGAAAAGTTGTAACTTAATGGCTTCTGCAAAAGACTCCGCCTCTCAGGCTGGAGGACTCTCTCTTGGTATTAAATCACCCCTGGTCTCCTGAATAATAAATCAGCGGCATCGCAGAATATATTTGCCCAAAGTGTTCGCCTGCTTGTCTGCTATCTCAATTTTTGTTAATCGATAGAAGGCACTTCCGTGCTGTATTAAGATAAATTAAGATGAATGTGCCTCTGACCGACTCAAGAGGACGTGCAAAAGCAGTCACTTCTTTAACCTAAGAGCAGTAGTATGCTTCAAATTGCGATATTTTTTTCTTTAATGAAAATAGTACCTCCATGCACTTCAGAATTCAGAAGTGGTACGTAATTCCGAAAGCAAAAGCATTTAAGACATCTTAAACCATATAATATCTGTATTATTTACGCATGTGGCTAAATAAACCTTTTAAACCTTTTAATTGAGAAGGTTGGTTGTCGATCCGTAAAAAGAAATGTGACAAAATGTTTGCCCTATTCGAGCTCCTTTGGATTCAGTTTGATTCAATAATAAAAAGATGCATCAGTCCACGATTACCAAAGAAGCACTGGGTAACAATGAGAGACAGCATATTAAAAACTTTACTCAAGAGACCGGAGACAAGGGCGACACTTTCAGACGGAGACAGGGTAGGGTGCAGAGCTGACTTTCCCGGACACCGGGGTGCCGTCCACAATCCCGACACTTTGGATCACTGCCAGTAAGATGAGCAAATCGCGGATGTTTTTCGCGCCTGGATTTAACACAGTGAGGTGTTAACTGAGGTGATTATTATTATTATCATTATTATTATTATTATTATTATATTTTAAACGCTACAGGTTTTTTTCCTATTGATTATCAAACTGCGTATATTATCTGTAACCACACGTTAAGCCGCACAAAAATGGGAAAGAACACATTATGCGGATTGTTTATTACATAACGTAAAGAAACGTTATGAACATGTGTGGAATGGGTGTCACATAAGCAATGCCCAAATCACGCATAATACGGAAAATAACATATATACACTTCGTGTTGTAGCCTGTATATGTTGTCTATGCCTACAGTATGTAGCACAGTGAACACTGTTACTGCACCTCGTTGGCGACACCAAAATTGATTTCCTTTAAAGACTGAAGGGGCGATCGCGGAAATTAAATACAATGTAAAATTGTCTTATACCCACGTGACACTTTAAAAGCCGATAAAGAGGGAACCCCGATCTCTCTGTCGGAGAGGCTGAGGCTTAGGGGGCCGTTGACCAGAAGTGGAACACTGAGGATAGACCGTGAACAGCAGGGACGCGGGGCGTTCCGTTACCTGGGGAGGAACGGAGGAGGGGGAGACGGAGGGACGGCTCTCCTGACCGCAATCCACTGTCATTACTTTGGAAGGGCTTGGAAGCATTCAGGCAAACTGCTGGAACATCCGTTCCCTCCTTCGTATAATTAACAAGCAGGAAACTTCGCTTAAATCATAGTTTTTATTTGAGAGGAAAAGCCCGACAAAATGAGAAAGGCGATCCTCTGTTATGGGAGCCATTTGAGAAGAAAAACAACGTCTTTCTCCGTGCGATCGTAGCTGCCCGCTATACTACCTGTAGGATTTAAATCAATAATCACTTTACATAGGATGTGGCGATCGGAAGCCACGAAGACGTGCAAAATAACGTTTTTAAAGTAAAATGGAGCGCAAATTAAGAATTATACAACAAAAATAGTCGACATCCACACAGTGATCTTAGGATCGATTAAGAACCTGTCTCTTTTATGAAGAAAGACTGCTACTGGCGAGCCTCCCGCCTATGGAACCGCCGTGAAATATGCTCTTCGGATTTTTCTCTGGGTGAAAGGCAATAAAGCCGGCGGTAATTCAGTAGCGCAATAATGCATGATGCTTGTACTTGTGCGGTAATTTGCATTGAGTTTGAAAGTTCGAGCAATATCTTTAGTAAGTACCAATGTAACCTTATATGTCGCAGGTATGCGTCTGCTATGCTGAAGTGCGCGTCCGACTGAACCAGTTATTATACGCCTTGAACTTAAGACAGTGCCACCTTCTACTGTCTGCCCTCTATCACTGGGAGAAGCTTTTTCCCGTTGACACCAATAAATAAAATAACAAATATCAAACCAAAGGCTGGAATCAGGCTCCATGCTGTTTACTTGAGCTTCCGCAACCTTGCCCACAAGTGGAGTATTCCAAAGTTGTGATAAGTGAAGCGTGCTATATGAAGATCTCCGCATCGCTGTTGGTTTTCTCCCGCAGAGATGCCAGTGCGCGCCGTGACTTCCACATTAATGTACAGGGGCCTTTGCACTATACCAGACATCCTATCGTACCGGACCCCTGTTACCCTTCCCGAGGACGAACTAGAAGGTAAGTCCTTCTGCGGTGATCCGTTTATTTTGATGCGAAAATACAGCGACCGTAGCAAAGATCTCGCTGATATGCATCAAAGGCGTTAAAATACATCGTAGTGCAACGCGTCTCCAACTTGAAAAGGACTGGCGTACATTCAACGCTCAGATAGCGATGGACACCTGTTAATATCAAGGGGTTGGACTGAGGGTGTAGCGAGTGGCAGCAATGCAGGTATTGGCGTTAATTACGAGGAATTCATTTGTGCAGACATAATGATAAGACCTCTGTGTTCAGCACCACGGAAAGCTCCGCATGCATTAATGTAGGGCTTGTAGGCTATTTGTGCGTCTGGGAGATTTTTTTTAAACTCGATCCAGGCAGTAAGACTTTACAACTAGTTCGTTTTGGTTTAATTCATGAGAAATATGTTGCTTTAATTTTTCAACTCCCAACAAAGCGCGCATCATTTTACAGTGTAGTTAATCTTTAATGTTGTTCTTCAAGATGAACAGACGAAGGAATTTTATGTAATAGAACAAAATGATTGTCTGAAATATATAATTACAATTTAAAAGCAAAGCAAAACTGATGAACAAAATATTGGAGTATCATAAAATAAGGCTAAAATTTAAATCGATGCAGGTGTTAGTAAGTTGGACTAAATTACTGGCGCCTTAGCTGGAGAGTGCTGGGGAAACGGGAACGTGGAACGCGACAATGGAATAAGATGGTGAGCATTTAGCAAGGCTTCTGCAGGTTGATTCAACGGACCGTTGTCTTCTGATTATGTATTCAACAGGCGTGAGATGGGCAGTGTTTCTGGCCATTTTACTGTTGATGTGCAATATTTACACAGTCAATACACAACAACACACATTGATATGCGTTCACAGCGCAGAAATCAGTAGCTATATCTTAAAAATCTCCGTTGCTAATTTGTTTATGGTAGGACAAATATTGTATATTCTTATTCATTTACAGTATTGTTGTTTTTTTCCCTGCTCAAGGCTACAGTCAGAGCACTTCAGTCAAACGCGAAGTTCTTCTACTCACGTTGTACTTTCGGTTAGAGAAAGAGCAGCGTTTTCGCAGTATTTAGTCTGGGAGGTGAATCTTCCGAAGTTGTTATTAGGTAATGGAAATATACATAAGCAAAACATCTGCCTAATTTTGCATTTAGGCTCTGAAATTACTACAGTGCAATATAGGCTACAAATGGCAAATAACTTCTTTTTACAAATATGCAAAAGAAATGTTTCCTCGAAATTATGCAAGAACTGAAGGTAAATGAACCATATACTTTACTGAACAAACTTATCCCTCGCCAAGTAAACAAATAAATAAATAAACATATTGCGCAAAGCAATCAATATACAGGTGGAATAGAGTTATGCGCATGTGAAAAATATGTATTGTAGTTACAGACGTGGCAAGTTAAATGTAGTGAGGTGTGAAGGGAGCAGTAATACAAATTATACGTAGCCTATATTGAAAAACACGCAGTAAATCTGATTCTGCAGCTAGATGCTTAATCGAAATTCTACTACCGATCTCTGAACTGCTTCCTTGGTGTTTGCGCCTACATTTTCTTGGAAAAAAATACATATCGATCTGTTGGTATAGATATATTTATATATATATCCAATGGAGTCGATCATTTTTTAAATGGACTTGCCTACTTAAAGTGTGTTTTTCAATTATATTGCTGTATGTGTCACCTATAGCCTACTATTTTGGGGTCAGATGTATTTTCGGAGAAACAAATGTTAATATTAATGTAATGTTTTGTTTAGTATCAGCCTTTAAGTTTTACTATGTTTTAATAGTTTGTTTAATATAATTGCCTGATAAGCTGCCCCAGAAAAAAGCGATTCAAGTAGCCTAGCCTCCTAATTCAACAGGCTACAGCCGTAAATTTTAATGTAGGAAACGCTACTGTAACTGTGCATAACAGGTTTCATTTCCAGTCAGAGCCAAAGTGATCGAGAATGTGCCGGAAATTATCGGTTTACATGCTGACTGAGGATGTGAGTTTACTAGAGGAGAGGAACACACTGGGATTTACGCATCCACTTGGGGAAATTTAATTCCAAAGCTTCTTCTCTGGATTAAGGGGAGACCCCAGTTCCTGAACGATCAAAGCCGTTATTGTGAAACGATAACTCTAAATGAAGCCCCTATCTCTTACTGTTCTGGGGGGGAACTGATGGCCAGTTCATTCATCTCTGGCCTCCACGTACAGTATATAGAAATATATACTTTGGTATATCTATATATACGCGGAAGTCAAAAATAGGGAAGAAACGAAGGTCTACAACACATTGAGGTTCGTATGTGTATGTGGGAATATTAGCTTACATTAGGGGACCAAGGATCCCCCCACAATGAGGAAGAAAAACATTGTGGGGACATCTTCCAGGGCTAACCGAGTTTTATTAAAAAAATCTGTGAATGCAAATGCCCAAACTCTTGTGTTTTGATTGGTTACTTACTGTTCAGTTTAGGGCTGAGTCTGGGTTATGTTTGTTATTGTTGGGACTAGGGTTATGCCCATATAAATTAATGGACGGTCCCCACAAAGATGTGACTTCAAACCTGTGTGTTTGTGTGTGTGTATCTGGACCAAAAGCCCTCCACAATGTGATAAAAACGTGTTATTTTGACGTTTCCATTTTCAGATCCGCATAAACATCTATAAATGCAATCAAAAAAGTAAAAATGCCAAAACTCTCGTATTTTGTTTGGTTACTTATGGTTAGGGATAGGGCTGGGTGTGGGTTATGATCGCCATGTTGGGATTAGAGTTTTCCCCATAGGAATGAATGGAAAATCCCCACAATGATATAATTACAAACCTGAGAGTGTGTGTTTGTGTCTAAACAGAAGTGAAAAGCTGAAGCAAACTGTAGGGGGTTATACATAGGCAGCCCTGTAGTTTGTCAGATAATGCAACAAATCCTTCGCAAACATGTTGACATTACAAATGCTTTGCTGTTATTGTAGGCTTTGTTATTGTAGGATTAGAACCATGCAGAAAAAAAATCTGTGAAAAAGCCAAGTCTAATATCATTTTGAACAATACCCCAAAATTGTACTGACAATTATTGCACCTGTTATAAATAATAAGAAATGAATTGTATTTCAAGCAATACATTTTTACATAAATCTAATGGTGCTGTCAATTAAAAATTTTTATTCAAGCCATGTAAGTAGAGTAAATTTCATCTGAAGAAGAAGAAACGTAGAGAATTGTCGCAGGAGGTAAGAAACAAAATTGTAGACAAGTGTCTACATTTCTATGGCTACATGTCTTTCTCCAGAGACCATAACATTGTAGTGTCCACTGTACACCACATTAGGTCCATGTCACTGTAGCCAACCTCCCTGGACATGAATTTAAATGAAAATCTGATGAAGGATTGCAGCAAGGGGTTGCCCAGATGATGGAGAAAGAACCTCAATCGACTGCCAATCACCTCTCAGTGAAGAGGGGCTCCGTGGTAGAAGAGCTAGGAGGACCTCAGTGCTGACAAAGAGACATAAATAAGCCAGACTTAACCAAAATACCCCTGAACAAGTCAAAATCCTTCTGGGAGAATGAGCTGAGACCGAATTAGAGCTTGTTGCTGAAAAATATAACATGCATAAATAATGCCTTCGGAAAACAAATGGAAGCCTTCAAAGAAAAGGATAGTATCCCTATAGTCAAATGTGGAGGAGGTTCATGGATGATATGGGGTTACTTTGCCATTCAGCTCTGGCTCTGGCTGCCTTGAAGCTGTGATATCAGAAGATTATCAAGGCACTTTGAAGAGCAATGTAGGACCTGGTGTGAGAAAGTTTGATTTTTGTCGAAGGTCATTGGTTTTCCAGTAGGACAATGATCCAGAATGCAGTTCAAAAATACCCAGAAATAGTTTCAAACTAAGTGCTTTTGAAGTGGTGAGCAATGAGTCCTGATCGAAATCCCATAGGGCACTTATGGAGAGACCAGGAAAGAGCAATTGGGAGAATAAGACAGCCATCAAATGTGGATGGCAGAGGCAGCGTGCAAAAAACGAGTGGCCCAGACTCCCAGTGGAGAACTGCGAGAAGCTCAGTGGTAACTGCAGGAAACACTTGCTAACTGTTATTCTTTCCAAAGGCTGTGCTACCAAATATTAAGAGTGGGTGCCAATAATTTTGTCAGTACAATTTTTGGAGTTGTCTGTGAAAAAAAGTTTACATTTGGCTTTTTCCCCCCAGATTTGTTGTTGTTTTTGTTCTAATGCAAATAAAGGAAATGTGTGTATTAACACTGAACCATTTGTAACATCGACAGTTTTTGTCGGACAACTGGTGCATTATCTCAAAAAAACAATGGCTGGTGTGCCAATATTTGTGGCCTCATATATAGTTTAAGTATCAGTCACATAGAGGGAGAATTTGGGAAATACATGCTATAATAGCAACAGTCACCAGTTTCTACCTGTAGACTGATTATGGAAAAGTTTAAAGAAAGTCTACGATCTCACTAATTCAAAGTCCTACCCAAGCTTAACATCTTTCCATTTCTTAAAAAAATCCCAAACCCCATAATACCTACAAGAGGGGAAAGTAAGACCAGGAAATATCAAGTGATAAATTTAAGAGCTTTAAGAGAGTGCAATTTGTTTTAGGTTAATTTCCTCAGAATTACAGTAACATAATTTGACAGGACCCTCGTGCTAACTGGCCTCGAGTAATTTATTATGAGGAACCAGCAGTCATGGCTCACATCTGTTTAATGTGGGAGATGGCTTGGGGGGGGGGGAGGGGGGGGCAATTACTGCTGATAACAACAATGCTGAGAGGAATATTGAGTTACAGCTAATTGAAGGTCATTGTAATAATATTGAAATGAAAATGAATGCACATTATTCACATTGTAGGATGCTTATATAGAGACGCATTACACGCACAGCTACATGCATATAGTGTGTGAGGATTCACATATGTGTTTATAATGCGTGTTTGTATATCATATGTAGAGTATTGTGGCCTGATGTGTAAGGAAAAGTCAGAAAAACGGAGCACCGTAAAACCCACTGAAGACTTTCTGAGCTGCGGGTCCATGTGTTATACTTGCCGCACAATTTCCAATTTCAGTTAAAGCTTTCTAAGGAGTGCACTCGGCAAATTATTGCAGTGTTTCCATCCACTGGTTACTGACCAATCGAACGTATGTTTCAATATCTTATGCGGAGCCTTGACTCAATAATGCTCTGTGTTTTGTTTTATTTTGTTTTATTTGTCAAGTACAGCATTACGATAATTATACATTTCATTTAAAAGGAAAGCTCGGAGGAGAATTAATACCTTTAGCCCAGTGTGCGTTTGACTCGGATGATGTTTTGGCCACTGGGTTCTGAGAAACCAAATAAATTCAATTGTCTGGCTGAATGGACTCCCGATGCCAAGTTTACTGGCAGCTCTGTAGGTCCGACGGGCTCAGTGTCTGAGTCGCACTTCTCATCTTCATCATCATGATAAATTGTGGCGTCTCATACGCGACTCTGCTAAATCAAATCCTGCTGAAAAACGCCAGCTCTGATTTCTCCGCACACAGAGTACAGCTGTACAATGGCCCAGGTCGCTGGGAAAATGTGGCATTTCCAGCAGGCTGACTGCGGCATGTCAACAGCATTTGGCAATGAGTCACTGGTCCCTCCTTAGAGAGCTGCCCATGGGGAGCAGCTGGCTGCGCCTGAGATGTTATTCTTGTTCTTGTCGGGATCCCTCTGAAAACACTAAAGCAGGCAAGGGCTGTCCCATTACTACACCCGACAACAGAGTGTGCACTTGCAAAAAAACGCTGTTTCTTCCCAGCCTTTGGAGAAAATCTCAGACCTGTGTCGAAAGGGGAACAAAGGGACAGCACTATTCTGCCCTGAAGGCCTTGTGCTGACTCCGAGACGCACTTCTGCACTGGCTTTTCGAAGTGCTGTCCACACTCTTACCCGGAGGACTGCTGTTCCGCTGTATAATTTTTTGGACCTCCTCACCTTTGAATCAGGCCTTAAAACCCTGGTTTCCAGGAACAAAGCCAGCTCTTAAACTAGTCAAGGACAGGACAGAGATGCAGATTTGTTTGCTAATGAAGAAGACAAAGCAGCATGTTTTAAGAAGAATTACATTACACTGGAAAACCGCACACTTGAAGGGAGGGCTCCAGTGCTGGGGACAGTGCAAATCCATCAATTAAGCCCCTAGAAATGAAATCACCTTCGACTTTGGACAGTGAAAGAAAGGACACCGTGTAAGACTCCTTGCAGGGTGCGAGAGAGGAGCAGGGATCCATCAATCAGCAGGACGAGGCGAGGAATTAAGCAGCAGAGTGCGTGCAGGTGTGAGAGGTGCACGCCGCCCAGCGAGGAGTGCCCTTGCAGTGAAACAGGCTGAATCGCGGTGATTCACCAGCCGCGTCGCCATCGGTTTCCCAGGGAACGTCGCCGAGATTTTTTTTTTGTTTTTATTTTCAGCTTTTTTGTGAAGGATTTCACAGCCAATTGGATACGTGACAATCTCCTGCCTACTAAAAACCTCACAGTTACTAATTACGACGATTAACAAAATGATGATTATGACACTGACGATGATGTAGATGATTGGATGGACATTATAATGATAACGATTATAAAAACAAGCTCCTAGCCATTACCATACCCTTTATGCTGTCAAGTTTTTATAGGAAAGAGATATTTCTTTAGTCATAGTCAGCATGCAAAGAACTAGACAGGAATGTCATCTAAACTTGAAAGCAATTCTGCTTTTTAGTCTCTGATTTTAAGTGAGGAGTAAAGGGCTTTTCTCAAGGGCCCAATGGTGACATCACTCTGCTGATCGCAGCATTTAAAACCACAACCTTGCACTCACAAGCACAGCACCCGCACTGGCTCAGCCACATACCACCCCAATTTGAACCCGTGATATTTAGGGCATGGATCCCTAACCTCTGATATGTGACCCACCTCAACAGCAAAGGCTCAGTCTCTATAGATTGAGCGGTTCTCTTGGTTTCTGCCAGCTTTTTTTGGAACACCCCACAGCTATCTGCGCACACCGTATTCTCCTGTAGTTAAAGTTCATTTAATGTCAGAAATGGTCCCTGTCCCCTTTGGTAAGTCAGTTCCGAGTTTGCCCAGCAGGTGTCACTGGCCATCCCGTTATATGGCATGGCGTGATCTACATTGGGGTTTTACAAACCTAGAGACTTAATTGAACAAAAAAACAAGAAACAAAAATGCACCTAAAAAGGCAGGTAAGTAGCACGCCACCCTGAAACAGTGATGCTGGAAGATGTTTTAGTTTAGTTACAGGGACAGTTTAACCCTTATTAGTTTTATACTGATAAACTAAAACGCCCGGCTGATCCCTTTTGGCTGAGACTGTGCATGTCAGTTTATCTACAGTCACAGTGTTTAATGTCATTCTTCCCAAAGGCTATGGTGATGATTAAGTATGTGACAGTGAGGACGAGGCTGGTGAGGAGAATTCCGGAAATGTCCCTGCGACTAAACTCAAACATCTTCCAGCATCACTGTTTTAGGGTGGCGTGCTTGAGGGTTCAATTTCACCTCTGCCTCTATGAATGGGAGTTTCATGTTCTGCTGCTTGCATGGATTTCCTGATCGATGGATGGATCGCAGCACTACATACCTCTGCACTGTCGTGTCTCTATAAATGTATGCATGTACATCCGTTATCCTTTTTTTTATTATTGAAGGTCAAGAACAACCAGATGTGGGTCTGTGAACACTGACTTTCTCAGAAGGGGACAATTGCGATCACATTTATCTGTATCAGTGCAGTTCTTAGTCAGTCCTGCCATCATTCCTGATCGCTGAAGCACCAACATCATTGAACCGCCTCAGTGACTCTAATGATCTGGTTTATTGATACTCTGCTGTGATGCACAGTTACAGTTTTTGTTATACTACAGTACATTATGGGGAATAAGTGCCATATCTCCTCCGGTCCTGCCAGGGGGCGACAGGGCAAAATGGAGGCAGTTGTCGCGAACACCATCCCGTGATCTACCTCCTGACATGTAAACAAACTCAGCTGTCAATATACACAGTCTGGCAAGGATTCTTGTTTTTCGGTATTAAATATCTTGTCTTATTCTGAAGACTTCTGTTGCTCTGCTTAGTTGTAGACCTTGTTGGGGTTCATCTCTGTTTTAGTTCCAGTGTACATTTCATGATTTTGGATCTCCAGTTTCTGACTGCTAGCATTGCACTGGTTCCCGTCTACTGCTCTGCTCTGTAGCTTATTTACTGGTTAGCTCCATATCTGGCTGTGCACTGTAACCTGCTGGCCATCCAGAACCAAGGGAGGAGGACCGACGCCATAGGTAGATGTCCTTTGCGGTGTGTCCACAGTCCAGGGAGCCCTGTGCCGTGTAACCATTAGATATCTTGATAAGGAGTTGACTAGATGATGCCTTTTTCTAAAAACAATGCATTGTTTTGTGGTAGGATGTTTCACCGGGATAATTCAAGCTAATAATCTTGTTATACCAGGGGCCTGTTTCACAAAGCAGGATTACTTGCTTAACCAGATAACTTGCTAGATTTAAGGTAGTCTGAGGTAAATGTAAGTTGAT
>JABFDZ020000118.1:24073796-24099714 GCA_019775955.2 Pollimyrus isidori | reverse complement strand
TCCTCGCTGCATTGGGGAAAAAGGGAGACCCATGGCATAGACAGGAGACTCTTCAAAGTCTTTCCAGATGTGATCAGACCCATTCTGTCATGTCAGTCAGCAGTGTGGGATGTCTGCCATCAGTGACAAGCCTGGTACTCACTGAAGAAAAAGTGAGGTACTCTACAGCCCCTTGGGATCAAATGTCAGGTTATGTATCAAACAATAGCCTGGTTTTGTGTCTGTGAAGTTCACATCTGCGACGTTCTGAAACCACAGACTGTGAGCCCGCGTCAGTAAATGACACTCTGTCAGAAAGGCACTGAGGTGGCGGAGAAGCTTATATGGGTGAAGGGCCCTTGACCAGGGACCAAACAACCTAAAAAAATTATTTTCTCCTGAATAAGGCACATATGTTCTAAGCTTTGAAATAACGTCCACCTGTGAAAAATGATTGTAGAAGAGTTTAAATTAGAGGGCAGCTAGTTGTTATTAAAAAAAAATCAGATTCATATAGATATTTGTATTTTGTAATGCACTGCATTAATCTATCTTGCTGTTGATGTTTTTCTCTTTATAGATTAGTGAAAACCAACATATTTTATATTCATTTTACAAGAAACATTTAAAAAAAAAAACCCTGTTGAAGTTTGACCCATCGCTGCTTCCATGACAAGGCCTTCCCTTGCCTTCTGAGCAGTGCTCAGGGATGGTGGCAGCCAAAATGGCAGGGGTCTATGTCACAGGTGACCCTCACCGTCCCTCGCTTGTTAATTAATCTTCCGGCACCCACCAGAGGCGCAGCCGGTGCAAATGATGATGAATGGGTGCTGCCTGTCCACAAGGTGCCATCCCATTGAGCGGTTAAAATGGAGACCGGAGAGGGGCTTCCGAACTCTGAGCATTAACAGTCACGGATGGTCCCATCCCAGCAAGCTGATTAAACAGACCTTTTCCCAATCTCAAGATAAATGGACATGATTTCGGCCATGTCCCCAGTTAATTGGAGCTTCTTGGTGTCCTGCCTCTCCTCGTTAATCTAAAACACAATTCAATCAACCGCTGCACTTTCATCAGTGTCATTATCATATTCCTCATTTAGCGAATATATTTTACATTTAAATGGTATGTAATTATTTGGGTTTCAAATGTTTTGTGAAATGTCACATAGCCACTCACGTCACAAACGTGAGTCACATAACATGGTAGTTAGGAGGGTTAGGGTGGCTCATGGGTGCCAAACAGGCTCATTCAGGTTTTACTTGCGAACAAAAAAAAAAACATTGGTTCAGAGAACCAGTCAAATTATACAGGAGGTGGATCCAGCAACTAAAAGAGGAGGGACCAAGATATCTGATTGGTTTGTCCTGCCCCATATAGTAGCTTGGACCCACCTCCTTTACAATCTGATTACAATCTGGTTATCTCTGTGATACATTAATTTTTTTGCTCTGGCCTCATAACATTTTTGTGTAAGGGAAATACCCATGAGCGTCAAACAGCTGCAGTAATAGACAATAGGGTGGCACACACTGAAGGGCGATGGCTTTGGCCCCCAGCAGGTGGAGCTGTAACAAGCCCAGGGCACTAAGGTCAAGGAGCATGAAAGCATCATTACTTGACTGCTACCACTTCTCTGTCAGCTCTGTCATTTACTATAAAGCTAAGTGTATAGGGTTGTTCACTGCTCCTTCTGGGAGGGTTAACACTTGAAATTACTTCAGGAGTCATTAGGAGTCGTCACTGTATTCAAGTTTGAGAATGATCTGCTGTTTTGCTGTCATGTGACCCTTGCTGCCCATTTTTAGAGGCTGACACTGGCCAAGGGCTACAGCCCAGTATGAGCGCCTGCGTCTCTGTGGGGACAATAATCTCTCGTTAAGGATAAAGACTGCTCTATTTTCAGATTGTCTGCAATTAAAGCGCCCGGCAGTCGCGTCACGTGACTCTTTTGATCGCGGCTCTGCTTGTAAACCAAAATCTGTGCCGACGTGGATTATGTAACTCCCTGGAGAGTCAGGCACATTAAACAGGCCTTCATCAATGTTTCTGGCATCTGATTTGGGTCAGACCCAAGACCAGGAAAAATAAATGTGCCTTGGTATGTGACACATTGAGATTTCATTCAAAATATGGTGTAAACAGTTAGCTAATCTCCTGTGGTTTGTTCTTACTTAACTGTTGCATAACCACTCTTCAAAGGTAGCTAGGGATCTCATTATATTATTTTCCAGGTCCTTCCACCCAACTCACTGGGAGCCTCGCTTGCTGGGTATGAATTATGTGATATTTTTGTACCTAAAATTTCTTCCATAAACTGTATTTTTATTATTTTCTAAAGTGCCTATCTATCATGTTGTTTTATTCCAGTCTTTATTGATCCATGAGCACATACATCCAGTGTTTACATAAGTGTTTCAGTATCAGCTTCAGTGAAGCCGTCACAAGCTAACACCCCCACGGATGGGGCAGCAGGGAAATTGGTGGTTGTGTGTGGGGGGGGGGCCCAAATTAGCACTGGAGAGGGGGTGGGTGGTCGGCCCTTGATTTGTTGCCCACACCAAAAGGGAGATTAGTTCCTGAGATACCACTCTTACTTTGATCACGTGTGAATCCGATAGCATGCTATTAGAAGCCAGGCAGGTGTTCCAGCAGATGCTCTCAAGTTACCATTAAAGCAGACCTCCTTCTGGAAGGTTCTCCGACTCCTAGAGCTCCCCTAAGGTAACTGGTATTACCCAGGAAACAGAAGGTGTAGGGGTACTGCATCGCCAAGGGAACACCATCCTTTCTCCCCAGAGTCCTGTACCTCTATCTTCCTACCACAATCCAGTCCTGATTTTTGCATCCCAGTCCTGGCAGCGACAAGCGTGCATTCTCACATCTCACCCAGACATCAGATTGCGGCATTGAGTGCCATTAAAGGTCATGTCAAAAGCTACCAGCTTTTTTATTATCAGTCAATGCGCTTGGATGCTCTAAATGGGCTAATTTGGCTTAGTCGTCCCAGAGATCAAGTTCAGACTTTTTAAGCTTTGAGCAAGAAGGTGCTTTTTAAATTACACTGGATAATTTCATTGGATTAGCTACAGCCAATTCTCCAGTAGGGACATAGAACTGCATTGCAGGCAACCCCTGACCGTGACCCCCACCATTCTGGATGGAGGAATAGCCCTGATTCCTCCACTACGGTTTAAATTCCGAATTATATTCCATCTTCCCTCTCAAAGATATCTGGACAAACGACTTTTTCCAGAGAAAATATGGGATCATTCCAACACGCTCTCCGTGTTCCCAAGCATGTAGCATGGAGATGGTCACACACATCCTACACAGGAATTCACAGGGGTGGAAAAAAAATGTCATGCATCCCCAGTGGCCCTCAAACGATTCTGATGGCAAGTCATTTTCACCCATCCTGACTCAAGCCTGTCAGCGTTTCTCTGTCATTCCGGTCCGGGGACTTGATTTCCCCACAGGACTCGTCTGAAAAATTCACTTACTGCTAAAGGGGCGAGTCCAAAATGGTAAAATGAGCTCCCACCTCAAACAGCATATGCAGTGTCCCGCTGGCTCTCTACATTCACGCGGCTCCCCAGACACACGCATCTCCACCTCACTGCTACAGGTCTGACCTAGATACTTCAGATACCGTCTTCCGAATCGCATCTCGCCGATTGTAATGTGACGGCGTCGGGAGCAGAGACCATTAATTCAGTCATACTCCACTTCACAAAAGTTACGGAGAAGGATCTTGATGATTTTCGGCTGAGGCCAAACTGTGCCGCCCGACTCATTTTGAGGAGCGAGATTCTCGAACTTCGCTAAACAAAAACCAAAGATTCGTCACAGGGAAGAGACGTTTCGCAGTGTGTGATTCGGGTAAAGCCCAGTGCACAGATTTCCAGGACTGGAGGGCTCGCGATGGCTCGACGGGGGGCACTCGGGCCTCAGAGGCGCGCCGCTCCATGCACGTGAGCGACTTGGGGATCCCCTCAGGTTCCTCCAACAGCTAGGTGATGCGGCGTATCTAACCTGTCCTAATTATGTCAGTCCGCACCCAGCCGTAGATTGGCACCCTACCCAGCATGTGCCCAGCCTTATGCCCTTGCTGGGATAGCCTCCAAATATCCCAGCATAGTTATGCAAGATGAGCGCCACATTTGAAGATGTAAGCCCCCCTCCCCCAAAACAACATCAAGGGATCTGCCAACTTGCACACCATCGAGCAGCATTCCATCGCAAACATGCCCGAGTCCCATAGTAAATAATATGCACACCGCAGAAGGCAGTGCTGGGACGTCAGCGGGCGTGTCGCTCGGTGTAAAAGCAGAATGGGCAGCGCTGCCAGCTGTACAGATATACAAGGTAGGCGTCCAAATCCACCGTGTAATACAGCACGCATATAGCACTGCATACGTGATGGACAGCCGCAATGAGCAAATATGATGCAGATACAGTACCGACACTCTGCTATTGCGTTACATCAAAAGTGATTTACTGTAACGAGCAATACAATATTTGCCTGCAGCTTCAGATGCCATCTTCCTTCTCCGCTCCTATTGCTACTAGATGGATCGTTTGAATTTCTAGTACAATTTGTGCCTTTTTATTGTTAAAGTGCAATCTCACACTATAAAGTGTTGTGAATATAGCAAAAAATAATACAAATATAAAGAGCATTAAATGTATAATACAGTACCATACCTAATGCCTTGCCTCTCCCCTGTAACTATCGAACTACGCCAAAATAAATTCTCGCCTGAGGGTTCTGGTCCCAAATGCGGATGCAAATCAATGGATACCTGCATATTTATAAACACAATTTAACGCTACAGGGAAATACACAAAACCATGCCAGATGCAGAATAAAAAGAGCTTTTACAAAAAAAAAATGCACGCATTACAAACAATTTCAGACCAGAAGCCTGGAAACAATGAAAAACTTTATTTAAAAGACACACAGTGTCGGTCTGTTGGACAGACTGCCCTCATGCGTGGATTTTCCCAAAGGTCATGTTACTTTTCATTAGGCTCACTTTTCAGACCTTGCTACACTAAGTAGCTCAAAACATTCCACTTCCTGTTCAGGCACTTTCATCTTCGGTGCACCTACCCACAATGCCCCACATGCCACTTTCTCCTTCCCCCATCCTTAAATTTATTCCTTTTTTCCTTGGGGAAACCTCTTTTCCATGCTAACCCTAGCATCAAATGTTACCTTCCCCCCTCTCATAGGGAAAAAGATGATACGGAATATTTCAGCGTAGATTTACTTGTAAAAACAAGCAAATCTATACAAAGAAATCGGTTTCTCTGGTTGACCCCAACAACGTTATCAGGAAAAGAAAATTAAGGTATTTTAGGCATTCACATGGCTGTAAGTAATACCGATTATGCACATCAGATTAAAAGGCGTGAACACCTGTTAGTGTAGTTTAAGAAAGAGGACCCACGGAGGGAGCAACGACGTCCTGCGGTTAAGCTGCCTGTTTGATGAGGAAACCTCACCTGGCTTTCACAGGTGTGAATAATTCACCGACTGCGGCACCTTTCAGTCAGCGACTCCCTTTTACTAGCATCAGACAGGTATGATCATCCGCTCAAATTAGCGGCTAAATTGAGTAAAGACTGAAATGGCGAATGCCACAGTGTGCCTTTAGCTGCTGGTCCTGTGGTCCTGCTGGCCTGACTCCTAACCGATCACAGGCCAACAAACAAGGTGGGAGACTTAACCCCATTCCGTTTGAGGCACATTCTTCCACCCACCAGGGGGCGGTGGCAGGAGAGAGACCGGGAGGTCCGGTATGGAGAGAAAATGAGGAGGAACGTCGCTCCCCGTGGCAGCTTCTTCCTCCTCCTCTTTCAGAATGCTTCAAGGAGAGAAAAGGAGCAAAGGAAAAGTAGAGGTCACACAAAGATCACAGAGCGGCACAGAGTAGCAGAAGTACGGTAGGAAGCAAGAGGTCGCCTGCTAACAGGTAGCATGTCACCATGGCACCCCGCTTACCTGCCACTGTCCAGTGCTGCCTTTCTCTTCTCCCGCCTACTCAGCCAGTCATCCACATTCCGCTCAGGAGATTCTCGGGCAGCATCTGGGTCCTCCTTCCTCTGCCTTTCAGCTGGAAATGAGAAAATGTCCATAATCTGCAAGTTCAATTCTCTAATACACTAACAATAACTAACCGCAGTTTATGGACACCAGCTAGACTGACTGCATGTAAAGTAAGTAAGGTTCTGGAAACTTTCCATTCCATGGGAAGTTCAGCTGGGGAATTTTGGAAATATTCCAACCTGGAAACTTTCCAAGGGAATTAACGGGAATGTATTGGAATTAACAAGAAAATTCCCAGTATTTTGCAACCCCAGGAGTATGTAACCTAAACTCCTGAATTCACAGAAGGGTACACAAAGTATTAAAAAAAGAGTAAAAGGACAAGAAGAAATCAGTATAAACAGAGAGGCGGTCACCCATCAAGCTCGGATCTCTCTCTCAGCTGTAAGATCACACATCTCAGAGCTCAACTGGGTCAGACAACATCCACTGCATCTCCTGCCATTACATCTTTCTCCTCTCTGTCGCAATGCAGTCATTTGCTTTTATTATTTGTGCCATATTTCTTCCTTATCTTCCACCCTGTGTGTCACCAGCTGCAGAAGGCACTCGACAGACTTAATTGAATATTGATGGCTGTCTAAGTGACACACCTACTTCTTTACCAGTTTTATGCTGCTGTAATGCATTCGTTAACAGCATGAACCCACCTGGACATTATCCCCATGAGGCTCAGATATTAAAAACACCGACACACTTGTCTTCAGACATCTAAATAGCTCTCGTTGACTTGGCCTGCATATTTCACGCTTGCGTTTGCACCCGACAGGTCGTGCAGAGTACTCCAAATGATAGACCGCAAACAAGGAAAACTCCGCAGTTTTCACGCGGACCTTGCTAAATCTAGCTCAATCCACAAGCGCCCCCTGGTGGGCATTCACTCACCTTCAATCTGCCGCTTGAGGTCGTCGATGTCCTTTTTTGACATGTGGGAAAATCTGCAGCTAGAGCCAAAGACACATTGTCCTGAAATGATCAGAGATTTGTAGTTAAACTGACCGTTTGTTAATATTTAGACTAATTTTACCATTAGCATTTTCTAACTTCTTTAGCTAGTGAAATGTCAGGTAAACTCACAGCTAGAATAGCTGGTGGTTCATATCACGAACAGGCCTGTGAGGCACTTATGCTGAACTTTTTAGGTAAAAAAAAATGTAAAGTAAAACAAAAAGAGCAGATACGTAGTACATTCTATAATTATAGCTAAGCACGATATAGAGAAATGCATTTCTCATACTTACCTGTCTGGATGAATTTCCTGCAGGGTTTCTTAGTTTGTTCTTCCGCTAAGATGGCAGCAGCATCTATAACATCATTTAAACTGTTACACTGGTTACAATGTATTATATTTACAAAACCTCAATAAACAGAATTAATGTAATATATTATTCATCTATATGATATATAGGCCATCGGCACCACTAAAAATGCACGCGAGAAAAATAATTTAGAAGAATTTAGTGATCAGTGGAAGACGCATTTCAATGCAGTTATACGTCTGTTACTGACGCCGATCTTTATGTCAGCTATTAAACAGCACCCCTGAACAAAAGGTCGAACTATGGGAAGAATTTAACTGTAATACAGGTGCACATCACCCCGAAATAAACGTCTCCAGAAAGGAACGTGCCTCTAAAATTGTCGAACCAAGCCTTTTTGGATCTATGGTGCTGAACACCGTTCAGATGCTTTTTTCGGTTGTGCATGTTGTCCTGGAAGGATCGGTCACAGTAGTCGCAGTAATACCGCTTCCCCATGACTGCGCCAGGCCCACAGCTGCCCTATAGCGTAACCATGCAAGAGAAAAATCATCAGTAGCTGGACTCTTAAGGAGCTGCGTGTACGGGTACGAGCTTCACTGATTGTCTGAGTAGTTATTCGTGTTGTTTTGCCTTTGTACGATTATTTTATAGCCATTAGACAAGATTTCTTACTTATGTACGATTGATTAGGTCATCAACAAACTCATTCATAATCCGCTTTGTTTGCACAAATACACAAATGAAGTGATTACTCTTCATGTAATTCGGCAACGCCAACGGAACCCATAGAGAATAAACGGCAAGTGGTTCTTACGCACTTGTTGTAAGTAGATCTTTCTTCAGATGACGATAGGGATATTATCGGTTCAACAGTGGCTCTGATTAATTAACTACCTCATTAACCGAGTTATTGATCTAAACAGAGCATACTATGTGACCTTAAAACACAAGATTATTATTAAGGACAGTTTCTTCTTCCTCATTGATTTTGGGTTCTTAAAATCCCAGAAACCTGCATTACCGCCACCTACAGTGTAGGAGTAAAATTTACCTATTTAACAACGTCGCGTTAATAAGTCGTCACGGTTATATGACATCATTTCCTCGCTGCCGGTATCTTCGTTTCCGGTCTGTAACTCCAGCAATCAATCATGGCGCTTACCCGGAGTGTGTACAATTTGCTCTTCAGGAGGACCTCAACCTTCGCTGTAACCATCATGGTGGGAGCCGTCCTTTTCGAGCGGGTATTCGATCAAGGCGGAGACACCATTTTCGAGCAGCTGAATCGCGGGGTGAGTGTTTGGATTGAGCCCGTCCCGGTTGACCTCTGTGTTGTGCGGCTAACCGGCTAATTGGTCAAATGACCCAGTGAGACAGAATGTTGTATTCATGTGGCTTTATCTTTCAGAAACTGTGGAAGCACATCAAGCATAACTACGAGAGCAAGGACGAGTAGTAATTTGGGCTCGGACGCCACAGCCGGAGAGCCGCGCCTCCAGCATCCTGTCGTCATCGTCATGATTTTCTCGGACGCGATCTCCCACCGGCGGGTTTCTATGATCCAGTAGTTGGATAAAAGGTTTAAAGACTTAAACGGAATACATGTCCATTTGGCGTTATTAAGATTCAGATACAGCTATCGGATGACGTCCCACTCTGTCATGTAATTTATCATCAGTTATTCCGTTTTTAATGGAGCTCCAAGATATTTTTTGCCATCAGTCTCCTCATTTCCATAAACTGAGAAGCGGTACAATTTTGCTCACTTCTGGCTCTGACACGTAGATCATCTCTGCTGATCGTTTACTCTAATAAAAGTGACGAATGTTGCTGCACATTTGGTTTTTATGCTTGTGGAGCACTTACAGCTTCATTATATCATGCCCATGAATTCAAATGATGTTTCCGTATTTAATGCTTGGCTTTGGGGCTAGTTAGTTCACGTTTTTCTTCAGATTGTTTGGAATAGCCTTTAACAATTATGCAACAGAGTTCACCTTGCATGAACGCTCGGGTTTCTAACCGTATAAGAGCGTTACTTCTCGTTGTTGGGCTCTTTTTTGTTACTTTGGAGCGATTTCTCAACATAGTGAGTCTTAGACAAACTTTTCACATACAGTACATTGACACAAAGGAATAATTAGCGCCGAACTCAAGTGCACGAATGGAAATGTTTAGATAATTTGGGGTATATCCGGTGAAATGCTTAACCGATTTTTTAAATAATTCTTGCGAGTATATTAGAATTACATTCATTGGGGGCTCTGCTTGCCTTACGAAAAGCGTTTATTTTCCTGTGGTATAATTTCCATTTACCACCGTTAGGGGGGAGCAGGCTCTCGTAAAATACCAGCTACCCAGGAGCTGTGCATTCAGTCACAGCCGATCCTTGCTGTACCTGCAAATCGAGTCTAAATAAATACTTTTATTTCGAGAGGTCGGCAAGTCAACCAACACTAATACTTTGTGTACATCGTAATCCACTGGCATGGGAAAGGCATTGTTTACAAAACCAAACGATCAGGCAACCAAATGGATTCTCAGTAGAATAGAATACACATCTTTAATAGAATACACAAGTTTATGACACGATACTCATGACCACTACCATCTTCAGCTTGCAAGACTTTTGCAGGGTATTCAGATGTACAGTAATACTGAATTTTCTGTATTTTTATGTAAATCATTTACCTGCCACAATGATAGCTGTTTTAGGTCCTGTATAAGTCCGAGGGAGAAAATGTTGACAGAAATATACAGGATAAAAAGTTAAATGGTGAATAAGTATCCTGATTTAGTTAAGAAAAGGTCCAACCAAACACTAGGTTTGCAAATTAGCCTTTGGCTAGAAAACCTCCGTACAAAACAACGGTTGCATTGTTTTCACATATAATGTTGTCTTTTGTGCTCATTAAATCCGATAATAATAATTAAAAAATCCATCCATTTTCTGAAACCGCTTATCCTATTCCCGGTCGCGGGTGTCTGGAGTCCAAGGGCGCAAGGAAGGGAACAACCCAGAATGGGCGCCTACCCAGCGTAGAACTGAAATCAGTTACATGAGTTAAAATATGACGTTTAAATATATTTCAAAAACAAAGGCACTAATTTTAGTGAATTCACGTGTTTTCTCTATGGTTCCAAAGCATGTTTGGCAGGATTACTGTTGAAATGAACTATTTCGCGATGGATTTTTTTTCTTGTTTTGGTTAGACAGTAATCAACAGCGAACGGACGGCGCGGGTTTCAAGGGTATATTTCTATGGCCGCGACTGCTGACGTCTCTTAAAATCCCTACCCGCTGTTTTCCGTTTTCCCCGTAGTGATCCATTCTGCAGTTCCGTACGGCTCCGCGAGGAGGCGATAGAACGAACAAAAAAAAACAATAGACTTCGAAATCAATCGAAGATCGCGCAACATGCATTTACTCAGTTGGCTCTACACTGTTAGGGTTTTGGGAAAGCAAGGATGAATGTCATAACTGATTTCTATATTTACTACAAATTTAGCTCCACAGGTTTGTCTGTCCTCACGTGATACGTGTACTAAGTGAAATTGAAAATAACTGTAAAGGTTCCATATATACGACGCGAAAGCTAAAACGAGAGAGAAAATCTAGCTTATATAACATGATAAACCAAAACTCTAATTTCTGAAGCAGAACACCGATAGTAAGAATTTATTGCATAATATAATAATAAAAATCTAACAATACCCTACTGGTCTGTCATGCGGAATCGAGACTGGTTTAGGAACTGCCAAAATGACCTCTGAAAGAATCTGGTCATCCAAAGTGCAACTCAACTCGCAACCTCACGGAATATCACGTCATGGTGAGAGGAATAATTCACACGTTCTTCACGCAAAGATAATTATCTTCACTTTGTAGAGCTTTCATCATAGTAAATAACACATATATTCTCCATCTGCTTTTAAAAATATTGATGCTGATACTTCCATACTAGACAGAAGGAAATAAAACCATACAGATTCACATTTCTTTTCATCTCACGGGGGTTTTGTAATATTGCGTTTTTGACGGGATGGATCCAGTTTCGATTGTTTTTCCAACTGCTGGAATGTATAGCCGTGTCAGACACAACATCTCTGTTAATACCAGTTTGCTGTCATACATACTCATCTGTGACTAATAATCATCAAAAGACTGCTGTACTATTTCAGATGGGTCACATAGGGAGGTTCATGATCTAAGGCAGAATTTTTAATTTTTGAGTGCTGATAACATTCATCGGTCTTGAGAGCACCCCATGCTTTTACTACTGCAATATCCCAGGCCTTTTGTAGGGTTTATTTAACTACCAGTTGGTGTTTCACGTAATTTTCTGCTTCCAGAAAACTGTATTTTTCTGTTCCTCTAATATCTTTAAAAGCAGACTAGACACTGTTTCAAAAGATCTACCACTCTCACACTCGTAGAAGTGTGAGTATTGATACTCTGACCCACAATATACTCCCTTTGAGTTTTTCAATCACTCAACAGTCATGTCTAGGCTTTGATTAGGAAGAAAACTGGATATTTTCCATGCTGATAACCTCATTATGTACAATAAAAAATGCTAAAAGGGTCATGGGGTTACCATTTTAATCAATCTGAGATGTTTTTAAATCAATCAGTCCTCAATGCTGAGGACCTGAGCCGCTGGACCAGGCCGAAGGGACGCCCATGGATCCAGAGGGTGTTTTGTCGTGTGGTGGGTGTAGCAGCACGCTGTGTCAGTGTGTGCTCCCCAACGTGACCTCACCTGAGCTACTTTTTGCCATGTATTGCAACAGATGCGTCTCATTTTTTCTTCTGAAAAGCAGGTGTGTCTGTTTTTCATTTTTTTGCCAGGGGTGAAATACTTACAAGGTATAAATGTCTTCACATAGTCTGTGCTTGTTGCAACCAAGTCAACGGTACCCAAGCTTAAGCCTTATAGGTCCTGATAGCTGGAAGGGTAACACACTCTGATGTTACTGAGGATGTTTCTGTAAGAACTGTCACTGGACTGCAGGCCAGGTATCTAAACATGGGTATGGTTTGTTGTCCGCTTATGAGCCATTTAAATTCTATAAAATACCTTCCTTCTTTCCATTTGAATACCGTCCTTGTCCAGGTATTAAGGCATAAAAGGAATCAAGCAGCCAGGAGCAACAAAAACAAATCACTGAATGTTTGCTCATCGGTGTGGACTATAGCAGAAGCCCGGGATGGAATCAGGCAGCAGGGTTGCCTCTTGTAACCTAGGTGGCCCCATCAAGGAAGTACCAGCAGACGATTTGAAAGAGGGATCATTTGTTGTCGTGATTCTCATTGCACCTGGAGCAGAACTCTTGTTCCTCTCCTATTACCGAGCATCACCTCTCCTGCTGAGTCTTAGCCTCGTTAACAAAAGGACTCTCAAAAGGACTGCTCAATGTGTGATATTTTATTTTAAAAAAAGAACATCCATCCATTTTCCAAACCGCTTATCCTACTGGGGCACGGGGGGGTCTGGAGCCTATCCAAGAAGCAATGGGCATGAGGCAGGGAACAACCCTGGATGGTGGGCCAGCCCATTGCAGGGCACACTCACACATGCGGGCAATTTGGCAACTCCAATCAGCCTCAGCATGTGTTTGGACTGTGGGGGGAGTCCCCACGACGACACAGGGAGATCATGTAAACTCCACACACATGAAACCGAGGCGGAGACCAGAACCCAGGTTCCAGAGGTGGGAGGCAATAGTGCTATCCACTGCACCACCATGCCGCCCCTTTCTGTATTAAAGGAATGCTCCCCACTGTCAGACGTGCTGAGACACAGAGAGGATGGTTTTTGTGTCGCTCATTTTCTGCCTTAGGTATAAATTACTATGGTCTGTTGATTGAAAATTACTATGGTCTGTTGATTGAAAGTTGCACCTCCCCTTGCTGGTAGCATGCCAATTGTTGGTTCTGTTGTGGGTTCTGTTATTTTATTTTGGAAATTCCAGCCCATTGTTGTCTCATCACATGACACTTTCACTGATGCAATGCTTGTCATGAGCATTCAGGCAGTTTCCAAATTAGAATGGAATGTACAGACTGCTGGTTAATGTAAACAAAGCAATGCTGCTTTCCTGTAAATTGGAAATATATCATTGGGGGATGATTTGAAGGTAAACTTATTTAAAGCGTGTACTTTTAATATAAATTATTTTACATAGGCATGTTTTAATTAATTGGATGGCTTTTTTGACTGACTCACAAACAGCCTGTGCTGCTGTCTGTCATAACCTAGAAGCTAGTTATGAATGTACCACAGCCAGTGTATGTTTTTCACATAGGACCTTTGGGTTTGGTCTTGTTTGTATTGGTGTATCACTGTGTTTTTTTTCCCCCCATGTGGGAAAGATCGTAATTGAGAGCATGCCTGAACAGTGGAGCCTGAACAATTTCCTCAGGGAATGAGGGAATCACCTGCTGGTTGATATGCTTCACTTGATTTTTCCTGCAATGTACTGTAGTACAGATTCTGAGCTGTAGGGGGCGTTTATGGTGATCGAGGTGTTGGTGGACTCAAGTCTGTTAAACATTTTCTGTAGCAGAAAGTGACTTGGTTGTTTCTATATGCTAAATGGTGCTTTGCATGTGGTCCTTCTGATTATGGGGGATGAGACCCTTAACCTCACTGTATTTTTTGGACAACCTTTCAAACCATCCCATTGATCTTAATGTCTAGTTTCTCAGAGAATAAAGTTTTCTTCTGTCACCCTCTCTAACCCTGTCAATAAATGCAGACCTCCTTCTTCATCTTGTTATCTAAACTACATGTTTTAAGCTACACAGTTCAAGTGAAAAGTCAGAATCTGGACTCCTTACTGATATGAATAAAACATTCACATAACCAAGATGTGTCCACATTTATTCAAAACGGCTACCAGTACACATATAGGCTACCAGTAAAAAGCTTCTTTCACACGACAGGCTTTTCCCCACTCCTCCATTATTTTCATAAAGTGTAGTTTTTTTCTTGTTAAGCATTGTAAAGTTGAGTGAACAACTAAAAATCAAAGTACAGATCAAATAAAACAAGTTAACTGGTTGTATGGTGATGGCATAGTGAAACTCCTTTAACTTTAAATGCACTAGTTTAACCTGTTTCATCCAGAAACAGAGCAGTATTTAATGTCCCTTGTGGAATGAATGTCTTGAATTTTGTCTTTGTATTATAACTGCTAGAGAAGGTAACTCTGAAGAACTAAAGATATGATTTTTTTTTGCTAATAAAGGTACTCAAATGCTGAACATACCGTATTTGTTAGAAAAACTGCGTGACTAACACGCAAATGTAAAAAAATCTCTGTGTGTTCAAAAACATTTGACTGTAGTATATAATACCTACTTTCTCACCCAAAATTGATTCATATGAATGTGATCCACTAAAGTGATAAAATGGACTGAGTGTGCATTAAATCAAACAGGTACTCATTACAAACGAGCATATATGCATTATTTAGTCTTCAAACACGACAGATGACTCTGTCTAACAGCCCGCGAGAGGATACAGCTAACAACTGAACGGTTTTCTTCGTTTTGTGTCTGAGAGCGGAGCGCCTGTGTGTTCATGCAGCTTTTTTATCCTCTGGGTGAGGTGCTGCTGATAGCAATTCCCGTCTATTACAAGGTGCCGTGCTTGAAGGTGTAGGTACAGTAAAGCAAGTATACAGTACTTCGGGAGTTCAGACATATTTTGTTACATTTAGTCAGGTTATCAAACATAATAAAAGGGTTTGAAGACTGGAAAACAAACTTAGTGCTGCTGAATAAACAGTGAAGTCGTACGTTCAGCAAAATGAATTTGTGTTTTTTTCCATCTTCAGCTCAGCTTATAAGATATTAGCTTTTATTAATTTCACCAGACCTATCCGCTTACAGGTCCCTGTGCAACGTACAGTGGAATGTAGGCATAGGTGTTATACCAGCACTGAAAACTGAGGCTCTTATACTGAGGATGGTTCAACTTGCTTCACTTAGCTTAATGAAACAGTCCAGAATGCAATGCTGTTTTTGCTAAGGGGTAATCATTGTATTGCACTGCAGGCTGCAGTTTTGGCAGACAACACTGGAAGCAAGATTGGTATCTGATTATATGGATGGCATGTGATCTTGTAAGAGGCTTGTGGTTACCAATAGACTTCTTGTTAACCAGTTTCATTATGACAGGTTATAAAGCTGACTGCACTTTACCGTATGCTTAGGAAGTCACTTAAATACAAGTACCAGGTGTTGGGAGACACTGGCAACATGACATTAGAAATCAATTGTCATTGGTGACACACCACAGCACAAAAACAAAATGTGTTCTTGCATTTAACCCATTTGCGACAACGGGAGCAGTACCTTGCTCAGTCAAGGAACCTGCATTCTTTCAATTACAAGCACACATCCCTAACCATTAGGCCATCACTGACCACCTATATTGTAGATTTAATCTCTGGAGTTTATGGGAATAACAATAGTAAATACAACGCAGTAGATCCCTAGAAACGTGTGAAATTTGGTATCTTTTTATTCACAACTATATTAAAAACTCGTTGAAGCACAAATAGGAGTCACAGCTAAATGGGGCACGATGGCACCTGTCTAACATCAGAGAGGAGCGCGCGCCGGTCACGTGACGCGCGGCGCCCTTGTCGGACACGCGGGCCAATGGCGCATGAGATCGCATGGGCGGGTCTTTCCCGCGTGTGTATAATGTGTCGCAGAAACTCCATCCTCCTCCATCACCCGCCGCTCTGCAGCGTTCAGCCTGAAGTTCAACATCGATGTATTACGCCAGACTTGTGCCGGCCTTTACCAAGGCGGCCTCGGGCGGCATTCGGAGCATCGCCGTCTCATCCGGCCGGAGACTGCGCTCCACCGTTGCCTCCAAACGGCGCGATCCGGTCGCGGAGGAACAGCCATCCGACCCAACATGCACAGTGGTGAAAAAAGCCGCCCAGGTCGACCTGATCAGCCAAACCGGTACCGCCACGCAGGATGTCCGGATCAGCAACACTTCGGTCGACTTCGAAAACACCAAAGAAGCGTTCAGAAGCAAGGACACGCTCGAACTGCTCAGAAGCCTGCTGGTCTTCAAACTTTGCTCATATGACTTTCTGGTTGATAGGAACAAGGAGGTACGATGCCGCTATTCCGCATTTATGATTTACGGTAACAACATTACGATGCGAGGGACTGGCGCTGAAATGATGATAGAACATATAAACCGATGTCCGCTTCAGTCTGATGCACTTTAGATATTTGTTTTATGTAACATAATTGACCAACTAAATAAAAAGTCAGATCCGTGTGTGTAAACTCTCGTTAGCCGAATAGTGTTATGGTCTTCATTTGCTACATCATCATCTCTCGGGTAGATCCGCGGATGTTTGCTTTTATCAAACCAATATTTTTTTATTTTTTTTTTCATTCATATGTTTTAATTTAATAAGTCCCTCTTACATCCGCGTTAATAATTATTAATAATGTTTCGGTTATGTTTACTTCCTGGTTACGTTTACTCCGTTTTGATTTAGTATCACTCCAGTTTACATGTATTTAGCAGACGTCCACGTTATCCATGTACAAATGACAAAAGCAATTTCGGACAATCCGCGTAGGAACTACACATGTCAGAATATTCATCCTTGGTCAGCAATTGTGCAAATTACTTGACAACTAGTTGAATTTAAAGTGCATCTCTCGTTTGTGGTTCCGATCCAAAATGATCGAGTTGCACGACGTCCAACTTTCTAACTTTTTACTGCCCTGTTAACTATCGCTACTAATAAACGCATCTGAAATTCGTTATTAGTTATTCCTGCGGAGACAAAATCTAGTGTTTCTGCATAGATGAGTTTCCAGTTTGCATCATGTGAGCTTGTCATGAGGTCTCCGCGATTGCATATTTTTCTGCCTTACTATACACTTAAGACGGGTCTATTTACGACAGAGAAATTACCTGGGGGGTTGAGGTCATGATTATTGGTGGGTTGTATTAGCTGGTTTTGATTTATTTTAATCAATTATACAAAGTTATAAAAGTTATAAAATGTAGTTACTCGCTGATTTGAAATATCAAAAGAGAGACTTGATGAAACGCTTGAGTATAGCAAACAAACCTATTTTGAAGTCTATCTACACCTTTTCTTTGCTTGAACAAACACTGTATATTATATATGCACACATAAGATGTGCCTCTTTTCTTCCCCAAAGCTTATGGACGTGACCAGGAAGCTCCTGGGCCAGAAGATGTTTGAGAGGTTGATGAAAATGACCTTCTATGGGCAATTTGTGGCTGGGGAAGACCACGAGGCTATCAAGCCGTTGGTCCAAAAGAACCAGGCTTTTGGCGTGGGGTCGGTCCTAGACTACAGCGTGGAGGAGGACCTGACCCAGGAGGAGGCGGAGAAGAAGGAGATGGAGTAGGTACCTTCGACAGGCTGTGCACCAGAGTCACTGGAGACATCTTCCATGCTGTGAAATCTGCTGTCCCTCGCTGCTGTCAGGTTTATATACCAGGCAGCACATTTATACTTTGCTCAGTTGTCTCTCTGGAATCCAGCGCGTTCTCTATTCAGCCCAAGGAAGAATGTCGTTCTGCAAATAAACTAATTTTGGGTACGCCCAACATGTCAAGTAGAAAACGGCTAACTGAGTAATCCCGTGAATAAAAATCTAGAGAGAGACGTTCTATGCGTTTCCTGTACAGTAGCAACTGTGATCATGATTAGATGTTGATTAGAGGGTAAATGGACAGTAACATCTTTAACAGAGACAGAGGCAGGTCTTTTTGAGACTTCCACTGGCAAATTGTTGTTTTAGGTAGGTTTAAAATGGGACACATGCTATACTTTAGTTTGGAAAGAATTCAAAGGGAACGTTGTGTTCGAGAGGCTGTCTTCCCTGGGACTGATGGAAAACAGGCGCCATAGTGAATCGCACTCAAATTTCATTGCGCACTTGGCAGCAGAACACACCCCCAAACACCTACCACATCTTCAATAGGCCTAATGACACACTCCCCCCTTTTTCAGCCTCTGAGACTTTGGGTAGTTGCTGTTGTCATCTCATTGGTTGCTGAGGGCAAGGCCCCCTGCGTCTTATTGGGCGATGGAAAGGGCCGATTCTGTTTAAGGAAGTCCCTTGCGGGCTGCTTGAGAGGCAATGAAATATGAGTCGCTCTTCTGAGGCGGTTTGTTGCTGCAGGGCGGGGGCCGTTGCGTAATGTTACTGCCTCGCGCTGGCAGGCAGGATCTGCACACACACTGACACAAACAAAGAGCTGAATTTGAAACCAGGCTCAGCAGAGACCTGAACAGCTTTTCTCAGAATTTTAGTGGAACTTCCTGTTTTTGCTTTGAGGTTATTTGTCCTGAATAACCAGGATTACATCCAGGAAGCAGGAATGTTAGTAACTGTAGGTTACACCCCTAGTCCCAGTTTCCAGGGTTTCACTTAATAATAAAACCGCTTAAAGGATTCGGGGCTGACTGTGCCAGATTGTTTTAACTGCAGATGGCAGATATGTTTGAGGCCAGGTTTGCATGCGATGGCTGTGGGAGACGCCTTATCAGCAGATAAGCAGTGTTAGCTTTTCAGAGGAGGCTTTTCAGATCCTGGCCTGCATTGGTGTGGACCTCGCCCTTTTAGAGAGTCATCATTGGTGGTCTTCTGCCGACTGCGGTCAGATGACCGGTGAGGCGATCAGCTTTCGGAAAGTAACCTTGCCGGTTACAGTGCCAAGGTGATGTGTGAATGTCGGCAGGCAGGAGGGCCGATGTCCCTGTCTGCAGTTGGTGGTTATCAGGTATTTGACCTTTTAAAGTGGCTTGTGGCACAAGCACAGTTGTGTCACTCTAGTGTCACATAAGTTCAATGTTCATGTTAGTTTTGATTTTATCGACACATTTTTTTACTCCCCTGTTTTCAGTTCGTGCATGTCTGAAGTGGAAAAAACAAGCCCAGGTATGTATAATTACAAAGGATGTTTATGAAATTGGTGAGTTGAAATACGATTGATTATAGTGACACCACCCATGTTCTTATTGTTTCAGAGTATTTCAGAGAACATGGCACTATTCAGGACAGTGCGTGTACAGTACATTCCGGCCTCCCAAATTAAGCGGGTGTCAGTCTTTCGCTCTCTCTTCTGTGCACCGTAACAGCAGTGGGTACCAGATGTACCCACGGCTCTGTGAGCTGAGGATGACCACTGGGGATCAGAAACGGCAGGGGTCTCCCTTAGTGGGGTTATTTGAGAGGGGGGCACATTGCTGGGAATTTATAGGCCCCCCGCTCTCCCCAAAAAGGGTTGCAGCTGCTATGTTTTCTCTCGCCAGCCATCATCCGTGGTGGGGGCGGGGGTTGACATTGCTCTGTGTTTACTTTGGGGTAAAGCCTGGAGTGGCAGCTTTAACTGTACAGTGTCACTTTTGCTTTCTGTTTCCCTCTTCCTCCAAGATGAAAATTGTCAGTATCTGTCTTTTTGAATTCTTTGTCTTGTTTTTTAATATTGCAATGCGAACAGCAGTAAGCCGTAAGGTCTGTCTGAATTTTCAGATGTAATACAGACTCCCGTCAGCAGGTGGCTCTCTTCCCTCAAAGTCCAAGCTGTGTCGCCATCCCCACTTGTCCCCGCAGGCACGGAGCACCGTGAGAAGCAGTACCAGGCACACCGGCGATTTGGTGATCGACGGGGAGGAGTGACCAGTGCCCGCACCTACTTCTACGCTGACGAGTCTAAATGTGACCAGCACATGGAGACCTTCCGAAACTGCATCCGTGCCTCGGGTGAGGTGACCGCCAGTCACCGTCACTGTTTACGACTCCCCACTTTCTCTTACACCTGATAGTTTAAATGACTGGTCGATGGCAATAGGCCACTTTAAAGAATTTCCCCCCAAAACCAAAAGCCCGAGTCCTTTTAAGTGTGGTGTTAATTAAATTTGCTGGGCAGTTTTGTAAAAAATTGTGAGTGGGATGAAACTAAAATCTCACACTCATTGTACTGGGTAATCTCTTCTGCTCCCCCAGGTGGAAGCTCTGAGGATGGCTTTTCAGCCATTAAATTGACCGCTTTAGGAAGGCCTCAGTTCTTGGTGAGTTTGGGAGGGGTTTGGACTGGAGTCGGGGTGAGTTGATGCGTCTCCCCACTATTGTGGCTGACTTCCGGTCCTCTCTGGCACCAAAGCTCCAGTTCTCGGAGGTGCTGGTGAAGTGGAGACGCTTCTTTGGGTTCTTGGCGGCTCAGCAGGGAAAGGAAGGTCTGGCGGCGTTGGAGCAGAGGTTGGAGCTGGAGCAGCTGCAG
Source organism: Pollimyrus isidori (assembly GCA_019775955.2). Lineage (NCBI taxonomy): Eukaryota > Metazoa > Chordata > Actinopteri > Osteoglossiformes > Mormyridae > Pollimyrus > Pollimyrus isidori. The sequence goes on along the minus strand of JABFDZ020000118.1, from coordinate 24,079,042 downwards.
GTACGCGGCCCGTGTCGCTCCCTTCTGCCGCATGGGGGAACCTTGAGATTCAGCAGACGCCCTCGGCTTTCCGGGCATTAATTCGGGCAGCTCCTGCAGGGAGTTTGATTTGATTTGTCCGCACTATCTTGATGTGGTTAAGAAAAGCGCACCTCCGGGCAGGGGGGGAGGCAGTTAACAACCTATTGTTTAACCCCCTTTGTCAGCAGTATGTAGTCGATCATTGTTGCCACCGCAAATAAAAGCAAATACTAATTTAAAGTGAAGTTTTCACATGATCAAATCGCAAATGCCAATAACCTGTTTTTTCCCAGCTTAAATAAATGAGGTTTCCCTGTGCATGTATGGTTTAATAACCAGTCTTTATGAAACCGCATGACTCTATTGCTTTTTATAACCAGTAATGTAAAACTCAGAACTCGTTAAAAGATTTGTCAGGGAACAGACGCCGACCACAGTTTGACCTCCGTAACTCACTGGGTATGTGAGTGACTCATGTCTAGGTGAACAGCCCAATCTTTAGTGTGACATGCATGATTTTATCGCTGCCTTTTAATGGCGACTCCTGCATAGTCATTCTTGACAGTGACCTCCGACTCCACCTATGACACTATAATCCTGGTTTTATGGTCTCTGCAGGACAGCTTGGCGAAGCTGGGAGTGGCCGGCAAGGATGATCTCCACAACTGGTTCACGGGGGAGAAACTGGGATTGTCTGGGTATGTCGGCACCTCCATACATGATCACGTGCACGTCTGTGCTGGCGTGACATGTGATATGTGGTACCGTGTGAACCAGGGTGTAGTGTCCCCATAAACCATCCATACACACTTTCACTGAACACTCGGTCCCATCTGCCGTCCTTACAGGACTATAGACTTGCTGGACTGGAACAGTCTGATTAATGACAGGACCAAGATCTCAAATCTGCTGGTTGTTCCAAATCTTCAGGTATGCTCTTTCTTTACATACACGACTCATGGTTGCTGCAGTCTGCAGTTCCCTCATGCGTGCATAATTTCAATTAAAACAGGATTGCTAACATGTGCCCCTACCTGTAGGGGGTGGTGGAGAGGTAACACTCACTGGTTTTGCATCGTCTACAGACTGGACAGTTGGAGCCGCTGCTTAGCAAATTCACGGACGAGGAGGAGAGGCAAATGAAGAGGATGCTGCAGAGGATTGATGTTCTTGCCAAGGTGCATATTGACTGGTTGACTGTTCTGGCAATTGCTATAGTATGATGCATAGGTGGGATATTTAGGAAGTATTTGAGTAAATGAGTAATGAGCACAGTCTGTTTGCATAGTTTGGTGAAATGGTTCCATGTGGTGATGATCACAGTTAAACCCATCACACATCAGTTAAGGGCTCCAACCAGCCCGACTGGCTGAATTAGGCTGCAGATGTAGTGAATGAGGCTATGCTTTCCAGCACGCCTTGAGCGAAGGCGTCAGGCTGATGGTGGACGCCGAGCAAACCTATTTCCAGCCAGCAATCAGCAGGTTGACCTTAGAGATGCAGAGGATTTTCAACAAGGAAAAGCCCATCATCTTCAACACCTATCAGTGCTATCTCAAGGTGAGCCCTCTCCAGGCAGCGAGTAGCATGTCTATGTTGGTGTCTAGCTGAGCGGTGGCCAAAGGGCCGGTGTGTATGTGGGTTTTGGGGATGACCTTTAGGTCAGCTGTTCAAACCCAGATGTGAGGACTCCTCAGCCAATCAGTCCTCTAATTGGTAATATAATGAGGCAGCTGCAACGAAAACCCACGCACACAGCGGCCATTTGTGGATAAGATTGGCCACCCCTGGGGCCAGTTCCACAAAGCAGGGTTTCTTGCTTAGCTGGATAACTTGTTGGATTTAAGGTAGTCTGGGGTAAATATAAATGAATAAAGATAAAGTTAATTTAGCCCAGACTACCTTAAATCTGACAATTTATCCAGCTAAGCAAGAAATCCTGCTTTCTGAAACAGGCCCCTGGTCTAGCTTCACCTTCGCATTTGCTGTATCTGCTGACCCCACTAGACTGTGTTCTTTGTTTACTTTGGGGCATCCTTTGAGCCCTTTTTTCCAACAGACGGCACCATCTAGTGGGGTCAGAAAATACAGCAAATGGTTCATGATGCATCATTTTGGCCATCATTGCCCCATACCACGAAGGTACCATGCTCCCTGTGGGTATTTAGCTCTGTCCCCACTAAGCACAACCTCCTGCCTCATTACTTGTCCCCCAGGAGGCCTATGACAACGTATCTGTGGATGTGGAGCTGTCCCGGCGGGAGGGCTGGTACTTTGGGGCTAAGCTGGTGCGTGGGGCATACATGCAGCAGGAGAGGAGCCGGGCGGAGGAGGTCGGCTATGAGGACCCCATTAACCCTGATTATGAGGCCACCAACCGGATGTACCACAGGTAAGGGTGGGTTTTCATGGTGCCTCTGTCTTGTGCTGGCAAACGGTGACCATGTCTTTGCACAGCTCAGTGCGGTGACCCTTTTCCTTGAAGGTGTCTGGACTTTGTGCTGGAAGAGATTGAGCACAGGAGGAAAGCTAACATTATGGTGGCTTCTCACAATGAACACACTGTCAAGTTCACCTTGCAGAGGTGAGACCCCACACCAGAGATCTTCGTGCATCTCCTTTACGATACTGATGCTGAAATGGTACTGATGCTCTCCACTGGTCCTTCTTTCCCGTTTAGGATGAATGAGATGGGTCTCTCCCCCACGGAGAACAAAGTCTACTTTGGTCAGCTGCTGGGCATGTGTGACCAGATCAGCTTCCCCCTTGGTGAGGCTTCTGCTCAGGCCTTCCGGTTGGCAGCCATAGTGACTGTAACGGGGTGGTTTCAGGTGCCAGTTACACTTCTGACTGCAGCCTGAGGAGCCTGGGGCACCAGCTGTCCTGTCAGATAGGCAGCCTAGGCTCAGCTCACTGGCCATAGCCATTCCAGCACAGATGAGATGCTGAGAGATTTCAGAAGCTGCAGGCAGTGTGTGTGTGTCTACTCCTACACAGGCTCCAGAGTTCTGATGCCCTCAGTCACCATCTTGAAACACACTGAGATTACTGTAAAATTCTAGTTGCATTAACTAAAGTTGCCTTCTTCTTCCCACATGTTGTAGTTGTATGGTCATACTGCTTTGTTGTCTTCAGTATGGGATCGTTGATGTTTCCCTTGTGCTCTCAGTATTGACCATGTTGCTGTTTCTTTCTTTTAAATACAGGCCAGGCTGGATTTCCAGTGTACAAGTACGTGCCCTATGGCCCCGTAAATGAAGTCATACCATACCTATCACGTCGCGCACAGGAGAACCGTGGCATCATGAAGGGGTCGACTCGAGAGCGCCACCTGCTGTGGAGAGAGCTGAAGCGCAGGCTGGCTAGTGGGGAGCTCCTGTACAGTCCAGCCTTTTAAAAGCGGTGATTTTGTAGAGGGAAGGCTGGGAGACAGTGGCTGCTGTGTAGAACACCTCTGGTTCATAGCTCTTGTGAACTGAAAATCAAAGGAGCTGCATTCGTTTGAAACGGAACAGAAAATTCTGTGGGTTTTTTTTTATGCCTTTTACAGGCTCCCTTAGCGTGAACTTTTACTATAGTATAAACTTCTGTTAAGGTTTAATACAGTACATACCCTGTGCCTTGTTCTTTCTTAAGCTGTACATACTTCTGTTCCTCGTCTTGTCCTTTTGTATGTGTTGTGGTTCCTTCTCAGCTGAAAACTGAACAGTGTTAAGACTCTATCTGCAAGACATTTAGCAGAAAATTAACACGAAGGCTACCGGTAAAGATAGAAACAAACGTACTGTAATTATTTGTGTACTCTGGTAACGGTCATCTGGTCACACTCTGGTCTGTTGGTTTCTGTCAAAAGCTTTGCTTGGGGTTTGTTCCAGATAGACGACGATGGGATTTTCATGGATACTTGTTCAGAGTGCTTGTTCATGTATGAAATGGTTGTATGTGTGTTTAACGTGCCTTGTACATTGCAGAATGTACACTAAAACAATACCAACCCACCCTGAGTTAACTGGCAGGGTGACCACTGACCAGGGCACACACTGGGTTATTGTGACCCAATCTCTTGAGTTGCGTAGTTCAATGACGGTGCGTGTTCATTACGTCTGCCCACCCACTGCTAAATGAAATTCACCATTAGTACATTTCTCTTCTACTATTAAATACATATTAGCACCACATTAACACCATCTTTGTGATTTGTGTATAAAATGTATTCACTTGACAAATTCTTAATGTTGTAAATATTTATTACTGTTAATGCTAGGCCATCTTTCGTTTTACTGTCAGCTAACGTTACCATTCGGAGGAGTTAAATGTAAAACTTGCAGTATTGTTGATATTTAGAATCTAGCTTTTATTCAGAATCGTATTACAAATATTGCAATGAAGATATCACATGTAATACAAAAGCAGGACCGTGATTTGAAATTTACATCTGTGCGAGTGTATAAAGCGTACCATGTCTGTGTGAAAGGGAGAATGTATTATGTAGAGCAGGGATGAGGAATCTGTTCCATTGAGGGCCGGTGTGGGTTTTTGGGATGATCTCTCTATCAGCCAATAATAAAACTGTGGTTACCCACTCTAGTCCTGGGGACCCACTGTGATTGGCTGATTGAGAGGCCATCCCAAAAACCCGTTCTGGCCCTCCATGGAAGAGGTTCCCCGCTCCTTTTAAAGTGCTTCACCTTATTGAACTGTTCCTGCAAACTGATTTATTCCAATGAAGTGTAAATTACACATGGATTGTTAAATGTGTTCTTTTGGGAAGTGCTAAGCTATGACCGTTTTAGAGTGAGTTTTCCTTTTTCTCTCGCCAAAATAGCTTGGTGTTTCTCGTATTTATCGAGCCTGCTGTAAATCAGTCCTTGATTTATAAGGATTAGAATTTGTCTTGCTGACTTTGTGATGGTATCTGCCTTCCTGCGTCCTTAAGTGACTTATTTTGAAAGAGCCATAAGATTGCACTGCATTCTCCAGTAAACATGATTCTCACATCACAGTCTGCTTTTGTTTCTTAGCGGTTCAGTGTGCAATATTCCTCTAGTCTGATGCTGTATTTGCTGTCGTATTGTGCAAAGCCCTTTTCCACTTGCTCATCCCCAGAATCCTTTAGTGCCACTTAATTGAAAAGCGGCCTGGGTGAAGGTATACAGGACTGTCACAGAAAATTAGAATATTGTGATAAAGTTCTTTATTGTCCGTAATGCAATTAAAAAAACAAA
>JABFDZ020000118.1:24028443-24064624 GCA_019775955.2 Pollimyrus isidori | reverse complement strand
AATATCAATTAATATCTAAGCGGCTTGCTGCATGGACGGGGTCCTCCTTTGGCTCTAACCTCTTTGGGAAGTGTTCAGTTGATTGGCATCTTCGGAGACTGTTCCTTGTGTCTGCTGGGCCTGAGCATGGATGCTGTGCAGTGGGTCCTGGTTCTGTGGGTCCTGGTTCTGTGGGTCCTGGTTCTGCTGCTCAGGGCTGCAGGCTTTGTGCTGGGTGAGTGTCGGCTTGTCTTCATATTAATGAGCTGAGCTCCCCCTTCGGATTTCACAGTTTAATCTGCAGGTTGTTCTGTCTGAATGCTCTGCAGTCTCTCCCCCTGACCTTGCTTCATCACCCCCCCTCCCACCAGGGCCTGTCAGTCAGGTGACAGCCCTCCGTTTTGTCATCTGGCTCGCTGACCTCCGCCGCTGGTCCCCTTCTTCCTGCCTGGACGCTCCCATCCCCGTCAAACGCTGCCCCAGTCGTCGTCCCCCCACCACCACCTCTCTATGCTCGGCTGCTGGGCCCAAGCTCGGTGCGAGGAGGCCGCCTCTCAGACTCGCCCAGCAAATAAATCTCTGGCAGTTCAGGCGAAGGCGGCAGCACAATCGGGAGATCGCCGTGCGCCTGCCTGTGCCATCGCTCCGCTCGGCCGCGCTCCTGTAATGCCGTGATAAGAGTCCGGAGGTGGTGGGCCCAAACAAAGGCGCGGAGGGGGAAAAACAATGAAAAGAACAACAGAAAGTCAAAGCCAGACAATGAAATGCAAATAAAATATGAAGCCATTGCTTCATCCTATGACTTTATGCACATTTTTTATTGCTTACTTCCTGCACGCTCCAGTAATCCGCCACCATGCAGGGATCTTAATCATGCAACTTATGTTATGAGGCTTTTCATTTAAAAGTGAAACGTAATGTTGACTTTCAAGCTTGGCACTACTGTGCTGCACTTTAGGTATGTCATAAATTATAAGAAACAAGAGTTATGTAAAGGGTGCTTGGCTGTTTTGCTTAATAAAAAAGATGTTATGACACAGACAGCATTGAGAAAAGCCGGGCGCCTGTAACCAGAGCCACCCCGGGCTGTAAATAGTGGCTAAGGGTTAAAAAGGTTACCCCGATGCCCGGTTTACGCGCGGTGGCTATGGTTCCTAACCCGCCCCTTGGTTCGTCCACGTGCATCATATCTCCGGATTGGCCATTTGTTCCATCCGAACTTGAGGATACTGGAAACTCGACATGAGATGGGGAGTAAGGTGTGAGTAATGCGCTTGTGGGAGTTTTACTTCGCAAAAATGTTCTGAAGGCAGAATGAAAAAAATTATTATAGTTACAGTTGGGTCCAAGCAACTAGCAACTAAACAGAGGAGCAACTAAAGCAATTAAATATCTGATTGGCTGGTTTTGCCTCCTCTAGTTCCTTGGACCACCCCCTTCTACAATGTGATTGGTTATCTCTCCGAACCAGTTATTTTTCGTACTGGCCACATCTTCATTCCCAGATGTTTCTTCCCGCTCACCAGTGAACATCCCGGGGTGATAAGACCCAGCCCTGCTCTCTGATTTCATCTCCATTCCCATCCCCAAATAAAGGCCGTCCCACTCACAGCAAATCTCGCAGTAATATTAACAAATAAATGAGGACTAAATTAATATATAAATAAAATTCTGAATGCATTGTTTACAAGCAGATTAGTGGCTCTCTTTCAACAAGCACTCTCTTTGGGGGTGTATACAATCCTATCTGGCATTAGCAGCCATTAATGTGATTAACGTGTTTGAAAACACTCCTTCTTTATGGTGCCATCCCAGATCCTCACCCAGGATTGACATTTATCTCATTATTCCCCATCCAGTCACCCTTAACCATTAAGAACCTTAACCCTTAACGTCCCTTAAAGGTTATGGGTGAGGCTGCCGTTAGGGGTTAGGCTGTAGGTAGTTAGTAGCAGGCCTGGTTTTTTGTGCAGGGTTCGCGCGGGTGTTGCCGTGAGCAATAAGGTTAGGGATGAGGTTGTGGTGGGGTTTGGGCTGGAATGAGGTTTAAGGTTATTGTTGAAAATTAGCCTAAGCTTAGGTTCACATATAGGTATATGGTTTGGGTAAGTAGGGTTAGGATTGATTTTTGGTTGTCTCTATTGATAGTATTATGGTTAGTTGGTGGTAGGGTTAGCTTTGGCATTAAGGTTAGAGAGACCAAGTGATGTTTCATCACATACTGTCACTGAACTCTTTTCAGATGTGTTGTTATTCTCATACAAGGCTTTGATTTCTATTAATTGCCTTCAAACTGTGTGCAGAGGCTCAAAGCTGGAGCCTCGGAAGTTGTCTCAGTGGACGGTGCTGCAGTCTTTCAGCTCCAGGGCTGTGAGTTTGAGCCCTGCCCCTGACATCTGCATGCTCCACCTGTGTCACGTGGATTTTCTCAGTGGATTTCTTCCCCTGGTCCAAAAATATTGGCTTCCATGAATCAGTACCTCTAAACTGCCATCCAGTGACTAGGCTGTGATGCTCTTTCCCAGGAGAAAGTTTTTTTTTTTGTCCTTCTGTTTTTTTGTGCCCATTGACTAAAACCCACAAAATAAAAGTTATGAAAGCAGTGTTATGACACAATTATGTTAAAGGCAGAGCCATAACTGGATCTTCTGGTCACGGGGGGGGGGGGGGGCGGCAGTCAGACGTGGGGAGATTAAAAAAGCATGAACTGCTTTTCCGTATTTGAAGGAAAATCCTAATTTGGTTTTTGAGAGCAGGCGGACACACACCACCATCTTCAAACGTCCATGTGCTGAAGATCCGTGTTCCTCACTCACCAAAGCCAAATTAAATCAGTCTCTCTGTCTGCAACTGTATAATGTTGAATGAAAATAGCAACAGTCACAAAAATGTACTCTAGTTGTTAGATACATTTTCCTGAACGCGCCATTGGGTGTCACGATGATTCAGTGCGCAGCGACCCTGGCACTGGGTGAGGGACATGAATCCTGCCCCCATCTGAGAAGTTTGCGTGTTTATTCCATGTTACCTGGATTTCCTCCAGACATGCTGTTTTCCTGCCGAGATATTCAGTTATATGATCTCTTATCCTCTCATTTCCATCAGTGTATAACGGTGTGTGTCTGCTCCAGATACAGTATACATTACACTGTGGGGACAAAATGTCCCTAAAATGTTATAAAAAAAACCTATTATTTTGATATTGTTGGGACCATTTTTCGGTGCCCACAAGGGAAACTCAAATTCATAAAAATCTGCAATCAAAAGACAAAAAAATGCCAAAAGTCTTGTATTTTCTGTGGTTACTTATGGTTAAGGTTAGCACTAGGTAAGGGTTATTGTTGTCATTTTTAGGTTTTGGTTTTTCCCATATGAATGAATGGATGGTCCCTGCAAAGACATGAATACAGGTCTGTGTGTGTGTATGTGTGTGTGTGTTCTGCGGTCGACTTGCCACCCATTGTGGGTGTCCTAGGATGAGTTCCAGCTTCGCTGTGAGCCTGTACTGGATAAGCAGTTATGGAAAATGGATGGGTTTATGGGATTATTCCATCCATCTTCCACAACTGCTTACTCACAGAACCCCAGGAGATCCAACCGGTATGAAGCCTGTCTCAGGAAGCATAAGACTGGCCACACCCAGGATCTTTCTGACTGGTTAAATTGTATCCATTTACCCCTGACCAGAACCAATCAGATTCTATAAAGGGTACAGGATTACCTCTAGGCATCTCCTGCTAATGGGATGAAAATTAGATCTATGAGTCTGTTTTACATTTTAATTTTCAGTCCAGACATTGCCACAGGGCTGCAAATCAAGTGATTGGAAAGTGAGTCAAAAAGAGCTGGTCGGAGCTGTTTTTATTTTTTGATTTCCATCAAAGGTTGCTTCAGGGTAGACACAGAAGTGTTGCTTTCAACTAAAATTTCAAGTATTAAATAATTGGAAATGCAAGTGAGACCCACAGAGATTGAACTGAGTAGTGTCTGTCTACATTTACAATTACTCAACCCATAACCAACCATTAAACAATACAAATTGCATGAATGACTGCAGTACTGGTAATTTAACTATTAATTTTGTAGCCAGTTAATCAAACATACTAATTGGATGTACATAAGTGTCATTCAGATACTAATGCCCTCATTGACATTCTGTGATAAGGTGGATGATTTAGAGCTATTAATGTTGAGTGTAATTGATTTATTGGGATGTTGGTCAGTTATCCCATTTGTGCTTTTGATGACTTTATTAAATGATTCAGAACATTTGGGGTATTCCGGAATTTCTTGATTACTGGGTCAGAAAGGGAAAACATGCTATCTTATTTGTTATTGATAGTTGATTTAATTTTAATCAGATAAAACGTATTAAAGCAAATAAAAATCAACATTGTAACTGTTTTCCTATTCCACATAAAGCTATACATGTATCTCGCTTTGGACTAAACCTGTTAAAAAAATATTGTTCATATCTTGTACATAGTTCATAATAGTGTGGTTTTGCTGGAGCAAACACTAGATGTTCTCCCATGCATGGTCCTGGTCTCTGTGTGTGTTGTCCTCCCATCCATGTGCAGATGCAGGTCAGCATAAAAGACTTTCCAAGCTATGAAGAAATAATGCCTGACTACCCCATGGCCCTGCAAGACCATGCAATCTGCAACCATTGTGGCCCCTGTTGGGATAAGCTGTTACTGAACACAAGGAGAGATGAATAATATGTAGAATATTTGTGAAATACAAAATTGTGTGAGCCGGCAGGACGCGTAACCACACAATGGGGCTGAATATGAGCAATCTTAATGTCTCCATGGTGATGAGGAGCAGATAATGCCAGCCAGTACCCCAGGTACTGACATGCAGTTGAACCTGATTGGACGGATTGCCATGTTAGAGTGTAAGTACAGTCAACTGGAGGGGCTGGAAGAAGCCGTACAGTAGATGTGCTCTCTGGGAAAGGTGAGGTGGGGGTCAAGCAGTTAAAGACTGCGGTGTTTCCTGTCATTTGTTGAATTGAGGAGTTTTAGGTTTTTCTCACTGCACTTAAAGGGGCCTCATCTCTGCTTTGGTTTCTGCGTAAGTTTTATGCAATCAAACAGCAACCATCTGGAAGAGAAAACAGGAAATGGGACAGGTACATGCAGGGTGTTAACTCTGAAAAGCATTCTGGGTCGTGGGGTGTGGGGGTGTGGGTGGGAATTGGGTGCTGTTGTTTTGGAAAGTGAGATGCTTTCAGTTTTAACATGTGGTCTTAAGACGGGGATGTCTCATGGGTGGCACAGATAGGATTCCAGGCGATGCCAGTACATTAGAGGACATACACATAACTGTATAATAAACTGGCCAATTAGACTCACTGGTTTGGCTGCATAACACTTCTTCATGCTGCAGGAGAAGCTAGGGAGAGTATGGAAACACGAAGACACTATTAGACGTGGCAAAAACCACATCGTTTCGACCACTGCCCTGCCTTTGTGAAAATATAAGCCTATTTCATCATGGTGGACATGAGCCCTTTCGTTATGTACAGAAATATGGGGAAAGCAGACTTTTTGGCTAATTGGAATGTGAAAGTCTGCACAAGAAGTGCTGCCAGTCCCCCCGTGTTAAAATATAAGCAGAACAATGCAGAACCAGGCAGACCAGTCGATCCAATAGTTGACGTGGGCAATCTCCTGGGGGACCGGCTCCTGAGGGTTAACGTCAGCTAATTTCACTTGTGAGACAGGGTGCGATTGGCCTTCTGGCGCAACTGGAAGTATTTACGGCCGAAGCGGCGCCCGGTGCGGGACAGCTCCGTGATGAGGAGGCAAGGCGAAGCTGTCGGGCGGTCTGTCAGGTCGGCACGTCGGGACCAGAAACAAAAACACTGTCAAATGATTCTGTTTTAGTCGCCATCCATCACAGACTCAATCAGCTGCAATAACATTACAGGAAAAAAGATTTTATAGTCTGTATAGTCAATATTGGTCATACTATTCTCTCCTTGTAGTATAAAAATGAATATAACTCAAAGCTCATCCAGGACACCACAAAGGCTGCAACTGGGCCTGGAACCCAATCGTCACCAGAGGTGGACATTTCAGGTCCAGAAAGTAAGAATCCAAACCAGGATTTTGTTGAACCATTTGAGTCCTCTGTAACCGTGGCACTTTATGCTCAACTGGTTGGTTGAAACAAAATCCTGGTCTGGATTTTTACTTTCTGGACCTGAAATGTCTGCCTATGATTGTCACACATCTATGTGCCTTTGGCAGTCTGATCAGCTTTCTATTTGCGGCGATGATCTGTATACCTGTTCGCCGCCTCCTCGCCGCCAGATAAGGGATCTCGCCTGTGTACGGGAGTGGGGAGCCACTGGACCGTAACAGCGTTGGCGTGCTCTGGTGTCCGTGAGCCCCCCCCCACATCCCCCCGCCAGTCACTATCACAACAGAAGATAGTTGCAGACTGCATGGATGAGGCTCCGAGCCCTCCAGCGCTGCCAGGATGAATTCAAGCCAAACCAGAGACGAGACAAACAGCCGTAGATGAACGTCTGAAAATTGCAGATTTCCTGAGGTTTTCATGTTTACCATGAAAAGGTAATCCACATGCGGCATCTGATCCGTTTACGAGCCCAGCGAAAAAAACAGATCCGTGCTTGAGAGCAGGCTGAACAAATAAAAATGTGAAGACAGTACAAAGAATATGTTCAAAGAAAACACAAGATGACAGCCTTCTCTGGAATAATTCACATGGGCATCAATGCTAGTAGACTTAATTAAAAAGACTTCTTCCATTTTGGTCTAGTTGTTGGAAACATCTAATTTAATTAAAAACTCATTTAAAAGCAAACATGAGTATATAAAACACTGCAGTAACACACCGGTGCTTTAGCAATTGTTTTGTTCTGTTTATGGTAACATTCGGGAAAAAAAAGATTTTCGTTTTAAACGATGTATGAACGTGAGACGGGTCGGTGCTCCGTCCTACGTTGTTCCATGCCTTATGCTCGTAGCCTCTGGACCCCCTGCCACCCTAAATGGGATAAGTGGTTAAAGACGATGGATGGATGGATGGATTTTAGTTGTACAGTTTTGGTCCATTTGCGGTATCTTGATCTTGAAGATCAGATGCTCAAGCCTTTTAAAATATTTAGTCATGATCTCCTAAATTGCAGAGCAGAGCTGCCCACACATGCAGAGACTGGGCATCCTTTATAAATAACAGAGAACGTGTCTTTTTGCGTATATGCTTAAGCAATCGTTTCTTACGTAACGGCAGCACTGTGTGGCGGGGTTGGGTGTCCAGACTGTGGTCTCAGAGCGGGTATCACCTGGCGCGTGACAGGCAGACACATGGGGCTGTACCGTCTGCAGGCCTGCGTGGATGTAAGCGGCTGTACGATGGCTCATCCGAGTGAGGTCTAAGCCGTGTCCTCGCTTCGCCAGATGGGCTCGGCTGTTGGACCGACATCAGTGCGGTTAACTGCAGAGCGCCGCACCTTCACAGAGCCGCTCGGTGTGTTTGACAGGTGTGTGCGTCTGTCATAGAGGCAGTAGCACCGTATGCCGTGAACACCGTTGGGGGGGGGGCACATTAATACTGCTTGCTTTTCTATCAAATGCTATAGGTAGTAAAATATATCTCATCCAGGGGCTAGACTGAAATCCACCCGCTGTACTGCCTGCATTTACAATGTCTGCATTTACAATGTCTGCATTTACAATGTCTGCATTTACAATGTCTGCATTTACAATGTCTGCATTTACATTGTCTGCATTTACAATGTCTGCATTTACAATGTCTGCATTTACATTCATTTACCAAAGGGAGCTGGTAAGTTGTCATCCTCAATGGCTGCGACACAGCTGAATCAGGGATTAATTAGATAAATTAGAAAAATAATCGTTTAAATGTGTCCTTCACCACTGATCCTGAAATCTGTAGTGCGTACTCAGGGGGATTCTGGGCTGTTGTGAGCCAGTCCTGTGTCAGCTGCCCCCCATACATCACCATATTTGAATAGTCCGTAAAATTGCTATACAAGTTAGCGTTATACTGACTATGCCGTAGTCATTTGGACACAATTCTTCCCAAAAGTGATATATAAACCGTATATCTTATCTTATAGCTTTGAAAGTGGGTCACCCTTTGTCTGTGCAAGATAAATTTTACTTTAAAATCATATCTTTAGGCAACGTAACGTTGTGACACATGGGATGAAGGATTAAAAGGCAGGAATTTCGATGAAGAAAAAGGGGCGGGTGGTTTTATTGAAGCCAAAACTGAACAGAACTGAGGGGCTGGAAAACACGAGCGAACAAAAATGGGAGGACTGGTACAGGGAAGGACATGGCAGACAGGAGGAGTGACATTAATGACTGGACTGGGGATGACTAGACAAACAGATATCAAGACTAATGGGGAGCAGCAAGTAACAGGCGTGGCTCATCAGGGTCGCAGTAGGGAGGAGACGGGGGGGTAAAGCGGACATGGTGGTAACACCTAACAGAGTTGATAACGTAGTGCAAGCTGAATGATTGGGCTCCTTTAAATCAGAGCTAGATAAGATTTTAACAACTCTGAGCTATTAGTTAAGTTCTCCCCAAGTGAGCTTGATGGACCGAATGGCCTCCTCTCATTTGTATAGTTCTTCTTATATTCTTAGTTCTTATATGATTTGATGGCTTGAAGTACGATATCACAGACATCAGTTTCTGCAGGTTCCCCCTCTCTGCCGGCTGTTTTTGCCTTATTTGACCAACTTATTTTGGAACACCTTAGAGGTACAAAACCAATTTCTTTTTAATTCTCCAACCATAATTCATTTGTCCATTTAAAAACAAGAATGAATTTTGTTTGAAGTGAAAGCCTAGTGTGTAATTATACAAACTGAACATTTCCTGAAGAGTGTCGTAACGCAGTTCTTAATATGCGTACTTGACCGTACTTGCGTTCTGGCATAGTTGTTTTGTGTCATCTTCCATTGCTGAAAACCAGTTCCAATACTAAGAACAAAAGTACAGAGGATGGTAAAATCTCCAGGTAACCCCCACCCAAAATATTAAGGATACATTGGTTGCATCCTCGGCGATCCTCGGCAAAATCTCATCATTCATTGTGCACCAGCGCAGGACCGGTCTTGCCAAGACTGCAAGTACGATTTTTGCGTTCTTGGTATTGAGAAACACCCTCTGTGATTAGCCCGTTGCAGCATCACATGACAGGCAGGCATTGTTGTGGATGTCATGGACCATGTCTGTGGGCCTGATAGCAGCAATAATCCTCACTGTGCCCCCTCCCCCCCTTTACAGATCTGCAGCTCCAAAAAGCTCTGAACCTTCAGCCAACGACAGATCAATACCTGTGATTAATTAACTTCTAACAAGATCCCTGGGTGCTATGAGCCTGAAAGGCCGTGGCGTCCAATGTTCCCAATTCAACCTGGGACTCAGTGATACCCCCCCCCCCCCATCCTGGTGGGTCACTTCTCTACCTATGCTTTTTCCTGGTTCCATCTCTCTCCTCCATTCTTCAATGCAAACCAACATCCATTCCAAAATTTATATTTGTTTTTCAGAGGTTATTAGCTGCCTTGGGGTGAAAAATTCTCCTTTGGCTCAAGTGAGATAATGAACAGATACTCAGGCAATATGTGGTATCTACTTCATCTACTTGTATGCTAGACCCTGTTCCTACACGATTATTCAAAGAAATGACCCCAGCAGTGATTGAGCTACTACAACAGTTAACTCCTCAGTCAGCATTGGCCATCTGCCAAAATCTCTTAAACTAGCAGTAGTTAAACCTTTGTTGTTAAACCTTTGTTGTAGAAGCCAAACTTGGATCCCTTAGAAATGATCATTTATAGACCAATCTCTAATCTAACATTATAATACCACCATTACATATAATACCATTACAATAATAGAGAGAGTTGTAGCTAGTCAGCTAACCTCATTTCTGCAGGAGAATCAGATTTCTGACAGACTTCAGTCTGGGTTTAAAGTTCATCATAGCACAGAGACTGCTTTACTGAAGGAAACTGCTGCCCAAGACTGGGCCTCACTCCTATTGCTGCTTGATCTTAGTGCTGCTTTTGATACTATAGACCATGTCATTCTCCTGCACAAACTTGAACATACTGTAGGCATAAGGGGAGTGGCACTCTCTTGGTTTAAATCTTACCTCTCAGAGTATGTGAATTAAAAAAGTGAGATCAGAAATGGAGTGCCACAAGGTTCAGTTTTAGGTCCTCTACTATTTTCATTATACATGTTACCTTTAGGCTCAGTTATTCGTAAGCATGGAGTTAGCTTTAATTGCTTTGCAGATGATACTCAATCATATATATCGGCTAAACCAGAAGATTGACAGCAGCTTCGGAGAATGGAAGAATGTTTAATTAACATGAAGAAGTGGATGTCAGAAAACTTCCTCCAGTTAAATCTAGACAAGACTGAGGTTCTTCTTACTGGCACTAAAGTCACCAGAAGTAAACTATCTGACATTGTACTCAATCGATCTGGATGGCCTAACTATTGCAAGTACTGTTGTGGAAAAACCTTGGTGTTACTTTAGATTCCGATCTTTCGTTTGATGTACATGCTTCTAACATTAGCCGTCTTCTTTCACCTGTGTAATATTGCCAAATTCAGAAACATGCTATCCTATCAAGATGAAGAAAAATTGGTTCATGCATTTATTACCTCCAGGTTCGATTACTGTAATGCCTTATTCTCCAGCTGTCCAAATAGGTCATTAAATAAAGTCCAACTAGTCCAGAATGCAGCAGCCAGAGTCCTCACCAAAAAATATGATCATATCACCCCAATTGTATCTTCACTCCAATGGCTGCCAGGTAAATTTTGTGTTGACTACAAAATAGTAGACTTACAAAGCTCCAAATGGTCTGGCACCGCAGTGTGTGAGTGACCTCATTTGCAACTACATTCTGACTCGTGCACTTCAATCGCAAGATGCAGGTCTTCTATAAATACCCAGAATAAAGAACGCTACTTTTGGGAGAAGAGCATTTACTCATAAAGCACCACAGTTATGGAATAAACTTCCTGTCGGCGTTTGGAACTCAGAAATAATCTCTGCTTTTATGTCAAGGCTTAAGACTTACCTCTTTATTCAGTCATTTGGATACTAAAATCCATTTTTCTTAAGGTGAATATGAGATCCGGGGGTTCATGGTCATTTGAGATTAAAGGTCAAAGGGGGGATTGGTGCTGTCATCCTAAAACTCTCGCCGATCACTTATAATGTCGACGGTAGTTTGCCTTGACTCCAAAACCCCTGGAAACCCTCATGTTTGACCTTCCTTCAAAGTCTCCCTTTTAGCTAGGCTGCCATAGGTATTTTAGTATGGTCAGAGGTTAGGTTATAGGTGTAGGTCACAAACTCTCTTCTCTTTCTTCTCTTGAAGGCACAACTGCAATTTCCCTTGAATTGATCACAAGACCGGCATCTTAACGCCTATATATATTAAACTTTTCATAGAAAATAATTTGGGCATGTGCCATTGGTGCTGTATATTAATTTCCACAAAGCCAGAAAGACACTTTGGAAATTATCCCTGGTAATTAATAGGAGGGAAAGATCACAGCCCCCTGGGTCATTACCTCATTACTAATAAAACACATGCGGTAGAATAAACCCTGTCCACTTACCTGGAATTGCATCAAGGAAGGTTGTCTACATGAACAAATGTTCACTAAATACTCTAGGGCTTGGCTCAATACCCTGACATGTTAATTATGCTTCACTGGTCTCTATCTATTTCATTGTAAACTAAGCTCTGTTTAACCAGATACTTTCCACGTGTGGAGTTGAAACGATTTCAGACAGCAACATCAAAATTTTGATTTATATACCACATCTATGCCCTGCGATGGGGTTGTTCCCTGCCTCGTGCCCATTGCTTCCGGGATAGGCTCCGGACCCCCCGCGACCCAGTAAGGATAAGCGGTTTGGACAATGAATGAATGAATGAATGGATACCACATCTAATTTTTATTGCAAGTGAAACATAGAGTACTTCCTAAGAGAGTGTGTGTGTGTGTGTGTGTGTGTGTGTGTGTGTGTATGGGGGAGGCATGGTGACCTTTAAAAATAATGTCAGGCTTTTGTTTTCATTTGGGGGAGGCAACATGGATAGAGCAGCTGGTCTGCACGGTCTCAGTTTCATCTTGGGTCAGACAGGCGAGCTGGGTGTCGTTTGTCCTGACTTGATACGGCCCGGCGTTTGCCATCGATCCTGGGCTGACCTCCATTCAATCACCTGACACCTTTCTGCATTAAAACAAGATTAGACATGCATGTCTCTCCTCACTCATCTTTCTTCTTATATACGTCTCCAGTGGAAAGAAACACTCACGGATAATTACGGGACGAGTCTTTTCTTGGTTTAACGTCTCCTTGGGTGCATCGGAGCCGACTCACAGAAGAACCGCACAGACGGAACCCTTTAGGGCAGTAGTGTCCCTCTCCTCCACGTCACCAAATGTATAACCTCGTGAAAATAATCTGTTGTGGTGAGTCTGGTTCCTACAGTAGCTGACAGCCCATTTAGTGCCAACTGTTCTATGAGCTAGAACCTTCTGAAAATGGTGGAGTGGAAAATGGGTTGCAATTAATTTTGGATTAAGGAGATTAATTAAAATACAACCTTGGCGCTCCCTTTGGAGACCAACATCAATTTTTAAATGCCAGAAAGGTTGCAGTAAGGTTGCAGTAGCAGGAAATGTATTGAACACAACCACTGACTACAATCAGCAACTGGACTAGATTAATATCACATAGATACAGTTGCCATATGTGAGACATCTGAATGCCTGTTGCGTCTCCCATTAATGGACCATGATGTGCCACTCTAGATCATACTTAAACACAGTTATCCCTGTGGTTAATGACCTCACAATGATGTCACAGCAGCATGCTCAGTATGTACTCCCATCAATACATCTATTTTCTGCTACCTAGCCGGGGCCGGGTCATGGCCAGACCTCCCTCTCACCAGCCACCTCCTCTAGCTCCTCTGGGGGAATACCACGGCATTCCCAGGCCAGCCAAGAGATACAATCTCTCCAGCGTGTCCTGGGTCTGTCGCCTTAGTTGGGCATGGGCGGAACACCTCCCAGTAGCTCAATATGCATACATAAAAGTGGCTCAGTGCTGGTGTAGCTGTGGCTTCCTGGGTAATGTGCCTTAGCCGTAGGAGTGATGATACATAGCCTCACGCTGTACGTTACGCAACTGGACATGGATATAACCACATGTTTAGCGGATGAGAGAAATAGGCAGAGTGTGTTGGTCTGACGGGTATGCCCTTCATTGCTTAATGGATGTTTATGCTCATCTGACATTTTTAATAAAAGAATTTGACGAAGGGCCTATTTCAGGTTAAATACTTTGGGTCAAAGTATCCCACGATCAAAGCGTAAGGGTACAACAACCAAACACTCTGATCTTAACATGGTTCTTTTGATCAGTAGTCCGTGTAATGGAAGTATCTTTTTTCATGTCTAAATGGTTCACTTTACTCAGCACCTCACCAGACGCACGGTTTACCGTGATCATAGTCAGAAACAGCTTGGCTCGCCAAGCCTACTAACTCAGCAGCTGGTTAAAAGCACCGAGGTCCTGGGACCACGCCTCCTCCCCAAGGTCCACTCTCGAAATAGCTTACTGAATCGATGGGAGCTCCAGTGCCCATCCATCAGTGCACTTATGGCACTCTCAGCAAGGAGCCCACACGCTCTGTACTGCAGTACAATCACAGCATGGAGGGGCTTGGAGCATGGTGGACGCCACTTGCCATCAATCTCAGCGATAATGCCACCTTTGCAGATGATGGCCCAACTTCGCCTCAGGCTCCTTCCAGGTACAGGGACGGGTGCCTGGTCACCTTGAGGAGGGCTTTTGATGCCAAGTCGCCCAAAGATCTGAGACTCCTCTCAGCTTTCCTCCACTTTATCTGTCTTTCCACTATGCCACCACAATAGACTCACTAATTCTCACGAATTCAGTTCAAACTAATTAGATAACAAAATACCCGCTCATAAACGCGATGATCGATACTTCACAAGCAGCCACGTTTCTGTGAGTAATGAAGGATGAGGGAAGGGAAGGGCGGGTATGGGGGGCGTAATGGGAGCGGTAGGCTTCAGCGTGATGCCCGTCGCTCGATGACTGCACGCCCTGCCAGGGCCAGCGGCTGCTAATAGCCCTTCCTCGCCTCAGATCTTACCGTTAGTTACATCACACTTCTCTCTTTCGTCTCTTTTTTCTATTTAATGTTGGCTCAGGATAAATCCGACCAAGAGCCACCTTGGCACCGACCCTTGGATGTCCATATTTGTTGTTTGTGTGTGTGCGTGTGTGTGTGTGTGTGTGTGTGTGTGTGTGTGGGAAGGGGGGGGGGCTGTTTTCTTACATCTTGGATTTCCGAGCATTCCCTCCCTCCCCGTTCCACCCCACCATAAGTTCTCGGGGTGTTTCAAAGCCACACCAGCGAGGAACGGACACCTGCAGAATAAAAACACAGTTAGCGCTCACTCTCAGCTCGGCCATTTTACTTTAAATTTAACCAGTGAATTCGCAGGGTTAAACCACACAGGGCCTATCATTTGTGAAGGCGGCACCAGACAACTCCATTGCAGTCCCAAAGTAAGGGGACAGGTGGGCGGGATTCAAGCCCATAGCTCGGTAAATGAAGTGATGATGTCACCAGCTAAAGCCCACTGTTCACTAACTAGTCCAAAGACAGAGCTTGACATGCCTGGCGTCTCTTTCCTGTTGTCATAACAACCTTGAAAACTTGTATTATGTTTGTATTCATGTTTGTGGGGACCATCCATTTATATGAAAAAAACTATAATCCCAGCGATGACAACCACAACCCCTACTCACCTTTAACCTTAACCACAAGTAACTATACCACACACAAGACTTTTCACATATTTAGTTTTTTGATTGCACTCACAGATTTTCATAAAATTGAGTTTCCCCTTGGGGGGACCAAAAAGGTGGTCCCCACAATATCAAAAAAGCACATATATTTTTACCTTATAATCTTATATGATTATCATATAAAAAATATATTGGTGAAGCTATTCATTACTGTGGGATATGATTTTAAGATTCCAGTAGCCACAAAAGGATTTAAAGTTACTTACAGATTCGAATAGGATGACTCATATCCTAAAATAAACCCCATAACAGGGATGCTGGCATTAGAGAGATCGGCAGAAACAGCCTCCTGAACTCCATCCTACCTTTGAATTACTGCACTTGTGACTCTTTCTCTGACGGTAATTCCTCGCAGCGAGAGCATGCCCCCCCCGCGCGATTACATTCATCCTCTGCGAGTCCGCTAATGCGAGCAGAACTCAACATCTCGGTTTTCAAGATAAATCACAAGACGGACAGAGAAGCGGGAAAGTTACATAAAACGAGATGGTTTTTATAATTCCTGAAGGAGTTGTGCGCTTCTGGGCTGGAGGCGCGAGCAGGCAGCTGGACGTGGGCACCGCGCTGGTGCGTGCGGGCATGCGTGTGTGGGTATGCATGGCTCTGTTTTCGTACATTCATCTCAGGCTCCGGTTGTCTAATAAAAGCCAATTGCGTGTACGGTGTATGCGTGAGGGACCCTGAGATGCCTCGGTGCCCTGACATGCACTGTCTGTTTTCCGCCAGTCCCTAGTCGCTCTTTTCCATCTCTCGGTGATGGTATGGTTGGCACCCTTAGTAAGAGCCTTTGGCCTGCTGGTGTTGGTGTCTCACCATGTAATTGCTTCACTGGTATCAGAAGTGGGATGACAGTCCGTGATTGGCTCCCCTTCCGGTGGGAGGTGCCGCTGACATGATGAACCTGTGGGCATGCAGTGATCCTGCACTGGAGGGGTGGCGTAGAGACTGTTAGGAGGCCTTAGCGTTTTCAAGATGTGGTCGAGGCTGCTGACTCTCCCACAGCAAACCACGCCGTCAGTTGACTCATTTTCATCACGTTGATGCACATGTGATCTTCCAGGCTTAAGCGCGGCTTTATGGAGTGTATTTTTGACTCTAATTTTGAATCTAGCCACGGATGTCATTAAAACGCACCTGGAATCTGCTCCGTGCGAAAAACCCAGCAGCAACACTCGGTCCCAGTGGCTGCAGAGGAATTTGAATGCCTGTACACACGACTACAGGAGCTATGAATCACAAAGTGTGCTCCTATTCCACGGCGTCCAGAGACGACAAGAAAACCTACAGCGCTCTTTCTTCTGGCGCTTTGAGTGACGCGTGGGTATGACTGGGAGTGCGCTGGAGATGGGCTGAGCTGTGGGGACATCAAAGGAAGAATCTCACGTAAAGGTTACGTGGTTCAGAGATTCAGATCAACATCTTGCATAATTTACGCTCGATAAGTACATCTCCATGCTTTGGGGACAGAGGTTTAGACCAATGATGTTGTAAGATGCGCGCAGAATAACTTCCTTTCCTTTCTGGGTAAAACCTTCCACAAAATTTTAGAAGTCAGTAGAGGTTTTGTCTATAAAGCATTGATGTGATTCAGGGGACTAATACCAAAACAAAAGATGTTCTGAGTTTGTGTACAATCAACTTATTCAACATCTCTGAGGACGGATTGTAAAACTTTTACTGAGGCAGAACCTAGCCCTGAATTCCATCAATGTTTCCAAGAAGAGAACACACGCTGAAATATTTCAGAATAAAGTAAGACTCAAAAATAAAGCTCGCTATAATATATAAAATGTTCGCTATAGTAAATAAAATACACAAGTGCAAACAAACTCGCTTGCGTCATGATTTACAAGCATAGCCATAAATCTGTATTTAAAAACCAATGCACTATAAACATTGCAATAACAGAAACCACATGGAGTGGCCTTGAAAAGTACAAATATATATATATATATATATATATTTCTATCTACCAGTCTGTCTATTCGCTACTACCTTAAATATACGTATTTTAACTCCCCAAATGTGCCTGTGATGGAGGACGCCCCAGGTCTGACGGGACTGTTTCGGGCGCTGAAAATCCTCTCTGGTACCGGCTCTTTAAAGATAATGGCTGTCCTCAGCATCTAGTATTTACCTAACTGCACTCTTACCGTTATGCACCTTATTTGATTTAATTCTTCATTTCCCTTACGCAGCGAAACCCGACAACTCCGATGACTGAGAAGTTGGGCGGGGAAGGGGGAGCGGTCTAAAACTTCCCGGCTCCAGACTTGGGACAAATCCAAAACGAACACCTAAAGTGAACTTCTGACGCAGTTTAGGTGCACCTAACCTAATCTGCTTCCGTAGATTTACAGCAGTAGACAGAAAAAAACATGCTGGGAGAGCACAATTTATCGACAGGGTTTTTTTAAGAAAAAAAAAAACTCAAGTTGTCTTTTCAGAAGCTTTTGACTCGGTCAAGAAGATTGAAAATTCATAAGGATTCAAGAAATAGTGCAAAATGATTAATAAAAATCTGTATTTTAATTCGATCGAGCTATCTGGGAATTCACAGCAATGACAGAGATTAAAATACGACACGTGGACAGAAATACAAGACACTAACAGGAACACACAGTCGTATGTTTATTATAAAGGGGGAAATTATAGCCCACATCACTAAAATAAAACTTTGACTGTGAATTTAGTCTCCAACTCTGTTCTTGCTGTACAGAGGCTGGTTAAAAAGACAAAGTCAACATCTTGTATGGAAATCTAATATAACAGCGAGCCCTGCCTTGGAGAGTAAGATCTTTAACTTGTAACTGCAGGCTTTGGGTGCCAGTTAGGAGGGTGACTGACAGGTGTGGCTGTGTTTCCCTTGGCCACCAAATTATAGAGGTGTCACCCTTTAACTCCTATGGGTGACACTCTTTCGTGGTTTGCAATGCATGCTTTTCAGGACAGAGAAGTTAATTCTGGGTATTCTCGCATCTGTTTCTTGCCTGGTGGTGACCCAGATCTTGGATGGTAATTACACGTCCTATTTCTTTCCCCTCTTTCCTTCGTTGCGTTGCATCGCATCATATTCAATCCCTCGTTTTTTTCCTCTCACGGTTTAAATATTTCCATTAGGTTACACATGGCTTCAGTAACATGTGGTAGGCCTATTCATTGTCATGTTAGTGAGACTTCCTTGAATTTTAGAAATTAATTTGAAGTCCCTTGTGATCTTAGGGTCTATCTCTCCCCACATAAATGTTCATAAAAGACCAGAAGGTGGCGTACTAGTAAAATCTGTAGGCCTACAATACGCCAATTTTTTTTAGTAAAGGCTGCTGGAAAGAACGTACAGAACATAAAAGAAGTTAATAATTCATTCTTACATTTGGTCAGTCGGCACCAAACTGAACATAAGTCCACCTAATTCAGTTCTGCGCTTCCTGTCATTATCGCGGATCATTACTAGCCCACTGGGAATTGGATGAGTCTAACGAATTTTCAGTGGACTGCAATGGCGAAGCGAAAATCCACCCCACATCCTAAGGTTGAAAAGCGTGCGACATTTTCAACTTGTCGTATCATTCACACTCACTGATGGAAATACCCGTTCCATTGTCATAATGCAAAAATCCCAAATCTTCAGTTCCACACTCTAAATACCGTTAATTCATGCAGGAGAGCGGTTGATCTGTATTAGGTTAACGCAGAATCTGTAGCGGAACAGAGATTGCGCAGGCGAAAGGTACAGGGTGCATTGTGCAGCTCCGCCGGGCTATTATATGTAGACGGTCGACGTAAGGTGTTCCCGTCGAGTTATTTAACCGTAGGTAAAGTCTTTAAAATCCCTACCTGGTTTAACCCTAATTGTTCTTCAGTTGCTTCTTTGCTGCGTCCAACAGTCACAGGGTTGAATCGAAGCCAGTTTTGGGGGCACTCTATAATAATTATCCAGTTTGGTGTTGCAGCAAGCGTGCAGTTACTATCGAAGTGGTTAAATAGCAACAGATCTAGAACATTATGCGAGAAACTCAATAACCAGGTTATAGCCTACACCTAGCTCGTTATTAAATGCTTAGTCAATATTGGTCACTATAACCGAGAAAAGTAATAATTGTAGTTGTTTAAGAGAGTTTAACAATAGGAAACATACGCCAAGATCACTAATAAAATAATGCATCACAGATTTATTTGTTTAGGAAGATTGGTAAATGTAGGAAAATAATTATGAGAGGCTATAATCACCATTTGGTTTCCACGCGTGGGTTTCCATACAATTCTAACCGGGATACTGTGGAATAGCCTCCTAATACTGATTTTGACTTTAATCTCTCAGCTGGATCAAGACGCTCTTATTTCATAGATCGTACAACCGAGAGGAATTTAACCTACGACGCTTTATTGCGTTCTCACGCAATAATATTTCATAACAATTAGCCTACGAAGTGTAACTAATACGTCTTGAAAAGTAATTATTCCCCAGTTAAACTGAATTATTTTGTAAGTTATCCGTATAACGATTAGTGGGGCAGACCGGTAAGTGTAAATCCGTCAAAGTGCCTTGTCAGTTCCTCTTCTTCTCTTCCCCTGACTTCTGGAAATCCAACCGGGTTCGCGATTGAAGAGCGACTGCCGCGTAGGAAACCCTCTAAATCTCTCACCATTTGTCCACAGCATATTGCATTCCGAGTTGCTTTGCAAAACAGAAAAGTTGTTTTCACACACATTGTTTCATTTACATAGCGTGACTTACGCATGCTGCCTCTCTGACCACTGTCCTCGTTAAACAACTTAAATACTTAATCGTTTAAACTGACAGCAAACTTCACTGAATTGCTATGGGCACTCATCTGCAGAATATGACAGCCTATAGATTGGTTCCGACCTGACGATTTCACCGAACAACCTATTTTTTGTATGGCATATA
This sequence comes from Pollimyrus isidori, assembly GCA_019775955.2. Taxonomy (NCBI): domain Eukaryota; kingdom Metazoa; phylum Chordata; class Actinopteri; order Osteoglossiformes; family Mormyridae; genus Pollimyrus; species Pollimyrus isidori. The sequence continues at coordinate 24,044,766 of JABFDZ020000118.1, read as the reverse complement.
TCTCATCAAATCGTAGACCTAAACATATTTTTAAAGTGTTAAAATAGTATGACTGTGTTCAGTGAGCACATCGGTCATTTAGGCCTATGTTGTGATTTTCATTTTACTTGTGCTCAAAAGTGTCATTGTCTGATGATTTTCTAGAGCGCCCGTCTACCCATCACCAGTAAATGCTCTTATCCAGTAGGCTACTGGATCGCGGTGAGCCTGGAGCCAGTCCCAAAATGCCCAAGGCAGCAGGCAAGAGAACACCCTGGACGGGATGGAAATACTTTAGTATTTACTTGGAAAACAATAGTCCTTAATGTATCATCTTTGACTCACATAGCTAGCCTGTATTTCGCAGTTGCCGGTATATTTTTCTTATGGGCATAAAGACACATCATCAGTCTATAGGAATACTGACAAGACGCTCACCAGCCTATTGAGACATCGCGCTGTTTTCACACTAGTGCGAATCAAGCAGCCGCTCTTCAGACCGGCGAGAAGAGCGAGGTTTGTAAATCGTGACGTTTGTCCTCTTCCGCTAGGCGGCGCATCGTCCATGCGAACTGACGGCCTGGGCTAATTTAGTAGTACTGGGCTTTTGGAAATGCACATAGCCTGAATGAAGTATCTGCTTTATCTATCGCAGGTCTGCGATGTACGCAGATCTCTAATTAATGCAAGTTATTTGCTGCTTTAACTTGAGTTCAATTATCTCTTGTACCACCGTATTTTATTTAAGAAATTCGAATATGTTCCAGAATAGTACAGTGTACACAGTGTTTATGGTTTAATAAAAATAAAAATATACGATAAATATTTACATATACGTTTTTACTCTCCCTGACCAAATCCTCAAGGGCGACGCCTTACAACCGAAGGTGTCATCTAGCACCTGCCAGCCCCGATGCCGAACGATTCCCTTGCATCACTGCGAATCATATATATATATATAAAATTTATTTTGTTTCCCTTTAGTGCTTCCTCTCCCGTCAACCCACAGAAGTATAAAACATTTATCAGCGGTCAGTCCCTCAACCAGTCCCATTAAACATACCACCCCCACTAGCGCTTCTTCTTCCCCACCCCGCCCTACTCGCTCCGCGATCCAGTACAAAAAACGCAGCATTACAGTCAATACCCTCTCACATGTGCGGACTCAGTGTACCTCTGGATATATCTGCGTTAGACTTTCAGACCGGGGACTGCTGGATCCATGCTTCAGTATTCGTGGATTGCCATTCTTTCTCGTTGGATTGCTGCGACGCTTGTCCGCCTTTGGGGACGGTTCCTGTTTTCTGAACAGGATCTCATATCTGGATGTTAATCGCAGTTTTGTACTTCTCACACTTCTCAGATGACCGTGTGTAGGATTCGGAGGAGACTCCGATCTCCCATCCGCCTGCATATGAAAACCTTCTGGCTAAAGTTTTCATGAAGCGATTGTCAGAGGTAACCGCAACCTGGATTTGTTATTTACAGTTAAAATTGCGCCTTTGCCAGTCAACGCCAACAGGGTGTCCATCTGCTGGGATTTGCTTCAGTAAAATGAAGACGGCTGTTGTGGAAGGTAGGTAGAAGATACGAAATTATCTCCATAGATTATGGATCTGTTGCAGGTAGAAAAGGAGCAGGCGGTTTCAACAGACTCAATTACTTTTACTTTTTAGGGCAACATTCATAATATATTTTGCGAAAGTAGCCTTGAATTTCCCGTATATAAAAACAGCATAGTTTAAGGAAAAATACATTAATCCACGTTTCTACCCCGCGATGTTTGATAATCTGTTAGTGATCGACAGATTTTTTTTTGCTATAAATATTGAAAAATAAACTGATTTTAGATTCTGCATTGAATAGGCCTACTAATGCAGTCAAACAATAATATGCGACGAGCAGTGTACAGAGTTTAGGCTTAGTATTATTTTTGCGGGGTCGTGACATTATCGTCTTTGATCTTTCCTTTGATAAAGATCGAGGCATATTGACTTCATCAGTTCAGACACATCTCATGAGATTACCGAGCTGTAATTTAATTAACTGTTTATTTCAGGTCACGCAAATGCGAAATAGTTGTCTGTGAGAGGAGCCTGTCTGAATAGCGCAGTCTGTAATTCATGTCTCGCCTTGTCGGACTTCTTGTGTGCTATAGCTATGAACAGACTTAAACAGGACTCGTTATCTTTTGATATTTAACTCATTTCAGAGTTGCAATGGTGTCCCGCTGGGGTGAATAACACCGCACTGTCTAACCCTATAATATGCGCACTCTCCCAATTACCACAAAGTCGTAAATATTTCAAAGTTTTCTCGGCGTATCGCGCACCGTTACAAATAAAGGGAATTGGAATTCTGTTTTTTCCTGAACAAGGAATAAAGAATTGCAGGAAAACGGGATACATATGATATCACGTAGGAATGGGGGCGAGTTTTACCTTTATGGATTCGACTGGAACCTGCCATCTCTAGGAGGCATTTTTAATCTGCTGCAAGCAGCCTTTTTGGAGTACATGTCAGCATATGGAGGATCCCGGGATTCCAGTTAAATCTGCATTTTAAGACTTACCCGTAATACTGAAATAGTAAATTAAATTTTATATTGTGTCGGGTTACTTTTGTGATCCAGATCAACGGCATGTTGCATGCACGCATTAAGAATAGAATAGTTTCGAATACCTTACTAGGATCCAGGGATACTTTTTGCACGTATGACTCATTGGCTACAGTGACTCAAATGTACACAGCTATAACGGCAATCCCAGCAGTGTTTTGTAGGTGCACAATGCATCTGTTTAGGAAACACACGATGGATCATCATGTTCTTGCCCTGCTACTGCCAAGCAATGCCACTGCACTATGTATTTTATAAGCAAAAGAGGAAGCCCATCTGCTGCAGGATACAGCACCATCAGTGGTGAAAATGTTGATCTTAACGCTTCGGCATAAACCGTTGTCGGGAGAGAAGAACAGAACTGCAACTTCTTAAATGAAGTTAGACTGAAACTAACCATATTACTTTTTAACCGAGTCTAGCCTGTAATACACACTTGCGTGACATTTAAATGTGTCCATTCGCGAGATATGCGTTGACATCCGCTCGACTGCCGAGGAGCCCGTGACTCATCGTGCTCGTGCTAAAGCTTGCCGGGAAGCCTCGTGCTCGTGTGAGGCTGCAGGTAGTCCGACGGTCGTCGCGCTCGTGCCGTGGGAGAAGTCAGGACTTCGTGATATACTGTATTCGATGCATTCTAAGTCTAGATTCAAAACACTTGAATGCTTGCATATGCCATTAAAATATTAATATTTTACCAAGGTACAAAAGTTTAGTAGGTGATGACAATGATGACAATTATTATTTTTATTATATAAATTGCTGGTGATCGAGAGAATGGCATACTCGATCCTCGTTTAAGACACAGAGTACCACATTCCCTTTAATGACATCGGGTGGCAGAGGCCTAATAGCAAGGGAAGCCGGCTACAATATCATAAACTGCCAGTTACACTGGAAGAGGTCTTAGTTGCAGAAACGTCAATTATAAATGGCCAGCATTCAGAACCATGAGTTCATTTGCATGCAGAATGCGTGATCAAACCAAACAACACCAACTGCTGTAAATTAAGAGTGAAATATTGGACAAGGGAAGAGGCATTTTGCATATTTTAATAGGGTATTTGACAGCAATTGGATCAGGGCTTTGTGTGTGAGGGGGACTCTGGGTTCACTGACGAGGGTGCCTTACTGAAATCAACATTGCAGTTGCTGTTGAAATCCACACCATTAGCCCATAATGCATTGCAGCTTACTATTGCAAGGCAATGGTAAAGACATGATATGCATCCATTGTCCATTGTATGAGTATAACTGATATAACTGAATGGTACACATTTTCTGTATTGGCATGTTCTTCTCAATGTCGCAATTCTGCTATGTAATGGCACTTTTCCACTGCAACCAAGAACCAAGCCGTACTTGACCCATACTGTGAACTGGCACTTCTCCACTGCAAAATAAGAGGGCTTGAGCTGTAAGCATGCTGACATGGCCCTCCGTACTAGCAGGGCCGAAAGCCTGACCAAACCAAGGGGGTTGAAGGAAGAAGCCTTTGTTCTATATCTTATTAATTATTAGTAGCATTGCACATTGCAATACCTTCTTCAAAACTCGTAACTTGAAAATTTCCAATCTCCTACTTGAAAAAGTACTACAGAATAGCTGAACGGAATGGATTTGTAATGCAAATTTACACAAGCGAATTCTAATTCTGCTAGAGATCGATACTCGCATAACGCAGCAATTCTTAAAGGTGTTCCAGCGGAAATTGGCACACAGTAAAACAATAAGAATAATAATTGCTCATAGTAAATTATGTGCATCGCGTCAACAGTAAATAAGCATCTCTTGTGTTTTACGCCACCGTCGCTCTCCAAACTCAGCAACGCCTTTACCGAGCCGACCCTTCTGCAAGCTAGAACGGTGCTGTAGCCTAATTGGTGTCTCTTTGTGGTACGGCGCGGGTGCGGCTCGCTCCCTGCATGCCAATGGAAAAGCGCCATAAGGATACTCACACTGCTTATTCCTATGAGCAACTTTATATCTGCAAATATTTGTTGAAGTTATTCTGGTTTACTGCTCTCCTAAGGGATGCAACAGAGTAGGTTGACCTTGGAATCTGAATTAGAAATGGATTATCACTCTGGTACGTCAAATTAGACACCTGTACCGTGGAATGTGGGTGAGGGTGACTGCCTTACTGTATCTGGGGGTAGGTCCCTGATCCTACACACAGCTGCGATCCTCTGATACCCCCCGCCAAACATCGTGATTCATCAAGCTGAAGGTGGTCAAAGCCCATTCTTTCACACCCGATGCCGGAGTGGAGTGGCCCGTGAATGCTAAACGCTAATCCCGGCTCAATGGTCGTCGCTGAGTATACCTCAAAGGAATACTCTGTGTGTGCCGGAGAAAGCAATAGAAGGAGAAAAGAGAGAGAGAGAGAGAGAGAGAGAAGGCCGAATGTCAATGCCCTCTGCCACCCCACCTCGCCACCCCCAATCTCAGAAGGATAAAAGCTGTGGGTGTTACATTTATCAATATGAACTTGTCTTCAAGGTTGGTTTGATAGGATAAGCACAGTTACCGTCTTGTTTAAAGACTGTCAGGGGTCTGAAAGGTTGTTTATTTTAATAACTTACTCAAAGGTCAAGGCATTGTAATAGGAAAGTAAGTGACATTTTTTATGACTCATGTAACATGTTATGACCATGTCTGTATGCCAAAAGCTGTGATAGTCATATGCGATTAATAGTTTGATGGCTGATATAACCAGTTATGTGGACAAAGAGCAGTAGTCATACCATCATCTGAACCCTTGGTAATTTTGTTAGGATTATTTTAAGGTTTAATGTGTTTACATAAGCATGAGTGTTTAAACAGACCAGCCCTAAATATTATTTTTGTTGGCTGAGGGCTACGTTGAATGAGAAGTGAAACCAAAATGAGCACATTGTGGGTGGAATGAACAAGCTTCTGAGTTTCTCTTGTTATGTAGCACTATCTACATGTGTGGGATTCAAAGTCTGTCTCCTCTTGGCTGTGGGGATCTGAGAAACACGAACTGGTCAAGGTCTGATTCTGCTAAAAGCGATTCCCCCAGACGGAAATGGAGAATCCTTACATATGAGAATGAGGGAACCAGGAGGATAATTTATTTAGTGGTAAGACCTCGGAGAGTGTGATCGCTGATAAAACTCAAGAACGGGGAACGTATGCACTTAAAAAAAATATATAAAAAAACGAAATGATAGGCCAACGACGGGATGGCAGCATCTCACGACTCTTGAGAAATGTTTGTAGCAGATCCTGTCCTCCTACCTTTGTGTCTCCTTCTCATCCTGCCCTGTCTTGTGCTTTTTCAGCCCAAGCGGTACTGTTAGTGGGCTTTGAAATAATAGCCAGTTGCGTGTCTGTAGATGTTCCTTACCTCTGCAGCTTTTTGTCGCCCTTTATCCATCCATAGCATGTTCAGTAGGTAAGGATTTTAGCATGCGGGCCTTGAATGGTTGGAGGGAGAGCCAGGATAGGACACCAATGTTTCCTGTGTGTATTTAATCTCACTTTCCTTGACTAACATGTCCCTGTCACTCCTGAAATGTAATATGTAGGCCAGTAAGGCTATAGTCTGACTATGAGGCTTCCCCGAATTGTGCCCGAGGGCCGTCGTGGTCGCACAGGATCGCCATACCTAATGTGTCCAGTACGTCTGTTCGTCATTAGCTGTGGCCAGTGGTGATAATGTCACCTTGTCCCATTGGTATTCGGATCATTTTTACCAGAAGATGAACAGCTGCTGATCTGGGCTCTGGGTGCATTGAGAATGGTTCAAAGCATTTCCCACTCACTGTTCAATTAAAGGGGCCAGACTCTGGGGCAATAGACCTGATTCTCTTTCCTCTCCTTGCCTGAACCACTGAAAACTCCTTCACTCACACATGCGTCTTTAATCTCTTACCAGCCTTATTACCTCCGGACTTCTCTTTATATCTACATACAATAGGCCACCAATCAATTCTTTTTTTTTATTTTCCAGTCGCCTTTGTCATTGCTGTTAGGAACGGATGGAGTTGCTGTCCAACTTAAGAAGCCAGAAGTATCTAAAAGGTGGAGAATAAAAAGTGTTTCTTGGTGGTTTCTCACAATGAGCTTCAAAACTACTTGCTGGGACATGTGTGCTCCCAGTTCCAAATCCCAGATTGCGCAACTAATCCTTACCAATCGATTGCAAAAATGCTCACACCTTTGATCCAGGCCAGGAGAGCGTTCTTTATTCTGATGGATTTACTAGGATGGATGGATGCTGAGGAGGCTCTTCTATCGGCTCCCCTCCCGCTCACCCGTCTGTGTGCTGTGACCCTCTTTCACCACCTTTGTACTCCTGCTATTAAACTTTAATAATTTAATCTGCAGTAGATGTGACTGAGGGGCCCGAGACCTCGCATGGAAGCCATTTCTTAAACTGATTACACGGCTCCGTTGAGCAGATGAACGATGGGTTAGTAAATTGTTAATTAGGTGGAGGAGGAAGTGGTCATTTTAATTAAGCAGATGACTGAAGCCTTTGTTGGACCAGTAGCCTAATTATATGCCCTTGCTGGGAGCTCTCACATCTTAGGGAAACCCACACACTAGAAGTCAATGGGGCTCTGTTTGATTCTCTGCTGCTCTTCATTGGAAAAACCAAGGCAACCTGTACAGCTGTAGTGATTCTTAGGGCAAAGTTCATAATTTGAGATGTTTAAATAACTTTACAGCCTGGATATCTGCAGAATTGCTCATCAGTTTTTCTTGCCTGCTTGCCTTTGCTTGGAGTTATGGCCAATCTCCTGAGGGGATTAACAGTGGGAAGGCTTGAATTCATGTTGTGCATTCATGCACCTGTAGGGTCCTCAAGACTCAGCAAGGCAAGTAAATATGCAGAATTTTTGTTCAGCCCATTTTCCTTACATTCCCCATGTTATTACATTCTTGAGCTTTTAATTCTAGTTCCTCCTGGTTCTGTGCTCCTGCGGGCTATATGACCTTTGATGGAACACCTAAAACTTTCCCATGGATATAGTAGTGAAGTTGCATCTGTAGCTTGTCCTCTTGGCTCAAGAATCCACGCATAAGTCAGGGTCTCGTACCCCTGGTTGGTGCTGAAGGTCGTTTCAGAACCCAGGTCATTCATCTCAGTTCTCAGCATGCCGTCCTGATTTGATATGCATGTCAGCAGCTTCCATCCACAGAGAGACTCATTATCAATCACACTGGGCTAGAGTTTGGCTAAAGGAAAACTGTACGATCAATCACAGCATCAAAATGCTCCTCACCGAAACCATTTAAGATTCTGTTGCTAAGGTTTGACTTATGGTTTGACAAATTGAGAAGGAAGGTAAAAAATCCCGCGCGTGACCCCCAGTGAGATCGAGACTCTTATTAACATTTCATTGTTTTGTAAGCTCATGCTGCTTAAGTGTGTGGCTTAGCCACGGTTACAGAGAGAAATTCATTTTCAATCTGCCAGCCAAGAGCTCTGGGGATATTGATATCTTAGCAAAGTAAAAAAAAACAATTTTGACACCTGTAAACATGAGTATATGGATGACATCGCCTCTGCCATATAATTTGCTGTGGCTTCATTCACATGCATGCCCTGTAATAGTGCCCCTGGACTGCAGCTCCTGCATTCAACGAGATCCCCGTCTAACAAGGGTTTTGAGGAACAGGCCTGTCACCACGGGCTAGGAGGCTCCCGTCAAAGCGATGATGTGTGGCTGCTCATTATGTCTTACTGACTGGTCGCCTTGCTGTATCAGACCTCGCATATGTGCACAAACACCCACAGAGAAACAGAAACTCACAGGCCTGTGACTTGTTTCTTAAATACCAATTTTTGCCTAAATCAGCCCCAGACCCACCAACAAAAGATTACACACAACATAATTTAGATGCTGTAACAATATTACTGGATATGAGGCAATTATACACTATTACAACTCTTTCGATGTTAAGACAACAATGTAATGGATATCGATGGCCATAACTAAAGTCCTAAACTTTATTAATTCCGCAAACTGCATAGCTTGTCTGTCTCTTAGGTTCCCCGTGGGCGTATAAAAATTAGCACTGCCACCAAATATTTAGAATACAGGATAGGCGCTCAGCGCCTTGTCAGGTCCCGTCGAGTGCATATGGATGGGCTTACGTAACAAAGCTCTCACCAGGCTGCTTTGGGTATCAGCCGGCCTCACACCTGGGCCCTTCCGTTTATCGGATGTGGTCGGCCGCTTACTCACTCAGCCAGCCACTCGGTGCTTGACGCACGTTATCAGCACATCGACATGACACGCACGCGTCGGCCATGTGAAATTACTCCACTGTGCGTAGAGTAGGATGAGGGAGAGATTTGGGAATGCATCCTGACATTGTGAAAATATACATCACCCCCAACCCCGTCACACAGACACACACATGCACGCACACATACAGACACACACACACACACGGGGTGTGACATCTCAGAGCGTGCCTCTTCACTGTTTTAAATGGCAGTGCGGACCAGCCCAGCACTGTGCTGGTGTTGATTAATGTTTTCAGCTCCCCTCTTGCTTGAGTTTGCATTATACACTGGAGCCACTCAGTTAGGAGTGTGGAATTGTGGGTAACAGATATAATGCCAATTTTACCAATTAGGAATAGGGAAACTCCTCAGCAAACATATACTTGTACCAAATTTCTGCCATAGGCCATGAGCACATACATTTGGTATTTCTCCTTATCTGCTTTGATTCTGGCAAACAAAGTCTGAACCCCATGTATTTATGATGAATTGGTCCATATGGTTTAACAGTCCCACTTATCTGGCCTAGATCTTTTCATTTAATTCTGTCCTTTCATACAACCCTAAGAATTACAGATAATGTTAAAACTGGCAGTATTTATAGAGAGGCTCATTGAAATGAACAATACTGATTTTGCTCCATACAGTATTGTATGATTTTATGCAAAAATGCACACCAATGTTAATTTTTATATAGGGACCCTGGATTATAGTTGTGAAGACACGTATGTTGAGAAATAAGGGGGTGTGGCTATCTGGGGTGGGAGGGATGGTCATATGATTGGTATCCTTCATGGTAATTGGCTAAAAAAATCATGCATTCCTGCCAGTTGGTGTTGAACAGTGTTTCCTGGTAAGCACTGTTCTGACCCCGATTCCTTTAATCTTTCCCCTATTTTGATGTTTTCCCTCCTTTTGTCCTTCCTCGTTTCTGCCCCGCCGTTGTTTACCCTAGTACTGATTCCACGCTGTATCGCCACGTCACCTGACAGTCTGGCTCATCATTTGGCTCAGTGCATCCAGTGGTCCCATCTTTCAGAGCTGCCGTGTTCTCATTTTGGATGTGCTTATGGTGTTTTTCTTCATAGTCAGCACTGGAGTCACTTTGACTTGAGCATTTTCTTGAAAGGAGCATTCTGTCCTGCTCTTTAGCCCACTAAATTAAATCTTCTCCCGGCCGGTCTATTCAGTTTTTTGCTGACTTTTGCCGCTGGAGCTCTACATAACTGCAGGTCTTCATGTCATCATGTGACCCTTAAAGGGACCTCGGGCATCATCAATGAGAGTTATGATTTATTATATTATGCTCCGTATATCTTTCATTAAAACAGATTTGTCATCCAATATGAAGTTTTTATCTCTAAACTGGGAATGAGCCTGGCTGAAGGAAAACGACTTTGGGAATCCCCTTCTCAGTGTAGAGGGGAATCGGGATGAGACTAGCTTGTCTATTTACCAGGGATGGGGGGTACTGGGGGCCAGTGTAAAGCAGGTCCAGCCTGCAGTCACAGATAAAACAAAAGCAAAGCACACCAGCAGAGGGATGCTGGGAATGGGGAGCGGAATAAGCGAGAACAACAATGGTCACACGATGGCTCTGCCTGAGAGAGACAGTGTGCCCTTGTTTTTACCAGCATGGTCTTGCCCAATCTTGTTGAGCAGCTCCCTGTGGTCTGAAAATGGATCACTCCTTAGGCGGCTCCCTCACAGTAGCGCAATGGACGCTTGGCGAGAGGCCATAATCATGGGGCAGGATGTCAGATGAACTGGTGTGACCTCCCCGTGCCTCCAGAGTTTGGGCTTTTCCTCATCCTCCAATCTGTCCCCCTCCTGATGCTGAGCAAGAATCACAGGTTCCCTTGAGGAGCAACATCGTCATCGCAGCTCCGCCGTCTCAGTCTGTGTGATGCTACTACATGCAGGGTTCTGTATGTCCTTCACGGGACAGGTGTGTTTCTGTGTCGATGGTGAACGCCAGTCTGATCCTCCTAGACGTAATTAAGAAGCCTCTGTGAGGCCTTTTTAGGGATACAGCTGTGCTTGGATTGGTGATTCTGTCCAAGATAATGGGAGAATCCTCCAGCTCCGTTGCACGTTTTATTAAGGAGGCCATAGACTTTGAAGGAAAATCCAAATTCAAAAAAGGTCAAATCACGACTTCTTCAGAATCAACTGCTCTGGCAGCTTACATCTGAGGATTACTTTGCGGTGTCTTTGGTTCTTATGTATATATATTAATATGCAAAATCCGGCAATGTGATGTGGCGTAATTGCGGTTTCTTAGCATAGCAGTGATTATAATTCAACTAGCAATAGTCTGTCTGTTACACAAAAATCGCTTTTAGGTTCACTTGATATACATCAAACATCTTACAGAAGTATAAAGCCCGGCAATTATCATTTTCAGTAGACCTAACTCTAGGCTTAAAAGTAGCTCATCCCTGGATGAAATTATGAAGGGCCACAGAGTATTATAATTATTAAAGTGTAACAATTATTAAAAGCACTAAATGTAGAAAAGTCAGTGCCAGGAGAGTTTGGAGGAGTCCAGCCTTTTCTATGCTTGGAGTGCAAAGACTTTAAAACCATATATAGAAACAAAAAGATATTTTTCCTCCAGGGAGTGGCCCCAGAGGCACTTTGAACATTGAAGCATCATTGCTTTGCCTCAAAAGTAACTTTCAATTATCCCAGACCTCTGAATGCTGTTCTAGATGGAGGTCCAATTTTAAAATATAGTGCACATAATTAGCAGATCTCACTTTGGCTGCATACAGCAAACCTCCAACTACCCATCCACCCTTCATTTTAATGTTTATTATATTTGTCAGAGACTGTGGGAGAAGACGAGGGCGTAGCTCCCTACCCCCCCAAACACACATTGTACTTCCACGGTATTGGTGGGGCGTGTCTGTCCCTAGTGTCCACACTCAAACCTACACCCTTTGGTGAAAGAGCCCTGTTCACATATACTGATGCATTTAGGTACAAAGAAATCCACCAGAGTTTAGAGGCATAAACAGATGGCGCCAAAGCCATGTGCCAACGAGTCTTACTCCCTTTACTAAAACATGGAACATGTGTTAGGCCCGTCTTAGCGTGCTTCATAAGCAGGGCGCCATATTGAATTTCCGTGATGCTTCCTGCCCCCTTTTCCCGTTGTGTTGAGGAAGTTAGTGCTGCTGGGTGGGTAGGTGAATACCACTCCAGATCCCAAACCTCCTCAGGGGCACCTCAGCCATTCCAGGAAATTTGTTAAATTTCACCACCAGCACAGTTAATTAATTCCTTTGATTTGTTAAAAAAAATCAACGAGGTATTGACTAGCAAATCATGGTATCCTAGAGTTAGTCAGGGGTGCCACTAGAGATTTTGGGCCTCATGTATGTGCATCATATTGGGCTCCTAGCCCAGAACAATCCAATTATGTTCTGAATTTTTTAGGGCCGCTATCACTCAGGTTCCGTTTGAAACATTCTAATTTTCTCTCCCCTCACAGTGCCCTTGAGGATGGGGTGACATAACAAGAGGTCCTGAAATGGCTAAGCTGACGTACTGACAGATATATTATCATAGTGTTACACCAACATGAAGATCATTTAAACATGATTTCCTTTGCCGGCCTAAGATTTCTGCACAGTGCTCTATAACCTCTTGTTATAGACACCCAACGGTCCAGCGTGCTAATGGAGGTTTAAAAACGGGCCGTTGATTTGGAAGGCAGTCTACAGAACGTCAGGCCCGAAACAGAGCTGATTTTGATGCGCCGACGGACCCGCGGCCTTGCAGCAGTGAGCCGCGGACGCGAAAGGAAATAAACACGGTGTGCCGTCACAGAAAACCGACCACTGTGCGGTGCTGGGGGGCAGCGGAGACGCACCCAAAGATCCACCATCTGTGGCTGCTGCGCTCCGCCGTGGCGTGGCAGCTCTCGGCCGCCGGCTATTTGGAAAGCGTCCATGCGAGTGCATCCCCATTTACAGGCACTGAACAGCATACAGGAAAAATAAAAATCCTGCCCGTGCTATTTTTTAAAGTACTATTATCATTAGAAATCGACGTCGACTCCCGCTGATCATTTAGTAGGCACTCCTCTGGAACTTTCCGTCTCCTGTTCAAGGGTCTCGTGGCCGCGACGGTTTCCTCATGTACGTTTTTACGCACTTTGAAGTTTTAGATCAGTTCGGCTTGGCATAAACTCCGATTGCCTCCATCCTGTGGAAATGCGAAAATGGAATATTCCGGTCTCACACAAATGCTCAGTGAGTTACGTAGAGCATATTTTAGGGGAGAGACACGGAGAGCGAGACATGGGGCCGAGCGGATGAGAACAGCGTGAGACCGAGGGGTGATGGAGGATGTCTTTGCATATGAAATTCACAATGAAATCTGCGGCACTTTGTTCTGTACTCTCCAATACAGCCAGATTGAATATCCAACTTGATCTTCAAAGGGACTCTAATATAAGACCAGCTCTTCTCTTTCCGCCGTCGTCTTCATCTCAGGCCTGTTACTCCTATAAGGCTGATCAGATTTTCCGCCGTGGAGGAGCAGAAAGAGGGGCAGCGTCCCACTTGGGGCGGTGTGGAATCTCCAGGTTAGCGGAGTAATGGAGGCATGTGGCATCGTCTCCGTGTCGCCCACGTTTCTTGGGAAGCCCAGAGCTGCGGAAGGGACCCGCCAGGACCCTTGTGGCCACCATAGGCTCCTCGCCTTATATATTCGACTTATAGGTGTGAGGCCCACCTTGGCTTTCCATCGATAGAGAGAACTGCTGAATGGAAATTCTAGCCAATCTGTCATGAGCACAGCCTGGCGGAGTGTTGGACAGCAGTCCGCATTGGTGTCCGTGGTTGCACATGGTAGGTGAACATCACCAAAGATCGGTTATGTTAACAAACTCGGTGAGTGTACACCAGCCGGTCCTACCGGGGGTTTGAACTGTCAACCTTCTGGTTGGCTTTTGCAAGAACCCACTGTGCAGCTACTCTGCCACTCCTAAGATCCCCACCCCCACTCCTTCATCAAAACATCTCCTCCTCTGGTCTTTTTACAGCAGCCCTCCTCCCGGCAGATGCATGCATATTTTATCACCGTACCGTACCTTTAAGGGGTGACACGGTGACTCAGTGGGTGGCGACGTTGCCTCACACCTCCAGCGCCGGGGGTTCGGATCTCGCCTCCGTTGTGCGGTCGGACGCGTGTCTTGTTTCCCGAGTTGTGCGGGTTCTCCCGCCGAGCACAAGCTTGCATTTAGGCGAAGTGGTGCCTCGGAATTGTGTGCGTATGCACCTTCTGATGGACTGACATCCTGTCCAAGGTGTATCCCAGCCTTGTGCCCTGTGCTGTCTGGGAGAGGTTCCAGGCCCCCTGACCAGAATAAATAACTAGAAGATGAATTTTTTTGTGATTTTATTCATAAATATTCTCATTTACCACCGCACCCCACCCCGTACCTTGTTTCTGAGGGGTGTTTGCTTTTTGCAAGACAGTGATTCCCCCGATGAGACCCCGCTAAGGCTGCCATGCAGAGATAACGCACCACGCACAGGCGGGTATGTGACCCCGTTCCAGGTGCTACCCCATCCGTTTGCTTACTCCGCTTTACTGCAGGCACCCGAATAGTGCTGGCTGCCAAGGGCATGGCTGCCTTGTTGACATTAACAGATCCTTGCAATTCTGCTTTAGCTTTTATTTAAGTAAATTTAATTGGTGAGTACTAATACAACTGCTGTGAAGAATGGGTGTAGTAGCAGTGTGTAAGTCAGGTAGGTGGCCTATTTATTCCTTACTGGCTCGCTGTTTATCAGTGATGTGAAAATGGATCAGACTGTGGGTATTCCTTACGCATTTGTCTTCTGGATGTGTGTGACTCTTATCCGTTGAGGTCACATGCTCCTTCCAGAGCTTTCTGGGCACTCTCCCCTGAAGACATTCTGCCTCTTAATTGGTTTAAGGATTAAAGTAAACAGATGCTTAAAATGGAAGGGATCCCAGCAGTGGAGGCTCCGGGTATTCCGGCACAAAAGGGTTAAAAAAAAATGGAGAGAGAGAGAGCAGCTATGGGAGATCAAAAGCAACACAAAATGTCTCTCCCTGCAAGCTAAGAGGAAGACTCAAAGCCCGGGGGGTTTCTGTTTCATACAGCTCGATGCGATGAAAAATCTGCGGCCCGTGGAAGTCTGGGAAGAACCTTACTGGAGGAGTTTTCTGTCTCACAGTTTTATTTTCTGCCTTACAGCTCCTCACTGGAGCCCTTCTATTGGCTGCGAGGCGGTGGGCAGCAGCCAATCTCTGCTGAATGCTCAGCTCCCTGGCTGTAGCTCTGAGACTCAGTGGAATATCTGAAATCCTGACCGCACTACCGGTGCCGGGCATAAATAGCTTTTCTGCCGGTTAATTTAGGTAGGTTAGGGAGTCACTCTTAAGTAGTACAGTGTCTGTTTCTTTTTTTTTTTTCTAATTGTATAAGTAGACCCCTGAGGTTACCGAGCTTATTTATGTACATACCGTACTTGGTGTGAATTTGTAACGTTAATGTGACATTACAAGGTAACCCTCTGGTGGGAGAGTGAACCAGAAAAACAATGAATAATCATTGTTTAATGAATAATGAATAATCTAATGATAAAATGTCGAAAATGTTTTATTTTTAAATCTAGAGATCCAGCACAAAGATGTGGTTCTAATTCACAGCTAAGGGTGCACTCCACATGTCCGCTCAGTGTCATTCGGATGAATGCATGAGTCAGTCCCTGGGTTCGCATTCATAAGAGAGCCTTTCCGCAAACAGCCGTTAGGTTTCTCCCCCAGAAATGGCAGATGGCGTTGTTTAAGGTTCTCATATTGCTCTGGTAAACAGGAAGTCCTGTATTGTGGTGTGTGTAAATTACCCACAGTTGTAAAAGTTAGAGCGTAGTGGGTCAGTAGCTCTTGCCTCTTGGCTGCTATTACACTCATTTTTACCCCATCTACTGCCCTGGTGGACTCTGCTATTTGAGTCATTCTTACCCTACGTAAATGAATCTCCCTATATCCCTGGTGCGCTCTGCTATTTGAGTCATCCTTACCCTACTTACATGAGTCTCTCTACAGCCTTGGTGGGTCCTGCTATTTGAGTCATTCCTACCCTACCTAAATGAGTCTCTCTATAGCCCTGGTGTGCTCTGCTATTTGAGTCATTCCTTTCCGACCTAAACGAGTCTCTAAAAAGCCCCCAGGAGCCTTGCCATTTCAGTCAATCTTACCATATCTTAATGAGTTTCTCTTCAGCGCTGAGGGCCCTGCTATTTCCATCAATCTTATCCTACCTGGCACTGACTTTAGAGTATCAGGCCACTCTCTTGCAACAGAATGGTAGCACATCAATCTATACACTCACTTAAAGGATTATTAGGAACACCATACTAATACGGTGTTTGACCCCCTTTCGCCTTCAGAACTGCCTTAATTCTACGTG
>JABFDZ020000118.1:24003092-24014214 GCA_019775955.2 Pollimyrus isidori | reverse complement strand
CCACATCCCTAAATGCATTGAAGCAATTGCCATGTGATTGGTTGATTAGATAATTGCATTAATGGGAAATTGAACAGATTATTGAACAAATAATCCTTTTGGTGAGTGTATACGAGATAATCCTGAAAAGTACTGGTGATTAAAATTGCACAGCTTGCTAAATTTTATTTCCTATAACAATATAAATGTTCTTTTGAAGCATAAACCCCACGTCCTCTGCAAATTTTATCACCCAGATATATAAATACCGGAGCTGTATTGTAAAAAGTAACATTACTTATTAAAGTAGGCAAGTGAGAATTTCCAGTTAGTGTTTCATTGTCCTTCGTACACATGACACTGCTTTCTTAGAAACTTAAACGGGCATTACATTTTGAAGACGCTCTACACAGAGGGACACAAAAGTGGGCAGAATATTTTCTCCCTTGCGTCTGAAAATATACATTTCTTCTGGCAATTAATTCTTAGAAAAAAATCGGACGTTACTTTAATACTAGCCGTACCGTATATAAACAGTACCGACACAAAAGGTGACCTTGCTGCCACCTCAGTTTTTGGTGAGATTGCAGCTCGTACCCATGTTCTGTTAACTCCTTGTGTAGGCGCACAAACGACATGTGGCATCAATGTAGAAAACGTGTGTTGACCACGATGCGCACGCATTGTGAGCGTCAAGTATCGAATGACCTTAAGACTTCTCTGGATTCTAACTTATCCTGCTTTTTAGCAGCTGGCTAAGATGTTATAATGCTTTTTGTTTCTTTGCCGAGTAAGAGATAACGCTAAGGAACAGAGTTATAAAACATGTAAATAAAAACATCAACGAAAGACAAAGCCACTGATCTGTGTGCCGTTTGCGAAATTGCAGTACATCTTCAGCAGCCATATTAGCATAATACTTCCCAGTACTTTCGATTGCATTTCTGTCAAAACGGTTGAACTTTCATAATTGGCGAGCTGAAGGGAGGCTTGGGGGGGGGGGGCGGCAAAGCTCGCTTTACGTCCGCAACCATTTCGCTTCTTCCAAAACAAGGCTGTTCCCCTGTGCCCCACGGAAACGAGGTCCCAATTAGCGCGCTGTGCTGGAGCGGAGGGCTGTGCAGCTGAGGCTTGTGGCCCCCGCCCCTGAGGCTGCCGTGTGAGACGTGTGTTACGCCATCGAAGCCGCCGCACAAGTAGGGCTCCCTCGTAAAAAGTTGTTCCAGAGGATTTCCTGACAGTGGGAAGGAGCTCTGTTATGTTTCCCGCTTCATTGAAAAACACCTGAAGTTCACTGCTTCTGCTTTCTGGTGACTAACCCCCTTTCCGGGGTAAAGACAGGTAAAGACATTATATATCTCATGGTATTAAGTATTTTGTAATTAGGCTGCATGATATTGAAAAAAGATGCATTTCCCTCAATAAGTATTGCAGGAATTATAAAGAAGAATGTTTTATCCATCCATCCATCCATTATCCAAACCGCTTATCCTACCGGGTCGCGGGGGGGTCCGGAGCCTATCCCGGAAGCAACGGGCACGAGGCAGGGAACAACCCTGGATGGGGGGCCAGCCCATCGCAGAGAATGTTTTATAAGGTCTTGTATAAAGACATGAATTTGAGAGACTGCTCTTGTCCACAGCCCCACAAAGCTTACGGGTTCGAGGGACGGCCCTGGCTTTAGCGCACCATGATGGTATTGGTTTGAGGGACAGCACTATTCTTACAGCATCACAATGCTCTAGATGTGTAGGATGGTCCCAGTCAAACCAGGCATCAGGACCTTGTGATTAACTGTCATATAATCAAGATGGCAGTAGTTTCATAGTGGCATGATGCTCACAGGCTTTTTACGGGTCTCTGACTCTCCCAACAGACCACCTCCATCAAAAGACTTAGACTGCAAACATCAAGTGGCTTGGCATGGAAGAAGACGCTTCTTATGGCAGCCTGGATGGCACAAACAATGCCACGGGCATTTTGAATGCTCCAGCTACTCCAAGTGGAGTCCTGATGGAGTGTAATTTCTTTTTTATTACGTGTTAATGTGCTTGTTCTTTTTTTATCTGCACCCCGAAGGCTGGCAGCCTCATGGTTTTCCAATCGTGCTTAATTGCTAATTAATGCTTCAGCGACACGGGGCCCATGATTTCTGTTATTTAGGACGCGGCCTTGGTGTATCCCCCTTGCCCCCCCACTCCCCGTCGCCATTGGAGGAGGCAAAAGATGGGAGGTGATTCCATTATTTGCCAGCAGCGAGACCGCGGCAGGGAGTATGGTGGCTGCATGTAACATCGCTACAGATTTCCCGTTGCTTAATTAGGCCAGAGATATGGGCCGCTAGCTATCTCTGACTTTTGGGGACCGGTGCTGGCAAGACCTTTAGATCTGGGTGGGTGGTGTAGAAAACCCTTTGGGAGACCATAATTTTCCAGAACTTGACATAACTGCCACAGACAGATTTTGTAATGTAATTGGACAGTGCAGGAGCTACCAGCTTGCATCTGGCCGGAATTTCTGGGATATCAGGATGGGATTTCTGGGACCTCCACAACCAACTAGACAACTAGGCATTGTTTTAGCAAAAAGAGGTTCATGCGGAACCGAGGGATTATTCTTATTCATACTGTTCTGGTTGGTAGCTGATGATTTCACAGTGACTGACTGTTGTGCATTGTTGTGGACTCTCCCTAAAATTATTGATTTGGCCAATCGATGAAAACTGTAACTGACCGCAACAGACTGGGGCTGGAAAGCTGTACCACTCAGTGTCTGATAATGGGAATTCCCAAAAACACTCAGACTCACAAACGCAGATGTTGGCCTACGTGTGCGGATATTGGCTAAATTTCAGTCCCATGACCTGGGATTTCCATAAGGAGGGGGCAGCGTTGCGAGTGGCCTCCCTGAAAATGCATTTTGATTTCTGCTCCATCTGTTGATGCGTCGTGTCTGTGAGCCTTTCGCTGAACGAGCTGTGAATTCCGGCTGTCTCCTTCTCACTCATTTCCTCCTTTCCCATGATGCCTATGAACCATCTGCCGGGTCGAGCTGTGTGTCGAGTCGACTGACACCCCTAGAGGCAGATTCCCCACGTTGACTGAGTCTGGTGCCCCCCCCCACAGTGATATCCATCACCTGTGGAGATCTTCCACTGGCAGGGTTCGGGAATTGCGGAAGTCACTTCGGTGGGCTCTCCGGTTCTCCATCTGTCGCTGCCGTCCATCAGTGCTATGATTCTATGATCCACCGACATCCATTTTCTCACGCCAGAGCTGTTTTATGGGCTGCCTCTGTTTTGCCATCTGCAGCTCCAAGTAACCTGTTCATTTGGACCATTCATTCTGGTTTTATGTTAATTTGGTTTATATAGTCTCTCCTTTATGCATGTTTAGCACTTCATTACAAATTATGAATGAATCATTAGCTTAGTAACTTAGGCAGTCCAGCACAGTGTATGCATACGCACAGTTACACATTATGGGTGATCTAGAGATGCCATTTAGCCTGACTGCATGTGTTTGGTCTGTGGGAGGGCATTGGAGAGGTCAAATGAAAGCTAAGAGACATGGGGAGACAATGCAACCTCCACACACAGAGGGCGGAGTTAGAATTCCAACCCCAGACCCTGCAGATGTCAGGCAACAGGGTTACTACATCTTTCCATGGTTTTTATGCTCATATGAGATGGTTTGAGTGTTGGACTGTTTAGATGTTCTGGTCATCACCAACTACAGAGGTGGAGGAAAATGCTACATACTTTCACGTTGATAATGAGCATATCATTATTGTTCCCTTTATAATACAGCCCCCCACCTCCTTAACCAGCTAGTAAAGGATTACCTAGAGGATCAGGACCATTACTACATGTTGCTGCTGGTGAAGCTGTACCGTGTACCACCTACAAATAAATAATAATATATAAATAAGTAATAATAATACCCATGTCACGGGGTGGCATGGTGGTGTGGTGTTTAGCACTGTTGCCTCACACCTCCAGGACCTGGGTTCAAGTGTCCATCATGGCTCCATATGTCTGGAGTTTGCATGCTCTCCCTGTGGAGTTTCTTATTGGTTCTCTGGTTTCCCTCCCACAGTCCAAAAACATGTTGTGGTTAGTTTGAGTTCTGAAATTGCAGAGAGGTGTTAGCGTGCCCTTTGTTGGGCTAGCGCCCCCTCCTGGGTTGTTCTCTGCCTTGCACCTATAGCCTCCTGACTTCCCACAACCCTGAATAGGACAGGTGGTTACAGAAGATGGATAATTAGCAGGATGTTTTCTGAAGCATCCACCTTTGCCATGCCAAGCATGGCTGACTTGAACATAAAATGCTTTATTTTGCTTGATTTACAGGCATTGGAACAATCATATGTACAGTTGCTGTTTGACTAGCTTGCCCCTTGGAACCTTTACAACTTTGGCAATCGATGATGTGATACATAAAATGACAGTCCTTTCCAGAATGTTATATTCTGTAACATTTAACATTACAACTAACAGATTAGTCAGTGTGCTGAAGCTGTACTTCAAGAAGCGTCTGTTTATATATTTGAGGCAGTAATTTATATCTTATTTTGGCTGACATAGTATCGATTTATTAGGTGGCCTATAGGGGGAGGGCTGTTAAATGTGACATCGCACATTGGACTAATATGGCCCAAGTGCATAAGCAGGTGGTCTGCTTTGAGAAATGAGAGGATTTCTTTTTAGTAAGACTTGGGCACCCACCAAAACGGTTTTGCCAATGATTCAGAACTGGTCAGAACTGGTTTTGGTCTCACTCACCATGCAATGTTGGGCATTTTAGGTACAGAAGCTACAAATCCATACCAAGATTTTGTTTCTACCAACCAGGGGAGTACTCTGTGACTGTTTATGCTCAATTGGTTGGTAGAAACAAAATCTTGGTGTGGATTTGTAGCTTCTGGACCAGAATGGATGGGGGAGGCTTGCAAAACAGGCTGTGTTTGTCAAAAAAATGGAGGCCAGTTTCCCTCTGCCTTGGCATGAGGTGCAGATACGATCAGATGAGCTGTCTTTGCAGGGGGTTTCTTCTTCGTCTCGGCGGCCGTGAGTACATGTCTGCTGCAGCATGGTAATTTATTTTTTTCGTCTTCATCCTTAGGGACAGAAGTATCATAAAGCAAGACAGCTCGTTCACTGTCTCTCAAGGCCACTCTTATGCCAAAATGCTAAAAGACACTGATGCAAAACAATTTTTTTTCTCAAGGACTGTCGAATGTGTCTGTGGTTTTTCGATGAATGGAAATGGTTCGGGTGGAAAATGCGGGATACTGTGAGAAGTCTCTGGAAGATCTCACTCAGGGATGGGGACAGTACTGATGGTTACAGGATGTGTAGTCTGACTCCACTGCTGGCTAGGTGTATTTACAATAAAAAGTCCTTTATACAGTTAAGTATTACTTTTACTCTGAAAAGCTTAATTGGATCAGGAACCTGATTCCAAACCGCTCTCAGAATGGGTCAGTGGGTCCAGTTTTGTTTCAGGCTGCAGGCAACTCAGTACAAAAACAGCCTATGGAAAATGAGGACTGTGCCTCAAACTGTGTTTTCTGTCCATCCACAGCTTATGAAAAAAGGAAGAATTGCCATTTCTGCAGAGAAAATAGCATAAATTTACTCAGTTATTACTTTTATTTTGTTTAATAAGCCTATTTTGAGTGGGCCATATCCCGTCGGCTGACAGCGGAGTAGGGACGTGTCAGGAGGAGACGGGGCGGCTCTGAAACGGCACGCAGGGCCCGGAGCGGGCGGCGCTGGCAGAACCGCGTGGGCAGGATGAGAGGCGCCTGCAGGAAGAGCTGGGATTGGGCACGCAGGCGGGATCGGGGCGGAGGAACGGAAGGCGGGGGTGTGGGGGGGGGGGGCGGCTGGGGATTTGATGCTCGTCACGCGGTGGGGTATTTTTATCCGTCAGACAGGTGAGAGGACAGCCCTGAGAGCAGGGCGGAAGCGGCAGGCGCCGTGCAAAGGCAGGCTCTGCGTGTAGGAGCTGCCACTGAGGCACTGTGGGACATGCTTGACGAGCCACGCCGTGGGACTCCTGGTGTGCACGTGTGCTAGTGCTTGTGTGTAGATTATGTTACATTGTGGGCACCGCATGTCCCCCCCCCACAATGTAATTAAAACCTGTTATTTTGATGTGGTCGGGATGTTGTCGGATCTTTTCCGACAAAGATCTGTAAATGCGATCAAAAAACTAAAAATGCCAAGAGTGTCATATTGTGTTTGGTTATTTATGATTATAGTTAGGGCTGGGTAGGGGTAAAGGTCATCATGTTGAGATTAGAGTTTTCCCTCATGGAAATCAATGGAGAGTCCCCACAAAGATATAATTACAAACCTGTTTGTGTGTGTGTGCTTGTGATATGGCTATGCAATGTTTTTTAAAGGCAGGTCTCTGTATTTCAGAGTAAAGACCATTATTTAGCATGTTTCCTTTGTAAATATTACAAAAATATTACAGCTTGATGTTTATCAGTCGAAATTGAGTCTCATTATATCTCCCTGCTTCCAGGTTCATGGCGTCGCTGTTTTAAATCCTGGCACCCTGACTGGTGTGATGCCACCTTCCTCTCTGTTTAGTATCAAACACAAGAATAACGTCATAATAATCTGATAATAATCGAATTTTCTGCTGCGCATGAGCACACAGCTTGATATTACAAACACTACAGTTACGCTGTGATGTTTTAATTACCTTAGCCATCAGTGCAAAGCCACAAAAATAATTTATTGTACGGAGGCAGTAAGGCGATCGTTATTCATTGATCCCCTAGGGGTTGCATCTCGGCTGTGCTTGGGAACGCTCTTTATAATGCCGGTAATCCTCAGCACGACGTTTCGCTCACTTACGGGGATGGGGGATGCTTTAGGGATGTTTCTAAACAGCTCAGGTGTCATTCATCTGGATAGGAAATGTCACCATCACTTCAAGCGTTACCATGTCTGACACGCAGAAAAAGAAGATAAAAAAAAT
The DNA here is from genome assembly GCA_019775955.2 of Pollimyrus isidori. Lineage (NCBI taxonomy): Eukaryota > Metazoa > Chordata > Actinopteri > Osteoglossiformes > Mormyridae > Pollimyrus > Pollimyrus isidori. The sequence continues at coordinate 24,007,237 of JABFDZ020000118.1, read as the reverse complement.
AATAATTCACCCTGCAAGACACAGTTATCTATCTAGTCATTACACACTGCTTGAAAGGAAATATGACACACAACTTAAATTATCTAGTTTATCACCAGAGGGTTTCTTGTTTTTCAACATGAGCACAAAACTTGTGATAAATCTCTGATTTATCTCCCAGCTGCTATAGAAGATCTCGTTTCTGATCTAGTATATCGATAGCATTGTAGGGTAAGCAGGTTGTTATCCTTGGAGATACAGATACTTCAGGGAATATAACCCACGGAAAACTCTGACAGTTATGTGCTTAGAAAATCATCCATGTTCCTGAGAGTCATATTTGATTTCATGAGCTTTCAACCTTTGTTCAGCATTCAGCTTTGCTGGGGTTATTTATTTTTAAATATCCACATTAATATAGCCTGGCCCTGCAATGCGTCTAATACCATGTTTCCAGTGCTACGTTTTAACTATGGTAAATATGTGGAATGACCGAAGAACTGGGCTAGAGAACAGGTGTAATCTGCATGTGAGATGTTTATCTGGACAGATCCCTCCTTGTTTTGTTGACCAGTCGCACAGCACAGCAGAAGCCATGGGATCCCTCATATTATTAGACCCTGTGAGATGTGGACTGCAGCTTCAGTTTACCTGAGCAGGTTTTCTGGAGATTTTGCAAGGTCTTTGGGAGCAGACTGCTCTCTTTGCTACCTTATGGGAGTCCAACCCAGGATTCTTGCTTAGTTTGAGGTCCCAACCATCCGTTGTAGGACTCCGAGTCCCTCAGCAACAATGACACAACACAACAGCTCATCTGAGGCCCTCCCCTGGGCCTACATACAATTAGCACCCAGGAGCTGGTCTGACTGCAGTGCGGTCTAATTTAATGAGCCCTCCCATTACCAAGGGGCTTGTGCCAGCTGCTCCTCCAATCAGATACTGCTCGGAGTCTATTAACTGGCAATGGGGGATAATCCTTCCAGCCAACTGCAATCATCTCTTGTAGCTGCTTATTTGCATGACAACACGTCACTATTGAGATCGAGGCCACCTAGTGGTAAGGAGGTATACCAAGCACGTTGGAAAAGTAACTCAAATTTTACATGTCTTTTGTTGCTTAATGAAAAAAATACTTCAATAGGTGTAATAGCAGTTGTGTCAGCTACTTTTTTATTTTTAGGGAGATGTATTTTTAAGATCTGTCGCAGACAATTCCCACAGCGGCTGATCACTGAGTCTGTATGTAAAGGAAAAGGAGACTGACTGCACTTGTCAATGAGGAACGAAAACAGGGGGGCTAGAATTAGTTAGCATCACTATAACACATTCAGTGAAAACTACACCCAGATGTCGCAGGGGAATTGCTTTTAAAAATAAAATTTGTCTCGCTTCAAAACAAATCTCAAAGACTTGTAACTCTCTGTTCCTTCTGTGGAGGGAGAGAATAAACTTCCTTTCAGCTCACAGCTGTTCAGCGGTAAGCTGAGGCTGCTGCTTAGCTGCCTGATGTGTCCTTTTTTTAAAAGAAGGCGCTGCAGTTTTCTCCAACTTTTGAACCGTAAGTAGCTTTTAGTGGATCATGTCTGAAGCCAACACTTCAGGAAAAGGCATTTCAAACTGGAAAAAAAGGCAGTGGGAAATCAGCAGAAGTTTCCAGATTAATCGTTAGGGGGTTTTAAACCTGCGGTCTGCCACGCCTTGTGGGTCCATGGAGCAGTTGCAGGGGGCCCATAGAGACTTACTGTAAATTTTCTATATTGTTATCCACGTCACAAAATGAGAAAAATGTTCAAAAATGTATGTGCTCATGCATAAGTCATAGGGGGTCTGTAAGTTCTAGATTATTATCATTTGGTGGTACGTGGTTCATGAGAGGTTCCAACGCCCCGGCCTGGCAGGAGGGCAAACGCAATAGCGCGCGTCGGCCGGCCCGCGACTGACTTCTGTCTGCTTTTCTTCCAGGGGGCGGCCTTCTCCTCCTGGCCTTGTGGCTTCAGTCAGCGTCCGCGGTGCCGGGGTGCCCGGCCATGTGCGTGTGCTACGACGAGCCTCGGCCCACCCTGGCCTGCCAGCAGCAGGGACTTTCCTCCATCCCCACTGAAATTCCCGAGCGGAGCCAGAGGATTTTCCTCCAGAGTAACCGGCTAACGGTAGTGCGCTCCACTAGCTTCAGCTGCTGCCGGAACCTGACGGTGCTGTGGCTATACTCCAATGACATCAGCCACATCGAAGCGGGCGCCTTCTTCGGCCTGGGCAGGCTGGAGGAGCTGGACATCGGCGACAACAGGAACATGAGGATCATCAGCTCCACGGCCTTCCGGGGACTCACGCGGTTGCACACCCTGCACCTTCACCGGTGTGGGCTCTCTGAGCTTCCAGTCGGAGTTTTCCGTGGGCTATATTCCCTGCAGTATCTGTATCTCCAGGATAACAACCTCCTTACCCTACATGACAACACGTTCATGGACCTTGCCAACCTATCCTACCTTTTCCTCCATAACAACAAAATCAAGACTGTCTCCGACCACATGTTGCGTGGCTTGGTCAACCTGGACCGCTTGCTGCTCCACCAGAACCGCGTCACTTTCATCCAGCAAAGAGCTTTCCAAGACTTGGGCAAACTGACCACCTTATATTTGTTTTACAACAATCTGACTGTGCTGACAGGGGAGACCATGGAACCTATGGCATCGCTTCAATACTTGCGTCTCAACGGGAACCAATGGATATGCGACTGCAGGGCTAGGACGCTCTGGGAATGGTTCAAGCGATTCAAAGGGTCCAGCTCATCACTGGAGTGTCACGTTCCTGCTAATTTGGCAGGGAAGGATTTGAAAAGACTGAAGAGCAGTGATTTAGAGGGGTGTGTCGATAGCACTCTTCATACATGGACTGGGATCTTTGGTGCCAAGGCTTGGCCAGGAAAGTACCCAACTACTGAGGCTCCTCTCTGGGGAGGAACTCCCCGGTGCTGCCTGCCGGACAGTGACAAATCATCTATCATTTCCAGCAAAGGCCTGCCGGATCCCTCCTTGTACAACAGCCGGCAGATCACCAACAGCTCCCCTAAAGAGAGGGAGAACATTGCTAAGACTAAGTTCTTAGAGGTGGACCAATCAGAGAATGGCACCCGGAACAAGCAGAACCTGAACGACGGCCCAGGTCCAGGAAACTCCAACATGAACCAGGCCCCAGGAAAAGTGAAACCAGATATCTCTGATGACCTGGAATCTTCCACGGGTCCCTCCAGTAAGAAGAAATGCTCAAAGAACCTCAGTGCAGACATGCAGTGCCCCAAAGGCAAAGCCACCCTGCTTCGAACAATGGATATCCTTATTATACCTGTGCTCTGGTCCTCCTTATTCACATGTTGGACCTGGTGAGGGACGGGAGGCAATTTGGAAACTGATGCTTCCCAAAAAGATTGGGAAGCCAAACATGCCGTGACTTCCAAAGACTTCCGCAGGGAAAAGGGAAGGGCACACTGTAGATTTTAAAAGAAAAATGAATAAAAGACACGAGAGGAAAAAACTGACAAATGGATGCCTTTATAGAGTATACAGCACCTATTGTAAATAAAAAACAGTGCCCAAATCATTTGTTCAAGAAACCCCCAACCAACTGGGATGCACCACGAGTGCTTCTCAGGTCCCCTTGAAGCATCAACGCTTTTGCTGCAAAGATAGCGACTAGCCAGCCACCGAAAACATCGTCACTTTAGGGCAGAATGCACACATGCTGTCAGACTAAGAATGTTCTGGGTGTTTTTTTTTTTCCACAACAAACCCAAAGACATGTTGGATTTTCTTTCCCATTCGTTTTTATTTTTTCAAAAGAAGTGATGCATTTTTGTTCGATGCTAATATTTTTATTATTTTTTAATATCCACAAGTGTTAAGCTACAGATATTCTTCTCTATTTCAGTTTCGTCTTACCGTCATTCCGTGGTCACGGAGAGCATTCGCTTACGGGTGCTGTCTGTTTGTTCACTGAGGTTGTTGTATATTATAGATATGCATTATTTTACTTGTGACCAACCATAAATATAAATAAAGTATTCTTTTTTCCTAAGTCAGCATAATTATTATCATTCATTTTTATTCTACGGTGGTGGTTCTCAAACTGTGGTACTTGGACACCCCCCAGGTGGTACCGAAAAAGATTTA
>JABFDZ020000118.1:23971646-23983945 GCA_019775955.2 Pollimyrus isidori | reverse complement strand
ATCTGATCTTTAGCACTGATATGAAACAGAACAAACCGTACAGAGTGCATAAATGCATGCAGCAAACAAAATACTCAGCGTATGTCATGCTCCTAAGGTACGTGTTTATGCTACTTTCACTTCAATCACATTGGGCGCCTGCATCCAGTTCAACAGGCAGTCTTTTATACAGCTGGCTTTTATACACTGATATAAGATCCAAGCTCCTAGAAGCCTTTGAGAGATTTTGTCCAATGGCCTTTAGGTTTCAGCCAGTAATTGGCTATCCCTGTGTATGCGCTTGTCTGCATGCACCAAAGTCTTCACTGCTTTCCAAACGCTCATACGAGGTGAACTTTGCGCATTCCGTGATTATTATATGTAAGTTGACCATGTTGATGTCCCTTTAGGTGCTGAGGCTTGTGCTTCACACACATGTATGAATTAAGCAAAAATGGAAATAAGAAAACGGTACTTGACTCACATCTGTATTCTCAAATTCACACCTAAATTCTCCTATTATTTGCATGCATATTAATATTAGTTGCGGGCTTTTAGTTTTGCACGCAGGACTGATTGTGGCAGTCAGTGGGAGTTGGATTGTGGTAATCAGGATTAATCAAGATGCCGGCTGAGTATTATCTGCGAAGTACTGTCAATGGCGTTACTCTGCCTCCCGACACACTGACAGGCTGCTTCAAAGATAAACAGGAATGAGATGTGATGGTTATCAAAGTACTGTAAGAGTGTCCCCTCCTTTGACACACTTATTCCATGGCACTCAGTATTGTATTGGATATCACAGAGATAGGTACACAGCGTTCGAGTGTTTCTCATCTTGTGGGCATTAGGGACCGAAGGTAAACTATCCATCTTCTTACTGCTTATGCTGCTCAGGGTTGAGGGGGGAATGGAGTCAATCCCAGAATGCACAGGGCTGGGGCCCACCCTGGATGGCATGTCAATCTTTCTCAGGGCACATGCAGTCATGCTGTATATCAGGGGTGGTCAATATTAACCACAATAGACTGACATGTATGCAGACTTTTGGAATCACCTTTAGGCTCGCTGCTCAAACCCAGGTGTAACAACTTTTCAGCCAATCAGTCCACTAATTAATAATCTAATTAGGGAGTTGCAAAGAAAACACAATGTTCTGTTCTGGGTAAGATCGCCTATCCGTACTCCGTGAGAAATTTAGGGATGGCAGTTAGCCTCACTGCACATTTTTGGACTAGAGGAGGAAACACGCATAGCAAAGGGAGAGCATGCAAACTCCATGCAGACATGGAGCAGGGGCTGAATGCAGACACCCAGCCATGCAGTGTGAGGGACCACTGCTGCCCCACTCAGCCACCACATTGCAATATGGCTATAATTTAACTAATTGGAAGAGGAAATTCATACATATTAATTAATGTGGTAAGGGCCGGATTCGTTACCCAACGGCTGGAGATTAAGATACCACAATAGAGCTTGAGTCCTGCTGAACCTGTAAAGCTGGAATTACGAGGTAAACAATCATGATAGGATTAATTAACTCTAATTGGCTACATCTACATGTATTGTCTGACACACCATGAAAGGCTGATTTAAGATGAAGCTGGGTTCCTTGGAGGCTTTAGGAGCTTCAGGGAAACATTCTACAGCTGCATTACTGGCGCATTTTTTGATTAATATTTTCATCAGTTATTGATTAAAAAAAAGGAACAAAAAGACATCACAAAAGGAAGAGGGAGCAGAATATGCGTTTACAAAAGCAAAGAGAGGAACTCCTCCAGGACGCCTTGCACCTCCCACTGCAGAATATTTACCTGTTCACACAGTTCATGAGGGGACCCCGTCTGTTCAGTGTGCTTTTGGTGTGCTATCCCAGTGTTTCCCAATCCTGTACCTGGGGACCTCGATAGAGACCATATTTTTGCTCCCTCCCATCCCACTGCCAGACAGTCCACATTTTTGCTCCCTCCCATCCCACTGCCACACAGTCCACATTTTTGCTCCCTTACAGCTTCTAGTAGGAGCAAAATCTGGTCTATCTGAGGGTGCCCAAGGACCAGATTAAGAAACGTTGTGCTAACCAAACATTACTCACTGGGCGAAAAAAAACAAAAAACAAAAATTAAATAATAATGAAGCTAATTAACCATACCTTTTTGGGCTGAATGGAAGTGACAGGAGCCTAAAATGACTTTCTTTGGAGATTGGATGAGTGCCAGAGGCGGTACGTGCATCTCACTCCTATCCACTTGGAGGTGCCCATAGGGCGATCCACCTTTCTCAGGATAATTTGCAGGTTTGCTTCCCTGCACCCAAAACCAATTCTACCTCTACCTCAGCCAAACTCCCGGTCATGACAGCGGGGTAAGGTCTGGCCTTCTGAGCCCAGTCTCCACTCAGTAAGTGCCTTTCTGGCCACTGTACATCTTGGGAAGTGAGTATATTTTATGGCTAATTGTACACTGGCATAATTCTCTATGTAACCAAGGCTGTGTCCTAGTACTCAATGGAGGGTGTCAATTACAGGTGAAGCCTCTGATTAGCTGCTGTCAATTTTCAAAGTGCGAGTCCCGAGGAAGAAAAAACAGCTCAGCCTTTCTGTTTGGCTTCATGGCACAGATGGATGAGCTGGTCATCTTGCTGTTTCAGCAGGGAAGTTGCAGCTAGCTTTGGTGCTTCTACTGATAATTAGCGTATCGTGACTGAAGGGCGATTAGGTAGGACACCAGCTTGAGCAAGTCTGCTTCGTCCAAGGTTGGCCTCGGCTGCTGAGGAGATTGGTAGCACCTTGCCAGAGGTCCCACCCCTCCCCATTTTTCATGGAAGCCCTGATTAGTACTGGGTGTTTCCTGAGAGCCCAATCAGGTCATTCCATCGCACATCGCATTTTGTCATTTTCTGATGTATATATATATATTATAAATGATGATGTGATATATAGTTATCAAACAACACAGGACTAAACAAGACCAAAACACTTTATTAATACTTTAAAATTATTACCTGCCTAAGCATTGGTTCTCATGATGCAAATACAATGGAATTCTTGCAATCGTTGCCACTGGCAACAGATCTGAATTATTCATCTGTTTATGAGACTTTATTGGAAGTCTTCAGACCAAATGAGTTAGTCTGGGTTAGATATGTCGTGGAGAAGACGGCCAGTCGATTGATGATTCATCATTGGCTCTAATAGACTGTCCTATAGTACAGTTATGTGTACTGTAGAGAAGCTGACCTGGGTTTGGGCCCAAGTATACATTTGGAAGCTGAAAATATTCTTTCTTTAATTCTGTCCAAAGAAAATACCTGGTTGCTCCATTGACTATAGCTGTATTTTACATACAGTTGTAGTAGTTAAATTTTTGCAGTTAAACAGCACTGGATTAGTGGCCAAGGCACACAGCCTTTTACAAAACTCCAAGTCTTGTCTCAGTCCTCAACCATGTTGTGACTGGAGATATGTGACCTGATGGAATTTAGTGTATAGATTCTTCCATAATTAGACTGGTTGCATATGGCTTAACATTATTAGCTGGAGTCATTTAATAATTGCCTGCCATTGACTTGGCACCACTCAACATTATTACGCTATGAGTTAGTGACATGCAAGACCTTCCCAGATTAATCTGTAGGCAGAGAAACTGAAGAAGGTTTTCTGGAAGGTGAGGCCTGGTATGTAGGACCATATCCGGTTCCATTGCTAGCTGTCTCCCCCAGCACAGCAGCAGCCAAGCACACCCCAAGCTCCCCCATCACAGAATCCAAGGATTGTGGGTGTCTTACCTAGTTAGGCTTAAGGCTCATATATGCTCAATGCTAAACATGCAAACAATTACAAACGGAGCTTTCAGTCCGTACTCCATTCATTTTGTCCATAATCGTGCACGTTTTCTGAAAGCTTATGGATATGGATGAAATGGAGCATTACCACCAGAAATCACGGGGGCAGCATAGCCAGTAGGTCAAGTGAAATACTGTTGTTGTTTATATAGATAATTATGCTGTGCACACAATATATAATTGTGAGCACACCATAAATTATATTATGTGTTACATAATCAGGTTTACATTCAATTCTGGAATGTTGCAAAGACATTATTGCTACAGCGCAATACAGTTCGCCTCATATTCGATATATTTTCCAACAAGCCAGACAGTTTTTAATCACAAATGAATGATGTCCGGTACAAAGACAGCGAAGTGCACTAATCATTTTTGCGACTTAAGCTCTTTCACTAATTGCGTCTAACCTTATTAATAGCCACAGAAATAGCCTATTTCCCCTGTAACAAGATATTGTTTCAGCATTTACAGTTAATGGCAGCTGTTGCACAACTCTTGCATTTCCATATGTCTTTACTGGCAAATTGTAATTGTTGAATGTTGGTATGTGTGCTTCCCTTACAGTCAGTCGAGTGTCCATTCATAGGTCAAAGGATGTAACTGTGCAAATTACTCTAAAACAACACGAGACAGACATCTAGTAAAGTGTACTTTGAATTGTGGGGGACAATGCACAACCCTTCATACTGTCATGTACTTCCATGAATCTGAATAAATGAATAGGGTCATGACCCTAAAACTAAATTACACTCATGACAAGTACATTATGCTTTAAGCTGTTCATTATGAGACAGTGTACAACATTAAGTAGTCATTTACTGCACAAAGAAAACAATAAAAGTACATCCTTTTGGTTCAACTCCTTCACCATGACAGACCGATGCAACGGGCGCGTGACTGATGAAGCCACAGCAATCTGCCTGTTGATCTCCCGCTCCATCCTTCCATCACTCATGAACAAAGCCCTCGGATTTGGAGGCGCTGATTCTCATCCCAACCGCTTCACACTCGGCTGCGGGCTGCTCCAGTGAGAGCTGAAGGTCACGGTCTGATGAAGCCAACAGAACCACATCATCTGCAAAATGCAGAGACCTAATGCTCAGGTCACCAAACCGGACACCTTCAACATGATAAAGGGCAGCCCTGACAGAGTACAACCCTCACCGGAAACGAGTATGACTTATTGCAGACAATGCAGACCAAGCTCTGACACTGGGCGTACAGGGACCGAATAGCCCTTAAAAGGAAGCCCAGCACCTCATGCTCCCGAGGCACTCCCCACTGGACTCCCCAAGGGTGAATGGCTATGCACTGTTTCATGGGCAGAGCGAAAGGTACATTGCTCCTCCTGAGTCTGAGGTTGAACAATCTGCAGCTAAGGTTCCAAGGGCCCCTCCTTCGACAACTGCCAATCTCGCACTGCATCCGACCCCTTTGGCCCCTCCTATAGGAGGGGCACCCACATGCCTTCTTTGGGCTGTGCCCGAGCAGACCCCATGGGTGCAGGCCTGGCCACCTGGCCTGGCTCCAGGGGGAGGGCCCTGGTGATCTGCGTCCAGGCAAGGGAAAACGTGAATCCATGATATTTTTCTGCATAAGGGGTCTAATGAGCCTCACTTTGTCTGCTTCCTCACTCCGGACCTGTTTGCCTTGGGTGACCCTACCAGAGACATAAAGCCCTGGGCAACTTAGCTCCTGGGATCATTGGAACATGCAAACCCCTCCACCGTGATAAGGCTCCATGACACCTTCTACACATGATCTTGTGCACGCAAGGTAATTTCTTGTTCATTCAAGATAATATCTTGTATGCACAAGATAATTTTTAAATTTTCTTAATATCTTGGACAGGCAATATAATTTCTTGTGTGCATAAGGTAAAAAAAATGCAGGACTTTGTGGGTTCCTTGCGATTTGGTGTGAAATAATTGACAACTATATGAGTCCACAATAAGTCCAGGAGCAACTGTTTATAATGCTGCCTCCGCTTTTGCCTCTCTCTTAACAAGTTCGTTATTATGACCTCCTCTAATGTCACCATGTTCATTGATGTGCAAAATTTCTGACAGCCTTTCCCTCTAGTGTGTGTGTTGTTTGACATTCATGCCAACATAAAGAACATATGGAAGTATGGACGATTTCAAACAGATGTAGTTGTTTTCAGACGTAAAGGAAGCGTAAATGAGCCTTTACAGAAAAGAGAGAAACAGGATCAGTAGGATAACAGAGCATGAGTGAATGTCAACCTCTAGCTTCCTGCCAAGGAAGGCCAAGTTTCCCGCAAAAAGGCCATCAATTAATGTGATGGACTGTGGCTCTTCAGGCTACAGTACCACAGCGGCCCGGATTAATTGTGTCTAGAAGCCATGGGGCGAAACGAGCTGTAATTACGAGAAACGGCGGCCAGGCTGAATGACGCCCCCAGATAAATATATTAACAAGCCACTGCCCTGTTTGAAGGGCCACGCTGATTTGAGCCGTGCTTATCCTTTCTTGGTAGAAACAGGGATGAGGGGAAAAAAAGGAAAGACGTTTAGAGCCTGATTTAGGCTCCAGGGACGAAGGATGTCAGTAACGGAGCTCTTTGTGAAGGCAGAGCAGGCCAATGATCAGTATATCTGCCACGAAAGCCCCCTCTCCCCATCAACTCTGGCAGCATCCATGTCCTAAAAAGAGGGCTGTGATTCTCACATCCACCAAAGAGAAATACGCAGTAAACAAACCTCTCCTCTGAAAATGAGCCTTATCTTCTCAATGGACCCATCATGTAACTTCCTTTCTTAAGAGTCAGTATTTCACACTTGCCCTATGTGACCCCCCTCCCCCCCAGTTGTACTCCATGAGCCCTGTACTCCAAGGCTTCTGGTAGCCTTGCCAATGGATTTAGAACACGCCCCAAAACCTACTGGAGTGTCGATCCAATTAACAAGTCCCGCCTGTGTTGATTGCTGTGAATTGTGTAAGTGTCTCTGCCAAAACACCATTTGCATGCAAGCGGACCTTGACCTGTCATTAGCAGAAAGGTTGATCAATTGAGAAAGGATGCTGGGAGCTGGGGGGTCTGCCTAGCCATGGGTCCATTAGACCAGCAATTTCTCTCTAGTCTTGTGCTTCATTGCTTGCGGGATGCGTTCAGATGAATTAGATTGGTTGGGAAGGGATTGAAAATGATCTTAAAAGCCCATCTCTGAGCTCAGTCTTACTGCTGGGTGCTCTGGGGTGAGCAGAGCCCCCCTCCCCCTCCCAACCAACTTAATCCCCTTTCGCTTCTGTTACGCTACTCAGCACCAGCAAATCACCAGCACTGGAGCAAAACGGAGCTTTTCCAGCAACAGGAATGTGCTCTGCTATCTGTGATGTCATGTCGCGATGAAACCGTGAGGGCATCTAAGGTTGAGAGAGGGCCGACAGAGCCATGTGAACAAGCCCGTTTACAGAATCATCCCTTTTTCTGGGTCATTCGATGACTGGGTGGGGTCAGGGCTAACAGGATACCTCCCCTAGCGCTATAAAGTGATTCACAGACCAAAAACAGACAGGAATACTCAAAATGCAAAATCCGACACAGGTTTATGGCTCCAGGTTTCTACTTCATGGGGTTAAACACACTTTGGAACATCTCAGGAAGTTATGTTCCCTTCATCAACGCAGACGCTATATGGAAACACACACAAGTGCCTGAGTCCAGATGTGTCAGAGCGCTCTGATAGGCCAAACTGAGCAGTGCCCTAAGCTGCCGTGGGACATGACTTGAGGACAAGCGCATCACGGAGCAGCACAGTCGGATTAATTATAGCCTGAGCGTGATGATTCTGACCTTTTCAGCTCTCTCCTATTCATTGTGGATTTGGAAATGCAATGTGGATATCTGTGCTGAAATAACATGCAACCCATTACATCAGCATGTGTTTAACCAGAAATTAGGAATAAAGTCAATATTTTCCTTGCCTGTATTATTATTTAGGTGATTCTTTTAACTAATAGTTTCACTGATTCATACAGCTGGGTTTCAGGAGAAGTCATGTCACGGACTGGGGAAGCAGGGAGATGCAGAATTGGGGAATGAGGGAATTTATTAGTACTTAACACATTCAGGACCATACAGACGTCACAACGTTAATGCTCGAACTGGGGAAAACATACCTAATGCAGACTTAAATACATTGGACTAATCAATAATAACGAGTAACAGCTGGTTAACATGGGGATTCCACATGAGGTTAATGTGAGGGTGGGGCACACAGGAGGATCAGACGGGCGGGGCATAACACTTCAGGGGCACAATGTAATGCTGCATTCTATTTACCTTGGAGGTTGGAACTCACAACTGGGAATGATGTCACACATGAGTTAACAGTTAGAAAGCCATAAAGCAGTACCAGGGACCCGCTTCAAAAAGCTAGATTTCTGGCTTACTTGGATAACTCGACGGATTTAAGGTACCTCAGTTTAAATGACCATTTTCTTCGCTCACTTACTTTTAGCCCAGGCTACCATAAATTTGACAAGTTTTCTGCTTAAGCAAGAAATTCTTAATGAAATGGACTCCAGTTGTAGCCTGATTAATTGTTGGATCATCAGTGGATAACACATTATGCGTTTTTTTGCATAGCTATACCTCCACATTTCCTACTAGAAAATCAGAATTTACGAGTTACGAGTTCAAATGGAATGCAGCATATCTACTACATTACTACAATTTCATACACCATAATTTTGGTGACGACAGTTGCCCATTGACATAAACATACAATGATGGCGCAAGACTACCATGCAATATTACTTATGAATAGTAATATACAATACACAACAATACTGTAGGATGTAGTGACCTGGCCATCACTCTGGCACGGCCCATTCTGGTTCCTTTTAATGGCCATCAGTGCAGAGGGAAGTGGATTGCCGAGGGTCCTATGGTGAGCAAGGGCTATAACATAGCCATCTGTTTTAAAAGCATGCATACTTTTTAAATGAAAACACTCCAAAGAAGAGCTTTGGCACTCAAATAACCTTTTTCAAAAAAAAAAAAAACTTTTTCAAATTTTGATTCATTTCAGCTACTCTTTAGAAGGCTGTTCGAAGGTTTCCTCAGTGTTTATTTCATTGACCTTCAGGTGAAAATAAATGGTAGGGGGAGGGTTATGACGTTTCCTTGTGTCAGAATGAAATAGAACATTTCAAGGACTCAGCCGCCGCCCATGCGACCACACACGTGCACACCCACTATCACTGAATCCCGCTGAAATGCCTAATTAACATGCGGAATGGAGGATTGTGACACACCTGCCAATCACTCCGCAAGGCATCCAAACGCCGGCATCTGAGCTTTGATCGGCTAATGTGGATGAAGAGTTTAATGGATCTTTATAAATTCACGAGGGCCAAAACCACTGGAAACAAAAGCAGCAAGAACTCTCAATGATACATTTAGATAAAAATCCAAGCTACCTCTCACAGGGGTTTTACTCCCTTCCTGGGATGGGGGGGGGGGGTAGTATATTGGAAAAGGTGTATATCTTTAAAGTAAAAGCCAGGGTAAAACCTAAGTGCCTTGTGAGGATGAAACATGGACATTAATTGAGTTGTTAGGAAAATTCACTACTTCTCAAGCCATCGATAATCTATCCTGCCCTCTGTCCTCTCATAATAGCAATGCTTTTGTTTCATCTGTTGATAAAGGGCATACAACAAGATGAGGTGAGATATCTGACAAAGATTAATGGAATGGAGCTGTGACACCCATGGTGGCTGGGGTTATATGGAGCTGTCAATCACTGGCTGGCTCAACCCACGCCTACCTGTTACTTGGTTCCCATTGATTTCAAATCAGCTGTGACGCTCAGCCCAGAGTAAATCTCACCAGGGACAGGCCTTGTTTCTTCCACCCTACGATCACTGAGGGAAATGCAGACAGACAGCTTCAGGTGCCGAAATGAAAAGACAGGCCAACCACAATGGCAAAGTCTTGTTCTCCGGGTCATTGGTGGTACCGATCCTTCACCTCCCTCCTGACCGGCTGCTACATCAAGCTGTCAGCTGCCTATACAACACTGTGGGCTCTCTCGACGCCCCGAAACGTCCGGGAGCTTGTCTCACAGATAATAATGTGCTGCTCTCCCAGCGGGGTGGACCTCAGGGAGGATGAGCGATTCAGAAGTGGCATGCGTGAAGCATGAGCGAGACTCATTGCAAAATTAGACCTATTCTGAGGATTGGATAAAGAACAAACCCGCCACTCAGATGAAACTCTGATCTAATGCTCAGATATAGTTCTGCTCTAACTCCGATAAAGTCCATATCTTATGTTTTGATAAAGGATAACACTGCTAAAAATCTGACCTAACCCTCATGAACGGACTTGTTCTAATACTCTGATAAAAATCTCATCTAATACTTAGCTAATGGCCTAGTGTAATACCTAGCTAAAGATCTGATGCTAAACTAATGCTCAGCTAATGACCTAGTCCAGGGTTTCCAGCAGTCAGCTGGCCGGAGTAAGATTTTAAATTTGAGATAAGTCTAAATAAACATGCATTTACATGTATGTAGCAATTTTATTACCTTGTGAATAGGTTATACGGTTTGCAGACTACCCCAGATTTGTAATGGAATAATATACATTTGCAGTAAAAATTTCTTGTGTGACTGTTGCAGTCTGAAAACATGAGTATCACACCAGATATGTGAGAGTTGGCAACCCTGCCTAGTCTAATACTCAGCTAAAGATCTGACGCTAATCTAATACTTAGCTAATGGCCTAGTGTAATATTCAGCTATAGATCCGATTATAATTTAAGATAAATATGTAATGGTAATCTAATGCTCAGCTAACGACCTAGTGTAATACTCAGCTGGACACCTGATGCTATTCTAATGCTCAGCTAAAGATCCAATACTGATCTAATGCTAATGACCTAGACTACAATAAACTGTAGACCTGATCTGCTCACTGGCTGTGGTCAAGTTCTAGGGAAAAGCTCTTTAACGTGAACTTCCTTAGTAAAATCTGTAAAAATGGGTTAGGCTGAAAATAGCAGGATGCCCTGGAAAAGGCAGACTTGCTAAGCAAGTAAGTTAGTAGACTGTGTTCCCTAAAGGGATGATTTACCTACAGGAAGACATAAATTTGCATGGAATTTATTCATGGGATTAAGGTTATAATAAAGCAGCGTATCTCTCTTAATGTGAAAGTGTCTTGTGTGTAAAAATGTTTTCATCCTCAGTATGAAAACAAAACGCCCCAAAAGGGAATATGGAGACACGGCATTGATCTCTAAGAATGGGTAACCGGTAAGCTGGCTGAAGAAGAAGAAGCTTTAAAACGTAACACTCTGGGAGCCTGAGACTGATGACTGAGAACGAGCCAGACTTCGGCATCATGCAATAGCGGAGAGGAAGGCCTGAGCCTAGGATGCTCTACACAATTACAGATATTATAAATATAACTGTGGTTTAGCTTTAATCCCATCCCTGCTTCTCGTGTGGACTTTGCATGTTCTTCCCTTGTTGCACAGATTTCTAAGGTCCCCATAGTAAGTAAGAGGCTCCCCAATGATGGACTGGTTTCCTGTCCATGATCCTACCTGGGATTGGCTCCAGACTGCCTGTGACCCTTATTGGTTACAATATGGATGAATATTACATTTAATATCTGCGAGCAGCATTCCGCATTTTCGTAATTCAGTATATATCGGTAGTTTTACGGATCCCCTTATGTTATATGTTGTATTATAACATCATGCATTATTTATGCTGTACAGAATCTGACATGTTTATACACGCTAACCCACACATAGTGTGAAGGTTTTCCCTCCTGCTGTGGCGGTCAGCTGACATCCACGCCTGTCATCTACCTCCTCATACTCACTGTCTCGCACCCCTGCTGACTGTAGACCCTCTTACACACAGTAGGTCATGTGACCCCTTGCATCATCGTGAAGAGGTGGTGCCCGCCTGTCCATTGATCATCCCAGTCTCCTTCTGTGTCTGAAATCACATAAACAAAATGAAGCTTCAGCTTTCCCAGAAAAAAGACCTCCTGTTGGTTTACAAGGTTTTTGTTGCCTTGGGATTTTTCGTGTGCCTGGTAGTTGATGATCACAGAAAGAACTTCAAAATGTTCACGCCACATAAGGTTTTTGAGAAACAGCCAGTTTTGTTGTAATTATTGTAAAATGTACTTTTGAGTATTGTGTTGAGACAGGGTCCTTCTCTCTCTCTCTCTCTCTCTCTCTCTCTCTCTCTCTCTCTCTCGTTCGCTGATGTAAAAAAATGATATCAAGGCACGTGTCGTTCCAGTCTGCTTGTTATCGCCTGCTGGACCCCTAGGAGGGATGTTCCTTAGCCTAAGTACAAGAGAAAATCATATATGTCTACGTTTAAGATGGATAACTTTCCACCATGCACACACACACACACACGCACACACACACACACATATATATATATATATATATATATATATATATATATAT
>JABFDZ020000118.1:23957331-23971625 GCA_019775955.2 Pollimyrus isidori | reverse complement strand
GAAAATCATATATCTCTAATTTTTAGATTGATAACTTTCCACCATTCACACACACACACACACGCACACACACACACACACATATATATATATATATATATATATATATATCGGAAGATTTAATTGTGTCTCACTCAAAAACCATGCGTGATAGGTAAATTCTGATAATTTCTGAATCCTTAATTCAGTACAATACAATACCGTAATATCCATTTATTTAAATTTGTGCAACAAAAACAAAATAAAAATCAGTTGCCAAGTGTAATTAATTTCCAGCCTGCCTTTGTCCTGCAGATGCCCAATTAATTATAAATTAAAATTAATTAAACTCCATGAACTTCACTGAGGTCACCACTAGGCCCTTCATCTTGCCTGCCCGATCGAAACAGCAGTATCACTCTCTCCTTTCTAGTTGCCAGATGATAATGCTTATATTAACCTCATGGTGAAATTGCTTTACATGTCCACATACTATGGGGGGTGCTTACGCTGTAAATTTACGAGTTCACACCCCCCACCACAAACGTCAGAAATGGTTTTTCAAAGCGTGAGGATTATAAGCCATGTTTCCGCCAGGGGCGAGCAAATACGATTTCCCGTCTTCTGAAATGGCATTACGTTTGAGGCGATAATGGGAGTGTGCTGCTGGGTCTTGGGTGACAGAGCTGTGTGCGTGCGCGTGTTTTTTTTCTCAGGTCTCCGAACTTTCTTGTCATAAAATAAAGACTTGGAGAGACAGATGGAAAAATGTAGAAGGAGGGGGAAAAAAAGGCAGTCAGGCTCCTCAAGGGCTCTGCACGAGTGAGAAACGGCTCACGCAGGGAAACACAGTCCCCCCGAAAAAGGTGTCAAAAACATACCCCTTCCTTTGCTGTTTTTCTTCAGTGCAGCAATGATGCAATTCCGCCAGTGTGTACAGTAGGCTCTTGCTCTCTTTATTTTAATGCCATGTGTGTTGTCCTTGAGACAGTGTCTGCCAGCCCACCCTGCCCAAGATCCTTGTATATCTGCTTTGCAGATCAACCATTAATATTCTACGTCTAAAATTCCACACAGGTGGAGCAGTGGTGCAGTGGTTAGCACTGTTGCCTCACAACTTCACCAACCGGGTTTGAGTCTCTGCTCTCGGTCTGGGTTCCCTCCAGGTACTTTAGTTGCCCCCCGCAATGCCAAATATGCTATAGTGAGTTGATTTTACCGAAACGTGAATAGTGTGTGTGCCCTGCCATGGGTGGCGACCCATCCTGGGTTGTTCCCTGCCCTGCACCCATAACTTCTTGGACAGCGTCCAGACCCGCACAACCCTGAACAGGGCAAGCATGTACAGAAAATGGATACTTCCAGAGAATATGCTGCTGCACTTAATATTAAAAGTCCAAGCTTAAATAATTTATTCATCTCAGCCGAGCTTATGTTTAAGGAACAGAGAATGCATTTAAAATTTAAATATTGAAAATTAGCAAGCATATTCTTTAGGTGTCATATTATTAGTGTGTGTAACATCAAGGTACACAGTAGGCCTCCAGATGAAGGGAATGGATAAAATGAAACCTACGTAAAAAAAATGGCTGACTTGTCAGGGAAGACAAAAAGGTTAATGGCATCAAAGCAACTGAGAGACTCCCAGCTCTTCCTATGTCATCCCAGAGGTGGGGGGGCAACATTGGGGATTGGAGTCTGTGGTAGACAGCGACAATGGGACTGAATCCGAGTGGATATTGACCCTATCCGAACAACTGCAGGTCCTCCCACATAATAGGTGTGAGTCTGAGAGACCTTCAGGTCTAGCCTAGTTATCTCTGAGGTGGGGGCCAGCCTTTGGCCCCGAATGGAGTCACATGGAGTATGGCCGTCGTATGTCATTCACCTGTGTTTTCTCAGTCATCTGTGTGAGGCTTCTTGTTACCTCAGAAATGACATCCAGCACGGTGGCACTACAGTACCAGTCAAAAGTTTGGACACACCCACCCATAGAATGGTTTATTTGTAATATTCTGTAAATTTTGGAATAATTATAAAGACATCAAAACTAATATAAACTATTATATTACTATATATAAACCCAGGAACTGGCTGACCCTACTGTCTCCTCTAACCAGTTTTATGAGGTGGCCTCCTGGGATGCTTTTCCAGCTGTCCTGAAGGAGGTCCTACATATGTTGAAGCCACTTTTCCTTCACTCTCTGGTCAAACTCCTCGAAAACCAATTTTACTGTGTTTAGGTCAGGTGGCCTGGTCATGTGATGCGACACTATCACTCTCTTTTGTAGGCATCTTGGCATGTCCAGTCTTTTGACTGGTATTGTATGTGCCCCTGGAGTTCATGGCAGGACATTATCGGTGCGGGGGAGGAGGAGGTATTGCCATCCGTCATTGCTAACATTCCCCACTGGGGTTTTAGAGAGACAAAAACAGCCTATAAGCCAGTGAAGATGGCTGAGCTCATGAGTTTTTGTCAGAGTAACCTGGAATCCTACTAACAAAGGCTTTGTTTATCCTTCACTGTGGCTGACAGAAACTTTCATTGTACTGGAGCAGCAAATTCATTACATGTATGATGGACACAATGGAAACAATTTTAATGGCAACTCAAGCAAAGGAAACAAGGAAGTGTGCAGCTCATGGACTGTCGAGTGTGTACTGCAGAACAGGATTTCCCAACCCAATCCTTAGGGACTCCCAGACGTCCGCGTTTTCGCTCCTTCTCTGTGGACTGTGTGGCAGGCAGCTGTGATGGAGCAAAACTGGGGACTGTTTGATTTGAGGCAGCAGATGTAAACCAGCTGCACCTGTGACCTCGTTTGTGCCCCCCCGATACAAGCGGCAGAAATGAGCTTCCTCCACAGGGTGTCTGGGCTCAGCCTTAGAGACAGGGTGAGGAGCTCAGGGGAGATTAAAGTACAGCTGCAGCTCCTCTCCATGGAATGGAGCAGGTTGAGGTGGTTTGGGAGTCTGTCCAAGATGTCTCCTGGACAGCTCCCTGGGTAAGTGTTTCAGGCATGTCCAAGCGGGAGAAGAACCCAAGACAGTCCCAGGATACTCTGGAGATATAATATCTCTTGGCTGGTCTGGGAATGCCTTGGTATTTCCCTGGTGAAGCTGAAGGAGTTGGTGAGAGAGAGGTCTGAGCATTCTTGATTAGACTATTGTTCCTCAAACAAACTCTACATACAGGTATGTGGCAGATAATGGATGGATGGATGGATGGATGGATGGGTAAGGTATGCCTATGTCAGTGTAGTAAGGGTCAAATGTAGCAGTTAGGTTACTAAAGTACTTCACTCCACTATGAACATTTTTACAATACTTGGACAATACAGTGCCTATTTAAAATTTCCAACCAATTAGCAAATGTTCTTTTTACAGCATAGCTTGAATGGAACCAGTGACATAGGATTTGAGAATGTGCTCCATTGTAGAATTTCACTTTGCAGTACACAAACAACCTGTAAATAATTTGGCTTCAAACTCAACTCCGCGTGGGAGCCCCCTGCATTGTGGATGCTTCCGGAGTTACCTATACACCACTGCAAATGGCACAGTGGAGATGCATCTCCTGGAAGCTAAACCTGCCCTTACGTGATTGGCCTGGAAATCACATGACTTTTTATGGGCTGCCCTGAAAGAGGCTCTCGGCACTGTATCTTGTGGCTGCTCAAGAATGTGCCATTGCTAGAATGAGCCTCATCACCTGGCCCTCCGTATCCAGAGAGCCAGCAGCCTCAGAGCCCTGGGGGGTGAAAACAGGAGATGATAATATTCTATTAAAGGAGAGAAAAAAATGACATTCTCGAAAATTTCTGGGCCTCTGCTGTCAGTGTCTGCAATTCACCATAAAAATTAACATAATGCTATTGCTGGTTTGAATTCTGGGTAATATATAATGTTTGTGGAAACTTACTGAGTTGTGTTGGGAGAGAGAGAGATGAGGTTTATTATATGTCTGTGCGTGGATTAGGTTTATATTACATTGTGGGGACCATTTTTCAGGTGCCCACAAAGATCTGTGAATGCAATCAAAAAAAGTAAAAATACCTCAGTTCTTGAACTTAATCCATTCTGGACTTTGGATCGAATAATAAAAACACAAAATGAACAGGATAAACCAAAAAGAGTATTTTTTTTTCTTAATGGCTTCCAAAACGATAAAGATTTTATCCCAACATTACCCCTGTCCTGCCCCGATCGCTCCTTTCATTTGCCACGCCCCCTTGTTAACCTCATGTGGGATCCCCATGTGATCAGCTGTTTCTGGTTGTTGTCATTAGTCCTCTGTATTAAGTCCATATTTCTGTTTGTTTCCCCAGTCCGGTCATTGGGTGCATTCGTCTTGCTTACAGCGCTAGCTTAAAGCAACGCACTTTGTTCCTGACGCAATGCATTACAGTTAGATGCATTGCAACTTCTCACCCGGTTGCACAAACTGGAACCGCCTCCGTGACACACCATTGCCCTTATTGGCTGAAGAGTCTAGTTTCACTCATGACGTTTGTATCCCAGGCAGTTCCGATGCGTAATCTGCTATTTCTCCTGAACATCACGTAAAGCAGTGAGAACTGGTTTTCAGTTGATTTACCTGGTAAAATAAAGTTTAAATACATGACAAAATGCTCTAATAGTACACGTAAGTTAGCAGTTTATTTGTTAGTAATATTTCGCTGCTTTATTTAGTTAATCGTCCAGTCTGTGAAGAAGGCATTCAAATAAGAATTGCATTGTAGTATGACTCATTTCCTGGAATGTACAATTTATATTAGGTCAGCGTTCACGGTTTGACTTCTGATATTCAGATTGAGTTCTAGGTCAAACTGGTTTGTTCGACTGTCAAGAAATTTCACTTTTAGTGAGTTTGAGAACCAAGGTACCACTGTATTTTGTTTTTTTATTTTTAGTTAAGGTGAAGCCTGGGTAGGAGTTAAGGTCATCGTATCGGAATTAGGGTTTTTCCCATGGCTGCCCCCCGTCCAAGGGTTGTTCCCGGACTCGTGTTTCCAGGATAAGCTCCGGAACCTCTGCGACCCAGTAGGATAAGCAAGTATGTATGGGTTTTTTCCCCATAGAAATAAAAGGAAGGTCTCTATTTACAGTAGATAGGGACACCAAAGCGTGTGTGTGTATTAGGGGCCATGATGACCTTATATAGGGGGCATATAGGGGGCAAAAGACTGATCGCCTCTAAATGCAGAACTGACCGTCACAGGAAATCCTTCATACCGGTGGCAATAAGACTGTACAACTCCTCCTCACTCTGTAGGTGATTTCCCAAAGTCACCACCATATGCTGCTACACTAACAAATTGCACAATATTAGGACACCTTAAAAATAACCATAGATAAGCTATTTATTTATTATTTCCTACATAAGTAAGTAAGTACATACATACATGGCTACTACTTCGAGCCACTTCATATTGTTCTTTTGCACTATCGTACTATACATCATTGTAAACCAGCACTCTTATTATTGCACATATTGTATTTCCTATCTTATATCTCCCCGGCTACCAATGAAATTAATGTCCCCCTATCAGTCCTCATTCTTTGCCACAGAAAAAACAGAAACTACGGAGAAGTAGAATCTTTCAGGCTTTCATTGGCGGGAAACTGTCACATCATAATTAGTTTTGTTTACATGTATGTGTATCTCTCAGACTCTGCTATGGTAAACACATCCTCAATCATAATTCACTTCGGCGCTTTCCTTAGAGAAGAGATGCCCTTCACATCACCATTAACATAATGGTTTGCATTTTAATTTTCTGTTTTCTGTTTGTAGTTTCTTAAATTTCAAGCATTGCACTGTATCTCTGCCATTCCCAAAGCGGAGTCACAAGTACAGCACATGTTAAAAATACTAAATTCACTAAAGTCATTGAAGAAACATCTTGACATGATCTACTTCAATCTCTAAGGTCAGCTTCGTAAGGGCTGCCCCCAGGAGGTCCATGACAGGTTGCTGGTTCTGGGACAGTCCTGTGTCAGGCAGACATTGTCATAAGAAGCAATGAGTGGAATGCAGATGACCCGGTTTAAAAGTGGGCCAATTCTGTGAAGCCAATCGCTGGTGAGAGCGCCCCCTTTGGCCTGTTTCCACAGGATGCAACTAATGAAGACGGAAGAGAAGAAGACTCCAAAAAGCTCAGCCTGGCTTGAATCCATCAGAAGGAAATCCCAAAGCTTCTTCTCTTTGATTTGTAGGTGATATCACAAGCCCCTCCCTCCAGGGTCAGTCTGGATCAAAATAGCTGTTTGTGCTAATTTATGTCCAATTATCATCTATAATGTATCATTTTGCTATACCCTGGGCATTTACACAGTTCACTTATCTCCCTGCATTGCTGAGGATATATGCAGTGTGCATTTGTCCCTAGATACCAACAGAAATTTCTCACTTGGGACTGTAAAGTGGACCCTTGCAAGTACAATAAAGATTTTTTTGTCTTTTACTGATGGGGAGTTGGTTTCAATCCATCAGCCCAAGGAAATGTGGACCCAGCAGGCTTCCATAATGATTGCACTGGCCAATTAAAATGTTGTTCTCTCTGTAGATGAGACCATTTTTCCAAACCCCTTGGGATTGTTTGAGGATGGTGGCAGACACTCGCTAAGTGTAAATATAGCTACTCTGGGGCAGGGTGAGCTCTTCGGGTGGTATTTCCGACTCTACTGTGCTGATCTGTGGCAGCCCAGCAGGGCAACACCTATCTGCCTGGGAGCCTCCTGTATCCTCCACCGTCTTCAGAATTTGTGCTGGTGAACCCATCTGTCCAACTTGACATTCTGGGAAAATTTGCATTACAGTTGACATATACTTACAGTCCTTTTTTGCAAATGATCATCACTGAAAAAACAACAGGTATATGTACAGTATGTATGGATGTATTGTAGTGCTTGGCAGACCAAGGCTTCGAAGACGCGGACGAGATGAAGCGAGATGGTTTTGCACAGGACAGCTGCTTTATTATAGCCTTTAAAAACACTTACACAGACACTAATGGTTACATCGACACACATAAACCAGGGAACACGAGGAGGTCTGATGCCGGACGGAAAGGCACACACATGGTGGGTTATCCAATTACTATACACACATGAGGATCGAACAGGATTCACGCATAAGGCAAGGGCACACACAACAATCAGGAACACAACAAGCACATACAGTTACTTGCAAGGCATGCTGGGACATACTAATTAGTAGCAGTCATCCTCCAAGTGCTACCCTATGTATAAAGTGTCATTGGCAGCAATATCATGCTGGTAAATCGCTTAATTAGCAAGATTCAATATAGTGGATTGAATAAGAACCACAACACCGTGTTTAAACATAACTGCCCCCTCCCTGAGGGCAACCCAATATTGCTGACAAACCACCTTCACATCCATACATACTTTGCTGATGCTTCCCGCTTGCATAGACTTAGAATGCTTAACAAAACCTCATTTTTATAGCTCACTGCTGTGTTGAGTGAGCATTAGGGTAATAGATGCAGGGTTAACCTACTTGTCACTGTATATCAAAGTCAATCACTGATCATTAAGTCAACTAAGACCCATTAACTGAAATCAAAACAATTAAAACATTAATTGAAACACAATGGAACAGCTCCCACAGAAGAACTGCATGATGGAGGGTCTCATATATCAGGATAGACAGTCAAATTTGACAGCCCTAGTTTTTATTGAAGTTACCATCTTGGTCATTCAAAAGCATGTTGTCAGACTGATGTCTACTTTCTAGACATTCCATAGTCATATGACGATATCACGCTGTGACGGCCTGTTAAACGACATACGTGACCTCTCCCCCTGTTTTACGCAATCCTTTAGGGAGAATTGGGCAACATAGTTGAAAGTTACTGTAGGCTGAGAAGGTGTAAGTCATTCTCTGCAGGACCTGTGCCCTGGCAGTAGAAAGCTAAACAGGTCAGACATGGGAAAATCACCTTAGGGAAAGCCTTGGTGATGCTACTGAGGACACAGGAAAAGCTGATGCAAAGCTGTTATGAAGCTAGACCACAGCTTAACAAGCAGTTACCCTCATCCCCCACACTTGTCCAATTGCTTGTGATACTTTGTTGGTTCTGAGCCTCAGTGTGATGTACTGACTCCCTGAGTTCTGCATCACGCGTGTGAGAAATCCTGCCTTCCCATCCAGTTCCTGTTCCTGACCCTTCCCTAGTCACCCTCGGATTCTCCCCCAGTGTACTTCATTTTTTCTTGTGGTTTTGTAGGATGGACTTCCCTGGCCTCTGATCTCTCACACCCAGCAGAACACAGACCTGCGTTTGCCATTTTTATTCTATGCTTGTCGATTCCGTTGATAAATCCCAGTCCACTGCATTTTGGTGCCCGACCTTTCTAGCTGGTGTTTGATTTGAAAATACTTTGCTTAATTATGCCACTAAACAGGTATACAGATAGTGTTCACCCAGCTGCGTGGTATGCTGGGTTGAGTTGTGCTCGGTGAGGTGGGGATAAAGAAGCTGGATAAAAAGGGAAGGTGGAGGGAGCCAATTAAATGAAAACCGTCTTTCACTTTGCCTCAATTAGGAGTTGATCAATAATGTGGGGGAAAATCACAAGTCCACATTATTTGATCAGTCCTTAAGCAAAGTGCGACAGACAAAATCCTTAGTGAAACTCATTTGCACCGCCCTGGAAAGCAATCATTGCTGATTGACAGGCCTGATTAGATGATAGCTCAGTACTCTGATAGTTCATTTGCAGAAAGACTGGAAATCAACAGTGACCTATTTTTATGCTAAAACAAAATGACACGCCTAAATGTTATTAAATGTTTTTTTTTTTCTTATTTATCTAAGGAGATTCACAGCTGAACCACATCTGCTGAAGCAGTTTTCCTTCAAAACAAGCCCAAACCAAATGAATTAGTCACAGGTACTTAATGATTCATAATAGATCTCATATCAGGCAATCTATCCTTTCATATAAAAAAAACAGGAAAATGACGTATATTAAAATGACAATGCGTGTCCGATAACACTAGCAAGCGGTGTCATATTTTCAGTCTTCCACTTGTGTATTTAAAGCTCTGCTTTTACGTCTTCTGCTGATCATTACGTCATCTATTTATCTCTTTGATCCAGTGGGCAGCTGGACAGATTAATACAACATCTCATATAACAGCAAGACCCATGACCTTACGGATCACCTCCCGTATCTGTCGGCTACATTTTCATTCGTTGTTAATATCTGTTTTGCTAGCATGCTGCTAAATGTCTTTTTCGCTGTGATAATGGAAACACAAATCTGGCTGAAAAGCAGCCCTCTCATCAATCCCGGTTGGAGCCTATTGATGCATATAGGGGGCATCGGCGGCTAGAAATTTTGGATCCCCTGGGCAAATGTGACCTAAGGCCCCCCTGGGCCCCATCGCATTGTAGTATATAATTGTATGGATTGCATGACCCCTGCAAAGCTTTGGGCCCCCTGTATCTGACAGGGTATCAATGTCCTGACTACATCCCTGTGTAGGTAGCAAAGATAACCTATTCAGGTTTGTTTACTGGTGTTTAGTTCATTTAACGTGTTTGTTTGTTTAAGTGTTATATTAAGGAATCGTTGCACAACAAACTATTTACTTGAACGAATAAATTGCCAATTGTGGTTACCCTATAATGTCAGTCAGCAGAGGGGGATAATGTGTGGATACTGGGTTAAGAATTGTAGCACAATACCCTTGGTCTGTTAAATGTTTGGCTTGGCCTACACTGGGGACCTTTATTTAAAGATGAATTATCCAGTGAATAGGGAGCGATGAAGGCTGAAAGTGTTTGCTTAGAGTTTCTGTCAAATAGAGACTTTATCTGAATTCTCTGTTTGTATTGTTCAAAAAGTAATGAACAGAGCTAGCTGCTGAGTGGGTGTGAATTTTCTTTGAGTTTTCAGGTTTTATTTAGAGAATGTTCAATTATATGCTATTAGAACATCATTTAATAATTTTTTTTCCTGGGTTCATTAACGGCATCCATCCCTGGTGTAATGGCAGTAGTTCCAGTTCTCAGTTCTGAGTATAATTGAATATAATTTTCCAATTCTTTCATTAATATTTACACATATGCGGGAGAGAACCTACAATAAACAATACAATCTTGTCATATCACTTAAACTTAATTCCACAATTTCCTTACCAAACATCTGAAATCTATTTCAATACGCACAAGTAGCCTAATAACAAAGAAGACGTTATGCACAAATATTATCAATGTTCCATAAAAATAGTTTTTACTATTATGGCCTTTCTTCTCTGCTCATCTTTCCTGTTATGAACATCCAAGCCCAGATCATTCCTCTAGACCAGAGGTGGGCCATGGTATCCGCAAAGGGCTGCTGTGTATGCTCCTTTATTCAGAAGTTGTATGCAGGACTTGGAGAAGGCATTTTACCGTGTCCCTTGAGGAGTCCTGTGGGGAGTGCTCTGGGAGTATGGGGTGCTGGGCTTCCTTATAAGGGCTGTTCCATCCCTGTATGACCGGTGCCAGAGCTTGGTCCGCATTGCCAGCAGTAAGTGGGACTCGTTCCCGGTGAGAGTTGGACTCCGCCAGGATTGCCCTTTGTCACCAGTTCTGCTCATAACATTTATGGGCAGACTTTCTAGGTGCAGCCAGGGCATTGAGTGTGTCCGGTTTGGTGATCTCAGGATTAGGTCTTTGCTTTTTGCAGATGATGTGGGCTTGTGTGTTGGCTTCATCGGACCGTGATCTTCAGCTCTCACTGGGACGGTTCGCAGCTGAGTGTGAAGCAGCTAGGATGAGAATCAGCACCTCCAAATCCGAGACCATGGTCTTCAGCTGGAAAATGGTGAAGTGGTCTCTCTGGGTCAGGGTGGGAGTCCTTCCCCAAGTGGAGGAGTTTAAATATTTTGGGGTCTTGTTCACGAGTGAGGGAAGGATGGAGCGGGAGATCGACAGGCGGATAGGTGCGGCATCAACAGTGATGCAGGCACTGCATCGGTCTGTAATGGTGAAGAAGAAGCTGAGCCAAAAGGCAAAGCTCTCTATTTACCAGTCCATCTATGTTCCTACCCTCACCTGTGGTCATGAGCTGTGGGGTAGTGACCGTGACCGAAAGAACAAGGTCACGAATACAAGCAGCCGAAATGGGTTTCCTCTGCAGGGTGGATGGGCTCTCCCTTAGAGTTAGGGTGAGGAGCTCGGTCATTTGTGAGGGACTCAGAGAAAAGCTGCTGCTCCTTGACTTCGAGAGGAGCCAGATGAGGTGGGTCAAGCATCTGCTTAGGATGCCTCCTGGACGCCTCCCTGGTGAGGTGTTCCGGGCATGTCCCACTAGGAGGAGGCCCCGGGGAAGACCCAGGACACGCTGGAGGGACTGTGTCTCTCGGCTGGCCTGGGAACGCCTCGGGATTCCCCCAGAGGAGCTGGATGAAGTGGCCGGGGAGAGGGAAGTCTGGGTTTCCCTGCTGAGACTGCTGCCCCTGCGACCCATTTCAGAAAAGTGGTATGAGATGGAGAGATGGATGGATGTATGGATGGATGGATGGTAGAAGGTGAGGATTCACGAAGGAAGTCTGTGCCCCATTCTTAGAAAGGAGGCACAATCAACACCACATTTTGCAATGAATTCACAGCGAAACTGAAATTTTCTCAATCAACACATAACTTTGGCATAGAGCCCTGCAGCTGTATTATAGCTCGGCGTCCGTCTTATTCCTCCAAACAGAGAAATGAATGCGTGTACCTTCATCCTTCACACTTACAGCGATGATCCAATTATCATGCGTGTGTCTGAGGAGCCTTAATCCAGGCTGTAAAGTAATCATCTGCTGTGGTACTGAGGCGGCAGCGAAAACAAAGAAATAAATCAGGCGATGGGTTCTGCCGGGCACCATAAACAGCCGCGCCGGGGAATAGTCTCTACCCACCCCAGGAAAGACACAACACGCCCCCATAAGGTGGAGCTAGGCGGCCGGTCACCCCCAGTGGGCCTGCATTCCATGCTGTCCCTCTGAGTTGCATGCAAACCCATGTTGTTCCCTTTTACTGTGTCTCCCAGACCTGAGAAATCTGCTTTGCAGGCTTCACAGTCCCACAGAACAGCCACTGTGGGCCCCTGACTTACAGTATAAAGCTCAGATGAAATTAGTATTCAGTCTAGTTAAAATGACGCAATCATTTAAGCTACATAATTATTTCAATTATTAATTCGTTTGAAAGATTCCAGGCAACATCCCGACCAGTTATTGTTTTTGAGAACAAAAATTTATATTCAAAATATTAGTTCTTTTGTTTGTATTACTAATAGATCTACTAAAAACTCATAAAGTCATAGATATATCAAGATATGTTAAATCACTGTAAAATACTGATCAACTACCCTTTTAAGACAAATAAAGTTAAATCTCTCAGCACTGTAATAAGCCCCTCAGCCAAGTTCCCTGGTACCAGAACTCAGAAAAGCATTGGAGATGGATGGATGTATGGATGGATATAAGACTATAATACACCAGCTGATCAACCTGCACAGAGCTTATTTATCTCAAAACAAATTGGGACTCGCAGAAATTATAATGATCTGAGCCTGTTGCGGAGCTGCCGCAGAAACCCAAATGATTACCATCCATCATCGCCATAGCAGTTATTCACAACATGGTTTGTTAGCTGGCTAATTATCATGCCATAATTGCTACAAAATGTCATTGTTTAATGCCTGTATGAAAAACCAATGCATACCTGTGCATACAATCATTTTAAACATTTCAAATAAATATTATGGAAATTGTATAGAGATTTCCATTTCCCTGTTTCACTAGTGTACATATACTCTGATCACTCTGATCACTAACCCCGGCCCTCGCATGGCTTATTAGAAGTGCAGTACAGTGCGACGATATTGCTTTAAATACAACAGAGACTGCCTGAATGATGCTGACTAGGGCATGAGCTGGTTCTGCCTCATGGTCCAATTAATGGTACCTCTCTGAT
Organism: Pollimyrus isidori; assembly: GCA_019775955.2. Lineage (NCBI taxonomy): Eukaryota > Metazoa > Chordata > Actinopteri > Osteoglossiformes > Mormyridae > Pollimyrus > Pollimyrus isidori. The sequence continues at coordinate 23,958,660 of JABFDZ020000118.1, read as the reverse complement.
AGCTTATCACAGGCCCGGTTCGAAGTCCCGCAACAGCCTTGGAAATTAATCGACTTAAGACCTTTGCATCTAGGCGAGGGTGTGGAGTGCAAAATAGGATGGGGGACTGGGGATAAATGTCTTTCAATGTGAGAATTCATGCAGGTGTCCCTGCTACCCATTTCCGAGATGGTGTAAACGAGACCAGAACCAGCCTGTGGAGAGAGCATTTCACCTCCGCATGGCCCCTTTAACAGCCGCGTTGCCAGCAGTTGGGCGAGGGAAGGTGTAATCTCGACACCCCTGCGTGTAATTCATCCATCAGCCCTTTGTAATTAAGGCAGCCTCCTCTATCCCTGGAGGCCCTGCTGTGAGTAATGCCCACCTCCCTCCCCCGGTCTGGGGCTCATCCGCTGGGCCCTGGGCAGCCTCTCGCAGCTCACAGAGACATGTGCCGCGGTCAGGTGTCTCTACCTGATCTTTCGCATCTTTCTCCGGTTCCTTTTTCGCTTTTTTAATATTCCTCTTGCACATGGAAACAGATGGGAATCGAGGAAGAATGGAATATAAAAATGGAATAAATGCAATGGATGCGCACGTCTTGGAAAGTCTGCAAGATAAACCTTCCCCGCTCCCCCGCGAGTTTTAGCTCATGCTCCAAACGTCTCACATGCTTTTGGAGTCCAGGTGGGATCTCAGCAGCAGCAGAGCTTCACGGCCCGGCGCCTGATAGCTGTCATAATCTCACAACCGCATTAATTAATGAGGGCCAAGTCAGCAGTAAAATATTTTACTCCAAATTATTGCTTCATGGTTGCAGAGTGTATTTGTTTTCCGTGCTTCCTGCTTTTACACTCCAGCATCCGCCCACTTCCTGTCAGGCAGGCGACCATTCAAGCAGACAGCGCCCGCTTTCTGTGCCGTGAAACGAGGACTTACTCTGGTAAGCTCCCCTCTCCTCCCCATTTGCGGGGCCCGCTGACTGCCAAGCTGCACCTCGCGTTGGGCTTTCTGCCCTGACCCCCTCGGATCCCGCAGAGTCACACCTCGGCTGCTATCGTGAGTTTTCTCGCCGGGCAGCATTTGACCGGGGGCTGTAGATCACCACGCATCAGCGGGTCAATAAAAATGGACACCCAGTTAGAGCGTGAGGGATCGGGGTCTCCGTGGTGAGATTCATTAAACCGCTAATGACGCGGTTCATGCCATGTCAGCTCTTACGTGATTTGAGGGCCTTTATTTATTCGGACAGTATACACACGGGTGTGCGATTTTCGGGGGGGCTGGAAGAAATAATGCATTAGAATCACGGATGATGTGACAACCAGGGTGGGCCTACAGCTGGAAAGG
>JABFDZ020000118.1:23947053-23957231 GCA_019775955.2 Pollimyrus isidori | reverse complement strand
CCCCCCCCCCCCCCCCCCCCCCCCCCCCCCCCCCCCCCCGCCCCCCCCCCCCCCCCCCCCCCCCCCCCCCCCGCCGGAGGGGCGTGTTGCTGCATTAATTCGTTTGCACTTTCGTCTGCATGCTGGCAACCCCCCCTAACAGCTGCTGGCCCTGGGCAGCGTGGGAAACACACACGCCGATTTATGGCCTCTTTCAGTGGCGGTCGGCCTTCCGAGGGCCCCTCAGATTTATGCTCCGGTCTCTTGCCCCCCCCCCCCAGGCTCTGCAGAAGCTGGCTGGTCAGTACTTAAAGAGGGACTGGCCCAACATCAAGGCGGACGAGCGAGCCGACTACAGGTACTCCGCTCCTCACCCTATAACCTCTGGACATAGACCAGCTTCCCCCGACTTTCCTCTCAGCCCCAACGACCTCTTTTCCTGCCCCCCCCAGGAACGTCTACGCAGTGTGGCAGGCCTACCTGGAGGGCACAGTGCAGGTGACCCAGTCACGCATCAACATCTGCGACGGCTACAAGAGCGAGATCTCGGACCCGGCTAAGGTGGTCAGGTTGTGCAAGGAGCAGCAGCTGAAGAAGGTGTGTCGGGGGTCTGCCGTGCTGCGCGGGGCTGTGGGGGCGCCAGGTCGGGCCGCCGTACGCTGGGGGGGGGACAGCGAGGGGGATCAGGAGGGCTGACAGGACCATTGTCCACAGTCTTTCCTGAATACAAAGAACATTCTGGAAGGTACTTCAGGGAACATGACATTTGGCACTAAAATGGTGATTTACTGTATTACCTTTTAATGACTGAATAAATATGAAATATGTCAAATACTTTACATTGTAACACCTGCCTGGTGCTGGATTGGAGCTGCATCCTGGCTTTTTCCCATCCTCCCTGACCCCGCATAGGACGGACAGGCATAGAAAATTGATGGATGCACGTTCAAAACAAATTTTTTTACAGAAATAATATTCACAAGGCTCTTCTCCCATGCAGTCTGTCGTTCTCTGTGTTTTTAAATAGTGATTTTTTTTTTTATTTCCCCGTGGTGGGGGGGGGGGGGGGGGGTGGCATTTGGGCCAGGGGGGGCAATTAATTAATAACTTAAACTAAAAAAAAAAAAAAAAAAACCATAAAATGAAAGAATAAGATTGAGTACCAGTTTATAGAAAGACAAACAGAAAACTGTTTGGTCTAAGTGGTGCAATATAACTAGATGCAGCTTTCAGGCATGGGGAATTATTGCAGGGGATACTGAAACTTTTCAATGAATGCATTTCCCAGATGAATCTTGCCATCCCTCTTTAACTGCCGAAAGGTTCGTTGCCCATGCAGCTGCCTCAAAATATCAATGCAGTACATTAATGAATAATAAATAGGGACATGAAAATCGAACCAGTCACCTATGTCCTAACTGATGGTGTCTTTGTTTTACTAGAGCGGGCGAGCGTATCAATTTGACCTTTTGGAGTTTAATGGCACTACTCCTGAAGTTTACCTCACATCAGTGGCTATCTTCCGGAAGCTTCTTAAGCACGACGTGGCCCCAAAATCTGGACATCTCCCCATCGGGACAGATGTGGGCGTATCCCCAGGGTGCGGCAGCCATGAATCGGGCCCATCCGAGGTCCTAATTGCACATGGTTGCATAAGCCGGATGCCTTTATTCAGGAGTTGACAAGTTACCCATTTGTACATTATTTAGTTTCTAAGGCATTCTTCTCCTTTACCTTCCTGAGAAGGACAGTCTTCCGTACACCGAGGGGAGCTATGCTTCTATACCTGGGAGGTGTTCATCTCCCAAGTAGCACGCACGTCGGTGCAGATAATTAGCACTTTATGCAGTGGGGCAAAGTGCATCAACACACACCCACATGCAGTGTGCGCCTGGAGTATCCAGCACAGCGTTGTTAAGTATGTGATATGCAAAAACAACGCCTGCAAACTACAGAAGTGTGACAACAAAGGAATAAACCAGGTGTGCAAATTAATGAGACAATAGCTTGGGGCTCAGAGCTCAGGCCAAACAAAAACAAATACAAATAGCCTGGTGAGGAAGCCAGACTCGCCTCTGTGCCGCCTCTCAGAGGCCTCTCTGGCAGAGATTTCCAGGAAAACGTTTGTTTATCAAGCCAGAAGCGAAGGGACGGGCTGCAGCTGTGTTTAGCCGAGTCGGCGTCTTCTGTAATCCTCAGCTCCACCGCTCAGCAGGGGCGGCTGCACTGTCCAGCTTTCTTGGGGTGGGGGGCTGGTTACTGTCCAGCCAAGAATGGATAGGCTGGGTGTAAGCTGGGGAGTGAAGACCTTTGCAGGCCCAGCTTGGGGGCTTTGGTCCATTGCACTGAAACATGAGGGGGCAAACACTAGCAACAACCTTGGCAAGGAGGAAATCCACCCCCCCCCCCCCTTCTAATTGCACTCCCTCATATGGTATCAGCTCCAGCATGACCCTCATCAAAGTCTACTCACAAGCAAGTAGCTTTAGTTCCTAATGTGAGTCCCGAGTCTGACTTTGCATTCCACTCCCTGTATGTGCTGTTTCCACAACACCAATTCCGAATAAGTCGGGACAGAAAATGGCAATAATAACAATTACTAAATTTACTTTGACAAAAACAGTATAAAGACAAAGCATTTCATGTTTTACCTAATCAATTGAATTGCTCTATGAAGGTTTTGCAATTTCTTTTTCTGAAATTGATGCCTGCTGCACGTTCCAAAAAAGTGTGCGAGAAGTTGAAAAGGACCATGGAGGGTTCTATTGGTGTCTGGTCCAAAGGCCAGCATCTGTTCTGATGTCCGTGTGTCCATGGTATGGGTACATTTTGGAGGACCATATGCTGCCATCCAAACGCTGTATTTTCCAAGCTTGTGCTTGCACTTTCCAGCAGGACAAGGCCAAGCCACATCCTGCCCGGACTACTGGTGCATGCCTCCATGGGCAGAGAGGCCGAGTACTAGACTAGCCTGCCTGCAGTCCTTACCTGTCTCAGACTGAGAACGTTTGGCACAGTACGAAGCTCAAAATATGGCAAAGAAAGCCCCATATAACTGTGCAGCTGAATAACTGCATAATGGATGAATGAAGGGAAATTCCTCTTGGTAAACTTAACCAACTAGTGTCTTCAGTGCCAAATGAAATGTCCTTAAAACATAATAGTGATGTTACCCTTGATTCTCCAATTTTTTTGTGCGTTTTGCACTCATTATTTTACTTTCAAAAAACAACTGCATTCACAAGGTAAAAGTATTAAAGGTTAAAAAAAAAATTGTTGTGATCTATCGATGGGCGAGCAGTGAAGCATAAGAGAATCCAGAAAATCGGGCAAAACGGGGATTTCTTCACGGAGACTGGACAGACAGCAAACCAACAGACGGAAACGTTAATGCTGGATCTACCGGACTGAATTAGAACACATACTGAATTACAGGGGAAACTCATGATAGACTAAGACACAGGTGAAAACAATCAGGGTAAATCACGGGGTAACGAGGTGGGTGTGGCACACACGAGGAGCGTTTGGACGTGACAGGGTTGTGGTGTTTTCAATATAGTACAGCTAGGTGATGTGGCAAATATTGAGTCAATATCAATAGTTTTCACAATATAAGAATTAAGAACATGTAAAAATGAACGGGAAGTGAAACCAAATTTTAATAAATAAATCATGCAATATAAACTTTTTTCACAAGGTGTAACATCATAAACCGCCAACTGTGTGGTTTGATGCTGGGTTTCTTCTCCTTGCTCCTTGTTCCAGGGAACAGCTTTGACATTATTGGTAGGATGGTCCCACACTCCATATTGAAAAACAAAATGCTGTGTCCCATTCTGAACCAATATGGGATGCAGTTTGTCCCATACTTCTTCAGATTGAAAATGGAAACTGTAATTGCTGCTGTCTGCGACTGTAAGCTAAACTCATGTTCTATTAGATGGCAGCGCTTTAAGTGGTGAACTGCGTGTGCAGGATTTTCAGTTTGAGTTGGCAGAGTTCCCAGTACACAGCACCAGTGTGTTGCATGTCACCAAAATCTTTTACCTTGATTATCCATAATGTCTTGTTTTTAAATAGATGTTGTGCCTGCTGAGTTGCCGGTCTCTTCACTAGACCCTTCAGTTTCCTCTAAGGGTCACATATCTCCTTCCTGATGTTACCCAAACAGTAACATGTGGCGCGCTGCGCTAACTCGATCAACCTTGCTGCATGCTTCCTTGGCCTTAGATTGACCTTTCTTCAAAGACTACCAGATGACTGGTTGGAATTGCATTATTTTCTGTGATTTAATAGGCTGATGTGTTATATCAAGCAATCTTCCTTACTGACAGTTTAAGTTTTTCATGTTCTGATCATTTGAATTTTATATGCCAATAATTTGGTATTTTATTTATATCACCCAGCCCTAGTACAGAGTGAATAGAATCTTCAAATGAGTCCTTTCTGTTTTAGCAACATTTTCCATTCTGCCCCAGTTTTTTGGAATTGGGGTTGTATGCTCTTCCTACAGTTGTTAAATATGAAAAAACACGTTGGTTAAGGTGCCACTTAATTGCCTCATATTTGTGTGTATGCATGTTTATGAGGGAATGCTTAGTGATTCATCAGTGCACTATGTATCACTAACCAGTTAAAGGGTTTATTGACCATGGGTGAATGGATGTACCTCAGTTTGCATAGGTCTGTGCTAAGCATCGCCTTATGGGTAACACTGGGATTGTGGGATACACAAGACCAAGCACCTAAGTATCCTTCTGAAAGGTGTCTTTCCCCTTGATGGTATGTGACCCACACAGAAAACAGGATGCTAAGGGAACTAATGTGCTTGTTAAGAGTGTGAGTGTCACTCAGTTTTTAATCTCTCAGTCATGGAGTGAAAACTTGACCTCAAATGTGACTCTGTTTTCTTTATTACAGTGGACTCTTCAGAACAACTGAAAAACACTTCCATACATTAACACTCTCACGCGGTAGGAGTTAGGTCCCTGCAGGTTTCTATTTATGACAAATTGCTCACTCGACTGGGATCAGGATAACCTATATCCTATCTCATATATGATACTTACTTTTACAAATATGAACCCTACAGTAAATGCACTTTAAAGTGTTTTACAGCATAATGACCACTGAATTACATTTAATGTCAAAATGATGTTCAGCATTTTATTTATCTCTGCTAATTCCTATTTATATTTTGGTATTTGTGGAGTTCAGGAATCTGGAATCTGTGTTGTTAAATCCTGGTTTAATCCAGGTTCTGATGGTGGAATGTTACCTTGAGCGACAAGTTGCTTCCAGGCTCAAAAGTCCACAGTACACAAGCAGAATGTGACGCAGGAGACACTGGGAGCAACCAAAACTAGTCAGGTCGAGGGCAGAAGTAACTTTGCAATGTCAGAGATAATCGTCAACTTATCTGGCAGTGCCTCATAAATCGTAGAATGGCATCAAGTGACCCTCAAAAAAATGGGAAACATTAAGCGGTGTGAAGTGTACTGCTAGGACAGTTCATAACAGGCCTCTAAAAGCAGGACTGACGAACCATAAAGCAGGGAAGAGGCCCTTCATTAATGAGAAGCATGGAAGAAGCAGGCTGGCAAAAAAAGTACACAAGTGCATACCCATAAACTGTGAAATTAGTGAAATTAAAAATGTGGTCTCTTAATTTTTTCTGGAGTTGTATTTTTATTATATAGCTTGAAGGTTTGTTGGCAGTGAATGATGATTATATATTGAGCTGCCAGTCTGTAAAATGTCCATCAGCCAGGAAGGGCTCTCGCTAAGGGTTAGGAGACCCACTGATGTTAAAACGTGAGTGAGAAGTTAGACCCAGAAGAGACATTATAGGGAGGATTGATGGGCACCAACCCCATTGCTGCCGGGGAACAGCTGGCTTCCTGTGAGTGATGCTGTTAGACGCACAGTGGCCCACCCCCGGCCAGCTGCCAGCCGTCTTCGGGGTGGAAATCTACTGAGCAAAATGTCTGGCTCCATCCATAACATTACCCAGGCCTCCAGCCCTCCGCCCCCCAAACCCCCACCTCTCAATCTCCCCTGTGCAAAGCCTCGGGACGAGCCTGTCTGGTAATTAGCCCCCCAGGGAGAGCCTCAAGGCTGAGACGCTGGACTGATCCTGCATCACGCACAGGGGGCATCTAGGCTGAAGGAGTCACATGAAGAATCTACATCAGGAAGTGTGGAGGGGGAGGGGTGAAGAATCTTGGCATGTCCCTTAAATATCCTTTTGGCACACAAAAATGAAATAAATTAAAATAATGTAGAAACTTGTACAATATTCTGTTGCTTTACAACTCATCTGAGTTCAAAGGGAAAGTAATTTTGCATAAATTGTGCCAGATCATTTGTTTTCCACCCTCTCATTTTCAGTTGGTCTCTTCCTCTCTAATTCTTGCAGGGGTAAAGGCAAGCCTTTACTGTAGTATCTCCTGGTAAACAGGAGATGGAAAGATCCATATACTTCATCCTGATTTATGGTGGCTCAGTTTCTGCCTATGAACATGAAAAACTGATAAATATTTATACGCAACTCACCCTTCTTTCAGTTTCCAGTAGATATACACTTTGAAAGTGCATCTGGTTCTAATGACTTGGTACAACCTGAAAACCTTACATTATAGAAAAAGGTGTCGACCTCTTCAAACGAATGAGTCCACATCATAATGAGGTGAGCATTGTTATCCCAGGGTAGCAGCCTTGCATGGCGCCGATGGAACTAGAATTACCTCCGTCAGCCGCCACTCGCTGCAGCCTGCCTGCCCGGTGTCACCCAACGCTCTGGGAAATCGCTACACCGTGACGACGTTCTTCCGCCGTCTGTACCTTGTCGTTGCTCACGGCGACAACAGGCACCATTGACAATATATGTACAGATAGAGGCCAGTTTCGGGATTAAGGTGGGGCTTACAGATGATAGGAAACAAGAGCGGGCAGGAAGAAGTTTAAGATGCTTATCGGATCACTATGGTAAATAATCCTTTATTTATCGCTCTTACTTACCCCACTACAAAATCTTAAGGCTCTGTGTTTTAAATACAAACAAAAAAAAAACTGCACTGTTACCAAATTCAATCATTGAAATGAAAACTATGTTGGAATGGTATGTTGGAATGGTAATAATTGTGATAATTATTATGATTATTCTCACACCCCCTTTCCAGACGATGAATGGAAGGTGGACAGATTAATTATTAATGCTTTTAGTGACATATTAATATATTATTCATGGTGTTTATTCATTTAGTTTTTTTTCCACATCACTTGCAGGTTTCAGAAAGGACTTTATGATGGTTCTAGGAATGACTGTGATTATTCTGACTCATCATGTGGCAGTGGCGGGATGTGAAACGTACAGTCGCCTTGGATCATCTACACGCGTCACAGACACAATGCACTCGGTCGGCACAGGAAGACTGCGAACACCCTATATCTGCTATCCTACAAACAAGAACCGGAGATGCAAGTTTGGATGTCCTTGGCATGGATGTGGCTGCTCCCTGCTACCTCCCTGCTCTTTGAGATGTAGCAGGCAGTACAGTGAGGCATGTGAGGCAGGGACCACACAATGGGGTACGACAGGCCATCTATGACAGTGAGGAGCAACTAACCTGAGACTGATATAGCAAGAGGAAAGCATCTTCTCTGCTGTCTTCTCCTGGTGGCACAACCTGGTGAAGTCCCACAAGACTATTGACTGGTATTAAAAAAGGCTAAAAGTCCATCCATCCATCCATCCATCCATTATCTATACCGCTTTACCCATCTGGGTCATGGGGAAGCTGGAGTCAATCCCAGCATCATCAGAGGAGAGGTGCGGTACACCCTGGGCAGGCTGCCAGTCAGGCTAATAGTCGTGTGTTTATTTACACATCCACTAGGTGGGACAGAGTCATATGAATAGATCACTTTCCCTTGCAGATATACAATCAATGGAAAAGAATGGTGACATATTGCAGATGATGAAAGTGCTCAGGATAGGGAATAGGGTTGCAAAGGGGAGGTGAATTTCCAGAAACTTTCCATTTTATGGGAAGTTAAGCCAAGGAATTTTGGAAATATTCCAAAATTGGAAATTTACTGGGAATATATGAAATTAACAGTAAATTTGCCAAATTTTGCGACCCTAATGGAGAAATGATTGTTAGCTTACAGATCATAGCCAGACCCAGACGGCAAGTTTGTGATGGAACATGTGGTTTGATGATCTGCTGTTATGTCAGGTTTGTAAATGCCTTCCCTCAGTCCCCTGCCACCAGCATCTGAATGCCCTGACAAAGATGTCTCGCCCTCAGGCGTTCTCCTGCACAGTTGTGTCATTTTTATCTACTTTGTCATTGATATATGTATGGTCTTCGATTCCCTTGGAAAAATGACAGTAAATCACTGCAGAATGCTTTGTGATGAACTTGCCTGTAAAATGAGTTTAAATAAAATGTGATGGATTGCATCTTCCCACGAATGGATTTTTGAATCCATATTGGATGGGGTTTTTAGAGGTGCAGTTCACACTGTCCTCCAGCAGGGGGAATAGGTCAGAAAACGAATTTGGAAGCCACGTATCTGGCAAGTCATATTTGCTGGCCTGTGCCCAGAGAAACTGACCACGAGCTGCGTAGATAGCCGGCAGCTGATTGGTTGCTTCCAGGGGGTTTACCTATTTTTACGTCTTGCTGCATTCACAACGTGGAAATGTGTGGGATCTTCCGTAATATAAACTAGGGTTATTTCAGGCTGGAGGGTGTGTGTGTCTGTGTGTGTCTGTCTGTGTGTCTGTGACTGTGTTTCTGTCTGTGTGTGTATGTGTATTTGTGTGTATGTGTCTCTGTCTTTGTGTGCCTCTGTGGGCCTGAGCAGGTAAAAATATGCAAATTAAACATTCTTAAACATGCAAAACCTCCGGCAGCGCAAAAGTTATTCTGCTAAGCTGGGGTTTTTGTTTACTGATTTATTTCATTGTCGTAAATACATTTCTGATATCTCCCCGTGCTTCGGCACCTCTGGCGAAGACATTCGACTTTTCCTCCTCCTACAGAATGTCTTCTGGGTTTGTCTGTGGAATCGTGACGTGTCTGCGCTAACCCCAACCCGTCTCCAAACACTGCTGCCCCCCCCCACCTGCTGTATCTCCCATGCATGACCTGCACTAATGCGCTGTGGTCGCATTTGAAAAACTCATGCCTGTTATCTCCATTTCCTTGCCGCTGGTGAAAGCCCGCTTGTCTTTGCTGCGGGTTTCTACAATGGCATTTTTTTTTCTCACTAGCAGGAGGGTCGCATCCTCTGCGCCGAACGCTGCGTCTCGCGACGTCACATTTTCAGCATGGTTTGCAGCTGTTTATTTTTGTGGTTGTTGTTCAATTTTTAAAAATCAGGTGTTTTTTTCTTTTTCAGAATATGATTCAAGGATTTTGTTTGGGGGGGGGGGCTTAGGTCATACAGAAAAGGATAGTTCTGAGTGTTTTAAGGTGTGCAACATTCAGTCATTCATTACCAGGACAAATTCCCAGCCCTGAGGTGCTGCAGGCCATCTTCCTGTAGGCTTTAGCTAACAGGTTTCGATATGCTTTTCTCAGCAGCGATGCAGAGCATCCGTCCATTACAGACACCCATTAGCCTAGCTGCATGTCTTTGGATTGTGGGAGGAACCCAGAGAAGGACGTTGCGACACGGGGCGAACATGCTAACTGGATACACACGGCGGAGGCGGGATGCATACACCCGAATCTAGAGGAGAGGAGCGACCCAGCGAGCCGCCCCCAAAGCCAAGTCTGAAAGGCAGATCTTTTTCCTGCTAGTCACCGCCCTGGCTTTCTTTCCCGATCTGTTTCTTTACTCAATTTAAACCAAAAAAGCAGACAGACCTGAGAGAACCTGAGCATATATCCCTACTGATGCAGAGGCGGCTTAAGGTCACCATTTATAATTGAGGCCTTCAGAGGTAGTCTGTCATCGCCTTTGATTAAAATCACGCACACTGTGGACCTAGACAGATGGAATCCCCAGCACTCTCATGTCACATACACTGTGGACCTAGACAGATGGAATCCCCAGCACTCTCATGTCACATACACTGTGGACCTAGACAGCTGGAATCCCCAGCATTCTCATGTCACATACACTGTGGACCTAGACAGATGGAATCCCCAGCACTCTCATGTCACATACACTGTGGACCTAGA
>JABFDZ020000118.1:23915519-23932340 GCA_019775955.2 Pollimyrus isidori | reverse complement strand
GTTAGGCAATCGCCGCGAGCCCGTCTTGTGATTAGTGTCTAGAGTATTTAGTCTGTGTCTTGTGTTAAGTCCAGTGCACGGCATTGACGTTGTCCGATGTTGATGTCCTGTTCCTTGCGAATAAAACCCCCTTTTGTTTGGATCTTGGACTTCCCTGCTTGTTCTTTCGTCCGCATCGACACCGGATCGTGACAACCACTGTGTCCCCCTGCCCCAACCACCCCACCCCACTGAAACCTAGCTTGTCATTTGATGGTGGAGATGATGAATACAGTGGTCGCTAAGGTGCTATGGGCTGCCTCAATGCAGTTAGACCATCCGATTAATAATTACTGCTTTTTGTTCTGTAGCGCACTCCTGCCAAGGTGCTTTATATCTCTGCTGGATGGCATCTCAGCCCTCATGCGACATGTCATGTAACTGGTGGGAGGAGGGGGCACAGGATTCCTAGCTCTTCTCTGGGGTATAGAGACCCTCCTTCAGCCCATTCCCTTCTACATCATACAGGATATTCACAGCGGGGTCTGGCAGCCCCAGGTCATGTGACCTCAGGCTCACGGAGACCAGGTCATGTGTCTGTGTGTTACACATTTGCGGCGAGGCCTCAGCTTGCTGCTGCGGCGACTGCAGCATTGTGCCAAGTGAGCAGAGAAGGAGCCACATTGTGCACCCCCCCCCCCCCAAAAAAAAATGTCACCCAGGCTATAATCCCCTCCCACATCCTCCATATACATTCACTGAAAATGTTGTTCTTTATTTTTCAATATGGATGCAGGGGCTGACCTCCCCTCCAGAGAATAACTGTTTCTGTGGAAGCTGCCTGTAAGAGAGTGCGGTCCGTGTTGCCTCCGTCTGGGGCCCATTCAGAGCAAAGGATGAGACTGACGTCCTTCCCACAGCGTGGACGCTGTCGCAGAGGTGGACCAGGAGCTGGCAAGACGGCCGGGGTGAGCTCCGTCAGTCACTCCCAGGCTCCGGACGGCTGACACAGCCCGAGCATTCTCATCAGCAGCCGGGTCTCTTTATCTCAGCAGTCAGGTTTGCGTAAAGAGCTCACACACTTCCCTGCCATGTGGGGGAAGGATAATGAGGGAAAGGGCATCACTTGAGTTGGGGGACGAGACAGACAGGTGGCAGCTGGCGGAGGCGGCGCCTGAAGGTTCATAGTTTGAATCCCAGACAGAATGCTAAAGTAAAATGGATGTCTTCTCTCTCAGCCTCCCCCCCCCTCCCCCCCCAAGGACTGCAACCACCTCCTCAGGCTGAAGTGGCCAGTTTTAATATAAATGAGAAATTGTTCTCACAAGTAACTTTATGCCCAGCGAGTCACTTAGCTCACTTACGGTCCCAACAGGATTTCCTCGCAATCTCAGCTTTGGTACCCAGAGCTCCCTGCATGCTTTGCTTCCGCCGCTAATCCTGTGTTTTGGGTTCAGCGGGTCAGAAACACCCTCAGAAACTGAGCTGAAACATGTGGAGTGTGACCATAGCCTGAAGGAGGATGGGAAAACGGGCGGCGCAGCGTCATCATCTGCCAGCCTGACAGAAGATAGAAGTGTATTGTTTGTTTTGCCGTGACCCGACATGCAGTTGCAAATGCCGTTCGCCAAGCTGACAGGGGGAGAACACCCTGTATCATTACACACATAGAAACTGGGTTAGCCAGCGAACCAGACCCCTCCTTCATTTCTGACACTGGCCAGTGTGTCCAGTTTATTCTAACACATCTATTGGATAAAATATTTGCTTTTACTAGTAATCACAATAACGTAGCCCAGTTTAAACGACATAGTTGAAGGACAGTTTTAGTGGCTGGATCTGCAGGAAGGTTAAGTTTGTAGGAGTTGCTGGTCAGGATGTCTTTCTCCTCACAGGTGAGGGTCTGCACCAACCTCCTGTTCTGGGGCTTTCACGTCCCTCGTCGTCGGCCTTTACGTGTCAAGGTGAAAAAACGACATGGTGCGAATGGGTGCTGAGGATGATCTATAAATATGAGAAGAGTTATTAAATTAGGTCTCACATTTTAAATGTGGGCTAATTAATGGCCTTATTCCAAATTAAGAACTGGTTATGATTTATGATCTTTCCTTAACAGTCTGGTATATTTGCACAAAAATTAACTATGGAGGCTTGTTTCAGACCAACCCATTCATGGATGCATCTATCCATCCATTTTCTGATGAGATGCTGATGCTTTATATACAGAATATAGCCATTGATTCTGCTTGGTCAGTTGAGACAATTTGCAGGTTCGTTCTTTTCAAATAATAACCGCTCCGAAGTAATAAGGCATAGCCGGTACTACTTGTATGTTTACAATCCCTAAATGTGGGACCACATTTACAATGTCACAGTTCACGGTTAATGGAAATGTACAATTTAATACTTGGAAATAAATAAAATAGATGCGTCATTATATATTCATTTGTAGATGTTATAAATTATCTTACTAACGTTTGAATGTTAGTCACGTGGTACTATATCGTTTTGCGGAAGGATCAAAATGTTAATTTAAAAGAAATATGCCAATAAAATGTTTCAAATTCATGTCCAGTTTTTTTTCCTTATGTAGCAAGTAGCCGTGTAATAGCCGCTTCGCGTCGGGTCCTGATCACACTGTCGGGGCTTATTTCTGCGATAACTACCGGCTGCCTGTACATTGTCCCTTACTTATTATGTGCATCTGTTACTTTATGTGTGATACTGCAATTCTTATCATTTAAATCCATACACATCCTATATGCTATATGCTGGCATTAGCAGAGATTATTACTGGTATTTTGGATTTCTTAGTGAAGGTAATTTTCCCATTACAATCATTAAAGCCGACATATTTCATTGGCCTTTAAAATGCATCCATTCTAGTGCCACCTCTCTGAAGTCGCACTCTTGTATAAAAAGCTGCTATTTCTCCCTCTCCCTTGTGTCTGGTCATTCCTGAATTTTTAATCTCCCAAGATGCCCTCCTACCAGGCCATGTCTCCTAACTCAGTGGGTTCATTTTGAATGCCCTCTGTTTGTCATGGCGGAGCGTCCAAGCATGTGATCCTCTGGTTTCACGCTGCACCTTCTGCCCCCTTCCCCACACGGCTGTACATGGATAATTACCCAGAAGGCACTAAATCGCTGACGTTCATGCATGCACATTTATGTTTCTTCAAACCCACGTGCACCTTTATTTTTCAGATAACGAAAGCATTGCTGTGTGCAGAGTTCGCCGTTACTTAATCCTTGAGGCAGTACGATACAAATAATAGCAGCATGGACCATGTGTCAGGGAGCTTAGATATGATAAAGCTCCATATCCTACGTCCACTTTAAAACCTGTTCTCTTGTGAGATTACAGCTTTAACACCCGCGCGTAAAACCACAATGGCTGCCTCCTGATGATTTATACTCTGCTGGCTCCAGTCATTACCAACTGCCACATGAACCCACATCTGCGACTGTGGTGCCTTCTTCAGCCCTCTCCTATGGTGGTGAGCCAAGCCTGTTACCATGGGGAGGAATTTAGTAGGAATTTACCCCGCTGCCAGTGGCAACATCTCCTTATCCGCACTGCTGGGTGGCGCTGAATAGTTTTGGCAAACAGCTTTTCTGCTTTTTTTCACTACCCCTATAATTCTGGAGCGGGGGGGGGGGTGCACTAAGGTGCTCCGCTTGATGGCATTCCTGCTCCCACAATGGGATTTCTGCCCCACCGCTGCCTCCTCTTCAAGGTTCGCTCCTCGTCACGGTGCGCCACCCACCGCTGAGAATGTTTCTGCTACCGACGTGTGATTGACGTCTTGCCCTCCAAAACAAAATGTCATGGGTGAACTTTCATGACAAAGTACCTGTCCCTGGTTTGGACTCTCACAATCCCCTAATGCCGTCCCATGTAATATTTAGGCTCCTAGTGTCTTTTCGAAACGAGTGTAAGATTGATGACTAAGTAGCCTACTTTTTTTAGCACACTTAGAATGACCTCTAAGATCGGTAATAGTCTGTATTCCAGGTTTTCTCTCATTATTATGCCGGCTGACTTCTTTACCTGAGGCGATTGAGAGGAAGCCTCAGACTCAGTCACTTGGCTGAGAAACTCATTTACTCTTTGATAATGAAGACGATGAGTACAATTCAATTGCTCTTCCCCGGTCTGAAGGAACAACCAGAGATTTGTGGTTTTCTTCTCATCTGCTGTTGTCAGCCTGTTCGGGAGCCTGTCAGATTTGAATTTATCATAATTCTTGATTTCTTAATTACTTGCAAGAGGAACTGGCTGCATGAATTACTGTTTTCTCTGAGTATCGTTTTCACATACAGGCTGTTCCCAGGTTAAAAACATCCAAACTGACAGACATCCCATACTTGTGGACGGACTGCCATAAAGCCTGTTATATTAAAAATTCAAGTTATGTGATGCTCATCAACACATTGTGATGCGGTTTCAGTGGTTTGTCGCCTCGAGGTACATCACAGTACCTGTAGTTAACTTTATTATTGCTGTATAATATTATTATTATGCATCGTATTATTGTTTTTCTGACATAGCTATAAATTTAACTTCGTAACCTGAGGGCTCCCTGTATTTAACAAAACCAGTCAATTTCACGCCCCTATAGTGACCCCACATCACAATTGAATGTGTTCATTTCCCCCACTTAAGGCTTATCCCTGTGGATAGTCACATATGATCATGGAAAGGCCTTGACTTTTGACCCGACAAGAGACCAAAGTTATTAAATGTGAGAACAGATGGCCCGCACTTCGCAACGCAGTCCCCAAAATGTATCTCGCAGTTTGCAATAAAACATAATGCTTTGTAAGAATGCCACCATTCCCGGGTTATTTATGGTTTGTAATTTCACGCAGCCATATAAAAAATGAGTTTTGAGAGCACACAGGAGTTGCGGTGCAAGCCGAGGGCATAGATCATCCCGAGCAGGCATGAGGAAATTGTAGATTATGACGCCCTGATTTTTGAAGATGGCATCTGTTCCGATCCGAGTGAATCTGACAGACAACGACTCCTTCTCACGTTGATCTGTTACTTCTGCTTTTCTTAGCGATTGAAAAACGGGGATTTTTATGCATCAATAATGTAAGAACTGTGGCAAAATTAAAAACGAGCTGAAATAATTTTGTTAAGGCAACTGAACCTGACATCTGATGAATACCTAACGTATTTCAGACATCTCGCCCTCAATTATAAACACAGAAATCTTTTTTCCATTTATTATTTCAGCCTAAAAATGTTTAAATTGCCTCCTAAAGCTGCAGTTTCATCTGATGAAAGGATGGAATGTATGAATAACAGAACCTTTGGTTCTTTTGTCAACATGTAATATAAAGTCACACAGGTCAGCCATGGGTCTTGCTGCTTAAAAGCTCATCGGCATGTTGGATGTTTAAGCGTGTCTGTTCGAGCCAGTGCTCGGATCTGCATCGTATATCTTTCTCCCAAAAGTCTTCAGCCTTCTGTTTATGTGTTGGTGGCAGTGCTGATCCGGCCCCTGTTGCAGCCCTGTCTGACCCTCCCGTCGCTGCATAAAATGTGCAGCAGAACAGAAAGTTTTTCGCAGGCCTCCTCCAAGAGTACGTTTCTGGATCCGCATTGTTTACACCAGTGTCTCCCAACCAGGTCCTCAGGGACACACAAGCAGTCTATGTGGGGAGCAAAAATGTGGTCTGTCTGGCAGGGAGCTGAGAAGGAAAACATGTACCGTCTGGGAGTTCCCAAGGACCAGGTTAGCAAGGATTTGTTTACACGATAGTATGGAAGGCTGCAGCCTTGAGGTCTCTTTACCCACAAACGTGCTTTGAATCCTGAGATGTCATTGCTGTTTTACCCTATAGAGGAGCATCATGGGATTTTACATGAAGCCACTCTGGACAGAAACTTCAGGTTTCCCATGGTACCTCTTGGTATAGGTTGTGGAACCAGAAACAGATGCTGGACAGTTTTGGGTCCCTGTAGGTTCCTGCCAAGGTAACTAAACCTGAAACTTTTCAGTAACAACACACAGCCATACAGCATCAACATTTAATGTGAACACCAGCTCTGTTTACCTTATCAGTACCCTGGCAAAAGCCTCCCACTTCACATCTCCTAGCGTCAGACAGCTTCAAGGTGTCAGGAATGAGCCCGTTTGGCTGCCTTGCACCAGTCCCTAGCTCCATTCAGTGAAGTGAGTAAGTTATTTGGATCAATTTCTGCAATTGAGATGTTTGACAGTCGCTGATACGCCCAACAGCCACTTCCCTGATATATTGGGAGAAAAGTCCTTTTTATGTGTAATAACAACCATCAGGATGACGAGATTATGAACACAATCAAGGCGTTACAATAAGAAGTGATGTCTCGGAGACCTATTGTGTGGTATACATCTTTTTGAATGGATTCTCCGAAATGTACTCAATGCAGCCCATTATAAAATCCAATTGACCGTTTGCATAGTGGATCATTGTAGTCGTCAGTCTCGCCTGGTTTTCTCTTCACTGCTCTGGGCACCATTAAGCATCGCTATCAGCAAGGAGAGAGAAAACTAAAGCGGGTAGTTGGGTGGAACCAGAAGGAAACATTTGGTTCTGGTCCCTGGGAGTGATGTATTGTGGTAAGTGAATAAAGTTTAAACTGCGAAGGGAAAAAATACTCATAAGTCCTCAGTGAGCAACAACAGTAGGTGTAAATGTATAAAAAAGCTATGATCCATATATATCTCTTCATCCTTGCACGTCTTTCCACTTTTACCCCCCTGCCCTCCTGTAGATCTTCTGGCGTCCATTTAAACATCACACAGGGATGTTGGCAGGGTCGGCTCTCGCTACAGGCAGAATAGGCTGTCGCCTCCGGCCCCCAAATTACCCACATTTTCGAGGATGTAAAATGAGCATCAATTTTCTTGGTGTGGGGGTACATCCCAAGCTCCCCTGAAAAAGGCAAACAAAGAAAAGTGGGGCCCCAATGAGAAAAGCCCCTCACCAACACGAGACCTTTATACCTCTTAAATGATTTTATATTCTTATATCCTGTAAGGTGGAACAAATTAATTTATTTGTTTAGTAATTTATACACTTCAACTTTTAATTTCTTGTCTTCTGTGCCCAGTAATAATTACTAAGGTTTACAGTTTTGACATGACAGAATGCAAAGGGATTAAATCACTCGTAGGCATGGGTATTTTTTAGAGTTCATGTCAGCCAATGTGAGTCTGAAATGTGTGTGTATCTGTCACGGCTTTTGGCATGGAAGACTTGAGGACAGGCGTTTTGATTAAACAAAAGGAGTTTTATTAATTTAAAGCTAAAGAAACAGAGACTACAATTAAAGTGGACCACCAGGGATCAAAAGGAGAGGGATACTGTAAGGAAGGACACAGGCTGACAGGAGGAGCAATGTTAATGACTGGACTAGGGAACATGGTACTGGGAAGCACATATATATGGAACAAACACGAGAGCTAACCAGAGGCACCTTGGAGTGATTAATATGAGGTTAGGAATGAGGGGTAAGAAAGATGAGGAACAGGCAGGGCTGGTTAGGAGACAGGAGGGTCAGGTGGACATAGCTGGCAGGACGTGACAGTATCGCTGTGCACTTTTCTTTGCATTTAGTGAACTTGCTTTCATTTGCCGAACATCTCATTACAATAATGGTACCTCAGGACACTCGTCCCATGACCTGTTTGTGTTGTTTTATTGGACCAATCTTCATGTAAAAAAGCTGTGAGGTGGCCGCACGGATTCTACAGTTTTGTTTACTAAAGAACAGACACGAAACATGTAAGGAACAGGAGAGCCAGTGTCACCGTGTATGTAATCCAGAACAGAAACGCTAAGTCGCTGGTGTGATGTTTGGTGTTCTCCTTTCAATCACACCTCACAGGCTCTCATTAACGTCTCGCTCTGGCTGCTTCCTGTTTCCCGCCCTCGAGACTTCTGGAACCGCGCTGTGTTGTGCTTTTGCACCCATTTACAGATTTTTTTTTTTTTAATTCCAATATTTAACACAGCATGGGTCTCTGGTTCTCTCGGGAAGTCAGGTGACTGGGCGCATGGTACGAACTTGAACAGCGGCTTCCTTTTTTTCGTTAATCACTAGAATCCCATCCAATTTTTCCTCCAAATTCTTTTTCGTCCAACTACATTGCATAAATGATTCCCTCTAAGTGTAAATGACCAAAATATAACCGATAATAAAGAAAAAGCATGTATTATATTACAGGGGATACACTCTTGTAAACAGTCTGATCCTGGTTCCTGCCTTCCACCCCTTCAGTTTCCTATGTGAGTTTGTTTCTGCTTGCCGTCTCTCCGCAGTGCTGTCTCATGGTCCCCATCCATCTTCCATGATCCATGTAAGGCTGCTGGCCACACAGGATCCAGTGACCCTGGGCTGCATTGGGTCTGCCCGTGGGGAAACTGTCAAACCAGCTTCATGAGACTGAGCTTTGACTATCACGCTGACCTGATGACTTCACTTCATCCTTCACTGAACAAGAAGTGGCCCGCAGGCAGAACTGTCCAACCAAGTTGACACTGTGCTGGTTTGTAGCCACCCTGCAGTCCTTGAATGAGACCAAGCTGGGTAGATATTGTGACAAGGGATATAACTTTTTCAACAAAATGAGTCCTATGTGACAGCAATATGGAACAAATGTCAAAAGAATAAAAAAAAACACCTAGGAATGATCACAACAACCAAAATGATCTGGACTTCATAGCTGAAATATATTTAATAAATTCTTAAAATACATAAACTGGAATCAAAAAAATTGTTTAAAAGGGTAACTAACTTAGCTGCTTTGGTTTACTTAGATGGACCTGCCCACATTCAGAGCTTCCAGCTGCCCAATTGGATTCGATCATCGGGCCAGTGGGTGGTTCCTTACAGCTCGATACCCAGAATAAAACCAACTCCCCATGGCCACCCCCGTGTCACCTGGTTCTGTGTGCCATCCGCCCGCACAGAACTTTTTGGTGCTTATTGTTCATTTCCTGAAAAAAAACCTAAATACATTCCTCCATGTTTCTTCTCATTTCCTGTTGTTTAAAGTAAAGGTTTCCTAGCCTATTTGTTATTTTGAGGTGTGTGACTAAGGCATACACACCATTTTCAGGTCCATCGCGATTTCAAACAAAGAAAATATGATTAGGTGCAAAGATCTTACTATATGCACTAAGTATGGTGTTAAAACATGGCGAGCACCTTTCTGTTATCATAAAACATGCCACATACACAAGTGTGAAAGATCTTTGACAAACTGTGAGAAAGGTCATTTTGAAAGACCTCACAATCATCATCCTTTTATCTGTGCTCATGAATCAGCCTTCTGGGATTTACTGGGATTTCTTGATGGCATTAATCCAGAGGAGTGTATTTTGGTATTCCCACCTTGTGGACAGCATGTCAATATGCTCTCAGTCAGCAGACCACACCATGGATGGTGCCTTGGCTCCAGGCTGTTGTCATTGGCTCCTGTAGTTAAGCCACGCCCCCGGGCTAGTGCTCCTGGGAAAGATCTGTAGGATTTAGCCCTCTGGAGGCCGCTACTGAAGTCATCTGTGGCTTCTCCCTCCTAACATGTACTGCACAAGTTTAGCAGGATGGCAGAAAGAGCCACAATGTGTTATGTGAGTTTCATACATTTTTTTCAGTAATTTGGTGTTGATAGAATTTCTGTTCTTTTAAGCTGTTTAGCAACTTACATAACTCACACTCCATTTATACACCTGGGTATGCATTGAAGTTTTTACCCTGAGGATACAACAGTACAATCCCTTCAATCCCCTTCCTGAACTGCAATGCTAGCTGGTACCAGCAGGAGGCAAACCTGGACTCCCCACTAGGCTAGGAAGGGGGCGGTGTCTTTCATAAACCAGAAATATAAAAATTCTGGAAACAGTAAGATTAATAATTTTGGTTTCCAACTGTTCTGCTTACATAAATGTTCCAGAATTATGGCATACAGGCAGCTGTGAGAGCATTGTGTGACTTATCTGGAATTGTCCGGAAAACAAATGGATTCACCTGGAAAGGTCACTTGTCACTTTACTTACTGCTTCAGTACCTGTTAAAACATAAAACTTCATGAACATACAACATACAAAATATATTTGCCCAATCACAGTAAAATATTTTGATAACACGACATGAGCATGCAATGCAATTCAAATTTGTGCATATAGTATATGCTTGCATATTAATTGAAAAGGCAATATTTAAAATCTATGATATGTTGAAAACCAAGTAAGATATATGCCTTATTTTAACATTTTTTAGTGAGGAATCTTGTGACAGGTTGGACATCTGGTCCAGGAATCAAATGGTTTGTAAATGCAGGTCTCCGTACTGTACATTTACTATGAAATACTGCAGAGGTATATAGGATTGATCTATGTAAGTCACTTTAGAGGAAAAAATAAATGGTTGTGCAGCAATGTATGTAATACAGTAAATATATAAGAGTTTTGCAGGTAGCAAGAGTGGTGCTGTGGCTAAGAGAGAAGAGGAAGTGTTATCCAGATGTTTAGAGAGGAA
Source organism: Pollimyrus isidori (assembly GCA_019775955.2). Classification (NCBI taxonomy): domain Eukaryota; kingdom Metazoa; phylum Chordata; class Actinopteri; order Osteoglossiformes; family Mormyridae; genus Pollimyrus; species Pollimyrus isidori. Next base: position 23,921,818 of record JABFDZ020000118.1, on the reverse strand, counting down.
GAGGAAGTTGTATCAGGAAGCTTAGAGAAGAAGAGGAAGTCATATCAGGAAGTTTAGAGAGGAAGAGAAAGTCATATCAGGAAGTTTAGAGAGGAAGAGGAAGTTGTATCAGGAAGTTTAGAGAGGAAGAGGAAGTTGTATCAGGAAGTTTAGAGAAGAAGAGGAAGTTGTATCAGGACGTTTAGAGAGGAAGAGGAAGTCGTATAAGGAAGTTTAGAGAGGAGGGAGAATTGGTATTGGGAAGTTTAGAGAAGAAGAGGAAATTGTTTTCATAGGTTTAGAGAAGAAATGGAAGTGGTATCCAGAGGTTTGGAACGAATCTAAATTAAAAATTAAAAACTAGACAAAATAACCTGATTATAATATCTGCTTGCATATTAGCAGATGTCCTTGTCTGGGCATTTTAAAATGTTTATGGTGCACTGCCCTGTACATCACAATCGGCTTGTTTACCCAGCTTTGTCCCTGAAGGCTCACTGAGCCGCATATTACCTACGTTAATTACTTGACGATGTTCATGCCTGGGAGCTGTGAGAGGGATGGGTGGTGGGGGGGGGGGGGATTACTTTAACCGCTTACCTCTTCTTAAACAGCGGTGCTTTCTTTCTATTAGGCTCTGGCACACTCCAGTCACAACTAGACATACTGGAAGTCACAGGAAAAAGTATATAATTATCCTGGTGGACAGCCAGGCCGCGGCTTAGTTGGCTGTTGATTGGCTCTTTTATGATCATATGCATCAAATTCAGCCATTCAAAGGGAGAGACCAACTACCTGGTAAATGGAGAGAATCGGGTGATTATTTCCTTCCATTGCTTTTCCTAGATGGAGAGACCTTTCAGTACTAGCAATAGAGAGGTAGTGTGATTGTGGTGGGGTGGGTTCTCCTTGGAAGGATTCAGCCGGGGAGGCACGGAAGCCACAACTCCTATGACGTTACAAGCATGACTGATTCTCCATCCGCCAACAGAGATGGATTTTCACACATGGGAAATCTTAGGAATCCCAGCAAATAGCATTGCTGACCCCAGTGTACTAGAGGAGTCAGGGATCAAACCAGGAATACCCTTAAACCTCAGTGACGGGGGGATTATCCTGTTCTGCCAATCATCAAGTGTTTTAACCCACTTTCTATTGGCCGCTGTATGACTTTCCTGGAGAATCCCATTGGGCCCTGCAGGCAGTGACAGGCAAAGCCTGGTAATGCTGTCGACGGTGGGTTTCCAACCCCCATTTATTCCCCGGCTGTCATGGAGAAGTTCTCACATCCAAAGGATAATCCGTTTCACTTATCGGTAATATTCCCTGGGACCATCAGCTGCTTTTACATCCAGGACATTCAGGGAAGCCCCTAATGACAAAGTAGTCTTTGCCTAATGTGCATTAAAAGTGCCATTTAAATTAGATTTACTTATAGCTTGCATTGACCGTATGAACTGCTTCCATTAAGAAATATTCATAGAGAAGAAAAACAGGTGTTCTCTGTGAGAAACTCAACTCACTTTCCTTGTGATGTAAATTAAGGATGTAAATATTAATTGGCCATGAAGGGTAAATTATGGGGCAGCATGGTGGTTAGAACTGCTGCCTCACAGTAAGTAGGTCCTGGCTTTGATCCTGGGCTGTATCTGTGTGGGGTTCAGATGCTCTCCCTGTGGTTGCATGGGTTGACACTTGGGGTTCTGGGTTCCTCCCATAGTCCAAAAGCTGCATTGCTGATTGCTGTGTCTAAATTGTCTTGGTAGTTGTGTGTTGGTTCCAGTCTGTGCCTGTTGTTCCTGGAATAGGCTCTTGTGACTCAGTTGGAATTAAATAGTTATAATGACGATGACAATGGATGGATGGTTCAGTTATGTCATGCTGAAAAATAGCAATATTCAACGTCAACATGCAGTTAATATAATGGATATATAGAGCATCCCCAACGTATTTCTCATAATTTTCTTTTCTTGGAGTTCACCACCAAAGTGCACCAGTTTTCTGGGGGCATTTTAGCCATGCTTTCTTTCCTGAAGATAGGACATGACACAATTTCTTAAAGTAATGACATTGGGTGGTACCCAAAATGGTGACCAATAAAAACGTGGCAGGCATCCTTAGGGGTGTGGCTCTTTCTCAGTCTGGCAGTTAGCCTTCCCCTGTCATTTTTCTCCTGAAAGGAGTAAGGTGCGTGTCACTGAAGACCCCATCATGTCGAATGCATGTGTCCCATCATCCCACTCTATAGACCATAAATGCAGAACATCTTTGGGCAGCGAATGTGTCCTGTAGAAGCCATGTCTGTCTACCTATGACCCTTTAATTATTTCTACCCACAGGGTAGCCTGTTTTAGTTAAGCTTTTATTCTGACATTAACAGCAATATTACAGATCTAACAGAGAGAGCATTACATTAAAAGCTGGATATGAATATTTGATGCATCCACTCCGTACAAAGTATTGTAGAGTGATATCTAATGTGCCTGATGCATGCATGCATTTTTAATGATAATATATTATTAATTAAAAAAAAAAAAACAGGTGTAGTATTTTAATCAAAGTGTGATTACTCTTCAGGAAGAATGCCCAGTGCTCCATTCCACGTGTGTGACAAGTGACATAACCATTTACTAATTATACAAACAATAATGTGATGTCACTTCCCTTCTGACTACAAGTACAGTCCATATACACCACAGTGCATGTTGACACGGGGCATAAAGGTTTGGGAATTCGGCACAGAGCACCTTACAAAAAAAAGCTAGTGGCCAGTAAACCTCAAGTAGGATTTGTTACTTGGAAAATGGATGGAGAAGATTCACTTTAAGGTTTTCCAGGTTTAAAGTCTCGCCTGCCAGATGAAACAGTCATGTTTTCTTGCAGTTGTGTTGCCAAAGGCACAGGTGCAAGATCTGCTGCGGAATACAAACAAGAAGATGGAATGCATTGTCACGGTGCTGGCTGTGCTAGGGCCCCTGGTCGTCTAAATAGGTGCCTGCGTGGCTGGGGGATTAAAGTGCCAATTAGTGTCCTCACCTGACACAGCAGGTGTCCACAGAAAACTTTTACTGACACCTGTGTTTCACAGAACTGTATAAATAAGGAAATCCTTTATACACACACACCACAAGTTATCAAGTCAAATGCTCTGAATTCCAAAATAGAAGGATTTTCCTACATTGCATTTTGTTAATTTAGCTTAATTTTGGGCATCATTTCCTTTTGTTTGGATTGTGTAGGTGGCGGGGATCTCATGGGCAACGTGACCCTTATGTGATTTCCATCTTAATTGATGCCAGTTTTTTATCCTGAGACAGAACCACAGCAACACATTTTGCCATAAACAGGTGTTATAAGTGTTTACATGAATACAGTCTGGGTTTATATTGCATAAGGGCATCGTTACGCCACAGTGCTGCTAGCATCCAGCAGGATTAACAATGCGAGCCTGTGACCGGAGGTAACAGGTCATGGACAGTCAAGCCCGCCAAAGAGATGGACACAATATCAACACAGATGCAGGTTAATGTTTGTCTGGCATCAGGAACCAGCGCAGAAGTAAAAAAGAGTTATAAAAGACATGAAAAAGACCCGGCGTGCAGAGAGTTGGACAGCCACGTCAGTGGCTCTTCCTGGCCATAGGCACACACCTTCAGTGCCCCCCTCCCCAAGGGCACTGCCCTTCATCCCCTGCGTGAGACAGACACTTGACACAGATGGACCCGTCGCCGTTCCCCACGCCAGGACAGCCTCTCGCCAAGAGGCGGCGCCAGTCGCTACCAGCCGGCGATGATGGGAGACGCCTGGCATGCGGAAATCAGGCCATGCCCTCCACTCTTAGAATGCATGTCAGTGGCTACGTCTCCTGGACAGTCATTTCCATTTCTGGGCTAAAATAAAAAAATCTATCAATTCAAATAAGAATTAATCAGTCGGTCAGGGCGTTCCTGCTCCATTCAGCCAAAGATAAAAATTTTTTATTCAAAACCATGTACATAGATTCATTATATAATGTATTTAACATATTACTCATTTTAAAGTTACATAGCTCCTGAATAATAATGATTGAATTTGTAACTCTTCAATTGAATTTTCTCATACTTCAGGTTTTATTCTATGCAGGGGTAGAACCATGAGGTGTTTCCCCCACTGACCAACTGCATTAGTTCAGTAAAAATATGAATTTTCAATGGCTCATGATATAAATAAATGACCATGCTAAAAAGTTATTTTCAGTAAATAATTCATTCATTTCCACACACACCTTTGTCATTCAGGGCATCCCATTGTGACAGAGTATGCACATAACCAATCACCATCCAGCTATCCAAAAGTGTTCCTGCATGCTCATGTTCTTCTTTAAGTCCACATTGGCACTCTTTTTTGATAGGGGCACATGCTTAAAACGTGAAATGATGCATTAAGTCTACTTAGTTTTTTCATTTTTTTTCCCCATCTCTTTTAATACTTTGCTCTGGAAAATGGAGAAGCTAATGGCAAATGCCGATTAATCAAGCCCTTTGTAACGATGCCGGGGTGCGTGCAAGAGAATAGAACAAACGGGGATCCAAAAGTAGACGGGAACGAGGGTTTAATTAGAAAAACACACATACACTGAAACAGGTTACGTCAATGCCGCTACGCTGGACCAGACGCTAGACACAGACTAAATACATTCAAACAGATCACGAGACGGGCGAGCGGCAATCGCCTCACGTAGGATCACAATCAGGGTAATCACACGAGGAAATTAGGTGGGCGTGGCAACACACAGGGCTGGAATCGGGATGGAGGACGCAGATCATGACACCCTTCAGGTTTATTAGCTGGGAGGAGTTGGTAACTAGAATTGACCAAGCAGACCTTGCATAGGTCATGGCCTCAGAGAACATTTAGACAATCAGAATTGTGTCAAGACATATATATGCAACAAAATGTAGTTTTTGGGGGGTTTTTTTTTACTTTTTTTGTATTTTTTTTACTAGCTAGCGCACATGTGTTCCGTTTTTTGTACTTGTTCTTTGTCTAAATTGTAGGTTCTGCAGACCTGTCCTCTTACTCTTTCTCCAAAGGCTTTAATGTTAAAGGGGATGCCAGAGTAGTGTTCTGCGGTTTGCCGTAATCATGCCCGGTTACAACCAAATTAGGTGACATATAATGTCAGCCTCATTTAAAGGGGAAGCAGTTTGATGTGATCATCATTCAGAATGGAGCTTCTTTGCCACAACAAAACTTCAGTCTGACTTTGTAGGGTGGAAACACTATCTCAGAGTTTGACAGGAATAATGAGCAAATTGACACCTTAAAACACACTCCATCAAGGACATGTTTTAAGGATCTGAGTATTTGAATTTCGAGCATTTTGGAGACACTGCCACATTCACTAGTTTTTGCTCTGTGCTGCTGTGTGTTTAATAAGTTAAGAACATCCTAATTATCCTAATCATTACCACTTGTTTTGTATTTCTGAAATGCAAATTGGCCTTTCTGTGTTTTTATACCCTCCTATGTTATGTAACGAGTACGCAAATGTCATAATAATAATATTGGAGTAGTGTCTTTAAGTGAATAAAAAAGGAAAAAGACCAATTCGGGCTGGACACTCTCTCCTGTTCCCTGTGTTTTCTTCTTAACACAAAAATTTGTAATATATAACACCACTGTTGTAATATTGGGCCTCATTCACCAATATTTTCTTAATAATTCTCTTAAACTTGTTCCTACGAAATTTGTTAAGAACAACCTATGTCGGATTCATAACGTGTTCTTAAGTAGTAGAAATGTGTGCACTAACATTAACTAACATCAATGACAGATCTGGCAAGACTCAGGCACAGACTAATTACACAGGACAGGCCAAGAGGAACAGGAAACAGTTGATGACAATCGGGAATTAACATGAGGTAACGAGGTGGGCGTGGCACACTCGAGGATTGGACGGGCTAGGAGTGACACTATCATTTTATGAACTGTAAAATGAACGAAACTGCTATAACCAATTATTTTAAACTAGCTATCATTACGCAAATGTGCATACGTGGGGTTTAAGAACAAATTTGTTTATAAGAACGGTTGGTGAATGAAGCCCATTGAATGCATGATGCCATTGACGGAACATCAGCTGCCACAACCGAAGGGCAAATTTCTAAATTTCTCTAAATTTTTTTTATTTTTTTTTTTAGATGGATTGCAGTGGGGGTGGCATGGTAGTGCAGTGGTTAGCACTGTTGCCTCACACCTCTCGGACCCCGGTTCGAGTCTCCGCCTGGGCTTCCTGTGTGTGGAGTTTGCATGTTCTCCCCGTGTCGTCGTGGGGTTTC
>JABFDZ020000118.1:23887365-23904836 GCA_019775955.2 Pollimyrus isidori | reverse complement strand
CCCCCCCCCCCCCCCCCCCCCCCCCCCCCCCCCCCCCCCCCCCCCCCCCCCCCCCCCCCCCCCCCCCCCCTCCAAAATACAACAACAGCTCTCAGTTGCAAGTAAATAAAACGGACTACAGATAGAGGAAGTGGACAAGGAGTCCCTCCTGAGACTGACAGTAGCCTATGCCATCCTTCCTCCGGTTTCCGAAACACGCTTCAGCGACCTGTCAGAAGCCTGCAGGTTGTTGTTTGCCTGGAGCAAATAAATGGACTTCTGCTGGCTGTGCTGCTTCCCCTGGACAGAGAGGCAGGGCTGGGGGTGGGGGGGGAGCATTGATTAGCTTGCCAGGGAGCAGCTGGACCAGTCCTCAGCTGGGCTTCAGGGAGTCATGCCTCTTACGGATCCAGAAATGTTCAAACAGGTGAAAATCTGGACCAATTCCAAGGATATTTAAAGAGGTAAATGGGACCATACAGTCAAAGCCGAGTGCAGGCCAGGTAATCAGTAAAGCCAACTGCCAGAGGTAGATAGTTCAGAGCCAGAAACTAAAAATACAGGCCAAGGTTTTGTTTCAACCAACCAGTTGAGTATAGTTAGTCTAATAAGTTAGTCTCTTCCAGGATCATGAGGTCGGCCATGGCCCAGTTCTGGACAATTTTATCCGGTGGTGTGAAGATTCATACTTGCAACTCAATGTTTCTAAGACAAAAGGGATGCTAACTGATTTTCATCTAATTCCTTCTGTAACGAGACATTTATCAGTGGCATAGCTATAGCGGCAGTAAGTCGTTATGTATACTCTGGGCACTATGCAGGATGACAAAATGACTTTCGATTTGCAAAAAGAGCAGAGATTATTTGTCCTGAGACAACTGAGGAGTTTTAATGGTGATAGGTGACTTTTGAAATGTTTCACTCCTCTTTTATTGGGGCAATTTTAACCTTCACTGTGATTCATTGGATTTGAGAACCTCAGCATAGCTAACAAAGATAAGTTAGGGAAGATTGTTAAATTTCGCCAGAAGACTATCGGCACTACCTTGAATACATTCGACCACATTTATTAAGTTAGAGCCATTCAGAGAGAAAAGGTCATTCTGGCAGATACCCAACTCCTTCTTCACGTGTAGTTTGCCTCCTGGCATCAGGGAGAAGGTATACTTTTCCTGGGAAGGGTAAATCAAACAGATACCTGAGATCATTTGTTCCATCAGGTGTTGGATTTTTAAACAAGCTGTAGGTTTTTGGCAGGGTCTATATACATATACAACTAATCCATTTTAGTGTATCATATTTAACAGCAATTGTAAGAAGATGTCATTTTTTGTATTATGTGTGGGTGTGTCCCCACACCCAGATAAGTTTTGCATATCTTACAACATATGTGTTGGTAGTGTTGACTGCTACCTGCAAACCAAATTTCCCCTTGGTGATAATGAAGCCTGCCTGGCTGCCTGCTTACCTTGTCTGTCTATCTATTTTTCTATCTATCTATCTGAAGAGCCACAGTCATAGATTACTCAGCTGAATGGCTGAAACAAAATCTTGGTCTGGATTTTTGATTTCTGGACCTGAACTATCCCTCCACCAGCTACTCCTGTTGTCCTTTTCAGTTTATTCATGCCATTGGGAGAAGCAGAGGAATGCAGCCCACTAGGCACGTGGCAGCTCTTCTCCGAATCCGCGTGGGAGACACCCAAAAATCCGGCATGTTCCATTGGTCCCCGGAGAGCAGTGTTATTTATGGTTCTGTCCAGCCTGTGAGGAGGTGCTCTTCTTCACAAGACTTAGAAGGCGTGAAATATCCCCATCCACGTCCCACACAGGTATGCGCCCATCCATTAAAAAAATAACGCCTGCAGTGGCGTATACACAGCTTGGCGTCTGCACGCAGTAGGGCTGTCTATTACGATGTATTATTAAACATTTAATGTATGGTAGGTGGCTATAGTGGGCTAGGAGCTAAACCGGACTCATAATTGCTTTAGAAATCTATCCAAATGATGTTTTTTTTTACTTATGTGTCGTTTCTGTGACAAAAAGGGAGAGCTCTGAGATAGCAAACCATATGTTTAGCTCTCACTTCAAAGGACTGAAATAGGTGGCCAGATTTTGTCACAGTTGCTGATGCTAATTGTGTGATTCTTAAACTTTAATTTGTTCAGGAAACTTATGCTGGAGAGAGAAAGGCAGAGAGAGAGAGAGAGATCAGTGAAAATTAAGCCATCTTTTTGAGAAAGAGATATTGGCAAAATGATAAGGGTTCTCTGCTTGAAGTCTGTCTGTTCCTGTGAGTAATTAAATTTTAGGGGATGCTTCTGGAACTGGATTTCTCAGTCTGATCCAATCGCAAAATTAATATGTACTCAGACAGAAAACAAGTGTAATCATATATTGACAGACCAGCTTAATTTATTCATAGTTTGTGACACCAACTTGCACAATGCGCTAAAGAGGAATTGCATGTCTCTTGGGCCCCCTGAGTGTTCCTGAAAAAAAATCCCTCTACAATAGCTTTTGTCTGTGCAAACATGCCTCCTGTTGCAAAGTGTAGGTTGTATCATGCCTGTGCGTGCAGCGGCCTTCAGGGACTCGCCCATTGAGTTTTGAGCAGAAGATCCTGTATTGGTTTAACTTTTTGCTGTTTATGAGGGCATGTCACACCCCTCAGACACATACTGAGGTGCTGCAGTGCTTCTTCCCTTACACCTCACAACCACCCCCCTCCCCCACTGAGGCCTTCCTTGGGTTTTGCACTTACAGATTTAGCTCATGCTAACGACACCTGTGTGACTTATTTTACCTGAGCTCCGAGAGAGGGTGGTGACATAAATCTGGAGATGCAGGAAGAAGACTACTCCCACGCCCCAAGGAAGTTCTGGGGGGAATCAGCCCCCCCCCCCACCCATAATTCTTTGTGTGGTATATTAGCACTTTTACTGGAGCAGGGATACCAAAAATGTAATGAAGGATTGACTAAAGATTCAAAGTGACTTTTTCAAATAATGATGAAGTCGTTCAGTTCCTCACTACCAAAAAAAAAAAACCCTCATAAAATATTAAACAACAACCCTCTTTGTTCTTCATATACGCAAGATCCATAATTAATTTGAGCTCACAGAGGTGATATCGCTCTTAGCTCAGACACTCTGCTGAAGATCAAACACTCTTTCGTTCTTGTTTTGTTTCTGTTTCATTTTCGTTCGTTGCTCAGCATCCACTCCTGCTGCCCTCTGGCCCTGATGCATTTTTGACTGACCTGCTTTTGACTGCCTACGCCTGTGTAGATTGTGGCACTTGAAGCCTGTCCCAAACCCCATCCCCACAGCAACAGGCAGGCAATTAAACCTTCGTTCTGGGGTCTTCGTCGGTGCACACACCGTAAGGGAGTTTCTGAGAAGTAGTTACCCGCTTTGACAGCAGATGAACGGGTATACTGTCAACGCTTTCCATCAAGACGTGAGGTACAGTGCCCTCCCATTGTGGACGCAATAAATTTTCCTGCCTAGCAGACAGATAGGAGACACCTATAGTCTCACTAATAAAACAACTCCCTGTCAGGAGATCCTGTTTACTGTTGGATATAAACATTGGCACGTGCCGTCTGTCAACCTTCCCAATGAGAGCGCTTAAGATAAAGGCTATATAACAAGACAGGTGGACAGCAACTGACCGACCATATTTATAGCAATAACCCCAGTTAAATACAATGTCATAGGTGGGAGTAACTCAGGTCAGGCAAACAGAAGCACAGGCCTCGGGGGATAGGGGGCAGCTTGGCATCAAATAGTACCCCTTTTCATGGAATAGAAAAGAAAGGGGTAGGGGACCGGCTGGGAAGAGAGCGGGAATAGAGCTACTGTGTGGTAGACAGCCGTCACTGGCAATATAAACAGATACAGGATGACTGGGAGGGTTGTACAGGATATTCAGTTTAATCGGTGGAGACTGTAGGTCACAGGGTGGTCATCAGATATGCGTCCACATGAATGAGCAGAAAGAGGGTTTGGGTTGAACTCATTAACAGGCATAGCGTGACTCTGAGGCCGCCGGCACTGGCCCGTCGCTTATTATTTCTGAGAACTTCAGCACAAACGTGCGTCGATTCAGCACCCGCCTGTCGATTTCCCTCATGGTCCCAGGTTCACGCTACTCGCATGATAAATGGGAGAGATGCACCCTAAAGACCATGGGATCCCCGGTACACGGACATGAACACATCTCAGGCTGAGTGAACCGTGCACCTGAGTGATGAATAAAGATGTCATATTAGCAGTCTGGGGGATCTTGTTTGACTTATGTAAGCTCAAGACCTTGCTGATTGCTTATTGTTGATCTGTAAAAAGTAACTTGGTTGCAAGCTTCTTCATCCTTGTATCCATCTTCCAATTATTTATCCAGTACTGGGTGATTGCTGGAAGTCTGGGGCACATCCAGTCCATCTCAGTGCACACACACACACTCCTCTCTCCCTCTGGCATGAACAAAAAACTGGCCAAAAAAATAAAGTCACGTCCTTTAGTTCATTATGTTTAGCTGTTTAACTATGCTAATTATTAATTGACAATGCCCTTAAGCTGCATTGTATCAAAACTGACCTGCGGAGTCAGCTTTAGAAAGCAGAAATTTGTTTAGAGAGAGTATCTTAAGTTGTATTGTATAGTCAAAATAGTGTGAACATAGATCTTTCTATTACCTTTAAATCTCCACTTAAGGTCAACAGTCAGAGCTTTTCACTAGTTCAAAGATACAGTCCTTTTATAGTTTTATAATTAAGACATTGGAGCCTGAACCTCTGAGGACCTCAGGCTCCTCTTACCAGGGCAGGATTTTCATTATAGTTTTTAAGCTGTTTGACCCATATTATAATAACGGATTAATAATGTTCTTTGCTTGACCTTGAAGCTCTTCTGCTCCGGAGTTTCCACCGGGGCCTGTTCTGGCTCTGTGCTGCATGTCTCCCTCCATGTTCCGATCCCTCTGCCCGCTGGGGATTGCTTCCGTGAGGTTTTTTTGCTCTCCAGAGCCCCATTCAGGCATATTCAGGCAAACAGACCTTTTTGCCATTGTGAGCAGGAGTCTTAATGCCACTGCTTGCCCTGCATCATCTAACCTGTCTGTGGGATTAATGTTTGATGAGCATGTGACTTCCATGACAAGGCCCATAATCCTTCAGTGGAGCCCACCATGAGAATGGTCAGCTGACACCCAAGAACCATGGTGACATCTCCATTGATGCCATAGCTGAACAAAGAGGGCCTGCATTATAGGTCCAGGTGCTCTGACAAGGTGCTATGAAGGGGCATTGGCCTCTAGCTATACCCATTTATTATTTATGAGTGATTGGGGTGTGCAGGCACACTTCACCAAAGAAAAGGACAGAAAGTACCTCCTTACCCATATGGAAAAGTTGGCAACACTTTACTTAAAGCAGTCATCATAATGCATTTAGATACCTTCAAACTGCATTATAATGCAGTCATAAAATTATAAACATGGGTATAGTGCTTTAAAAAGTGGCATAACACACTATAACTACTGTATGTTTATTATGAGTTATGAAAGCTCTATGAAGCTGTCATCTATAATGTACTATAGATACTTTAAAATGCATTATAATGGCTTATACTGCCTGGCGGCATCTATAGACATTATGATAATATGAATCTCTTATGTTTAATTAAACAAGCTGAATATAAGGAGATCATACATGTCTGTTTTTAAGATAATATAAAAGTAATATACATTTTTTATTAATAAACATGTATTACTTATTAGAGCCATATGTTATCATGTATGGTAAAATGTAAAGTTCATGTAAAAGTTTTTCCTTTGAGTGTCTTACATGTCAGGTGTGTTTTGCCTCCATCACTACGCCTCCTTTTGGTCAAGCCAGGAACTGATACAATAATCAGAAATGTTGAAGCAGTCGTACTATGGGTGTGGCACTGCCTAGTACCATGGTGGCGCCCCCTTGTGCCAGCGCCCCAGTCAAGGCGCTGCCAGGTGTACGCACAGTCTGCTGTCAAGCATTGTGCTAAATAAACATTTGAGGGGTTTCCTAAGGATGTCAGCATGATGTCTGAGGCCTCAGTGAAAGATGGTGAGCTATAGTCGCCTGTAGTGACAACCCCCAAAATCCTGCATCATCGCATAAGCCCTGCGACGGCCTGTGATGACTATCAAAAAGCAGCTCTGACACTGAGCCTTCCGCTTCCCCTCTGATCCCTGTCAATTTCTTTATCCCGGTGAATGAATTTCAGAGCGAGGTCCCTGTGAAACGGGGACGTTGGAAGCCAGTGTCAGGGAATGTGAGATGGGGAGTGAGCGCCCCCGCCTGACTTGCTATTGGCACACTCTGCACCACGAATAAAACTCACAGGGAGATTATCCCTAGCGCCATAAAAAAAAACAACGCTTCCTTTCAGGCGAGCATCGGTGGGAATCGCCCACAGATGGGGGGAACGGCGGCTCAGGGACCGTAAACCTACAGCAAGATGCCGCCAAGGCGGAGACACTCTTCACTTCAAACTTTCCAGGCAACACATCTTTGTCTGCAGGTCCCATGTTTATCTGGTTTACTTTCTCACGCTGGCGGCCCAGACACAGCCCGTCCTCAGCCCCCTCCACCGAGGAACATGTTCATACACACCCAGAAAGACACATAAGACTTCACTGCTTCAAATGTGTGTCTATGTCTGTGTGGAAGCACAGTAAGAAATGAAACCGAAGGAGCGACCACCTCCAATTAAAATGAAATATTTTTTCCTTTTCAGGATTTGCAGTTTGAAATCTTTTCCGTTAGCTTTGTCTCTGTTTTGGAAGAAACTACAGTGCCTATAGAAAGTTGCCATACCTTTTTGAAAGAGTTACTTTATTTGTCATACTGCCTGAAATCAAAACCCATTCACAAGAAAAAAAAAAACTTTTACCAGATTCATTTAGATATTTTGCCTTACAACATCTATTGAAACGAAAGTCGACAGCTCAGAAAATTAATTAAAAATGAAAAACCAGAATGAGAGGGTTGGAAAAGTCATCAATACTTAGTAGAACCACTTTTTACTGTAATTACAGCCATCATTCTCTTTGTATAAGTCTCTACTAGTTTTGCACACCTAGATTGGGGAATGTTTGTCATTCTTCTTTGCAGAATTGGTTGAGTTTGGTCAAATTCTGCGGTGAACAGCAACAAACATTGACAGATTTTCTATTGGATTTAGGTTAAGGCTCTGACTTGGCTACTCAATGACTTTCACTTTCCTATCCTTAGGCTACTATATTGTGCTTTTGGTGGAATGTTTGGGACTGTTGCTATGGTGGTAGGTGGACGATTTACCCATCTTCAGCTGTCTTGCAGAGGGACGCAGATTTTCCTCAAGAATTACTTTGCAGCATCCATTTTCCCTTCAGTCCTGACCAATCGCCCAGTCTCTGCTGGAGAGAAACGCCCCCACGGCATAATGCTTCAGGATGGGCATGGTGGTGTTTTTTGGGCCGTGTGCTGTGTTTGCCTTTCGTCAAACATAGACCTTGGACTTCAACCTAATAGGGTAAATTTTTGTCTCATCTAGTCATAGCACCTTTTTCCATCTGGCAGCAGAATCTCCCGGGTGGGTTTTTACACACAGCAAATGAGACTGAATGTGAAACACCGGGGCTGGAGACCACACTCCCAAGGCCTAACAGCTGAAGCCACTCCAGAGAAAACGTCCCTCACAGCTTAAAAGGCGGTCTCTCCCAGCAGTCCTTGCGAAGTATTATTGCCATTCTTTCGATGTGCCGCACTAAGCAGTCCCTTGTCTTTACCGCCTGCCCTGTCTTCCTCACCCACCTGTTCCAGAACCCTTGTCTTCCTGAATCCTGCCTCTTCCTGCCTCCTGTCCTGCCCGTCCCCCTGTCTGGCGTGCCCATGTAGGATTGACCAACCTGGCTCTGGACTTCCTCGCCATGTCCCCGACTGCACCTCTCGCTTCTCCCTCTGCTTCTGTCAGCTTTGGTCCCTTTAACAAGCCCCTAATCTCCCACAAACTGAGTACCGTCTCTTATATTCTGTCCCGGTCTGACAGAATTTGTCACTTTTTCAGAAAAGGTTAATTTTTTTTGCCACCATGCCATACAGACCAGCTGTGCGCGTAAAGCTTGTCGAATGTCGTCATATGCACAGATCGACCAGGTCCACCCATGAATCTTTGTACATCTTCCAAAGTTACCTTTGTCTTCTTGGTACACTCTCTGATCAATGCCCGTCTAACTCTGCCATCCAGTGTGGACAGACTGGCTGATCTACGCAATGTGTTGGTGGTGCCGTCCACCTTCCAGTTCTTAACGATGCTCTGAACAGCACTCAGAGGGATAGCTAATGCCGTTGAAACATTTTTGTAGCCCCCTCCCAACTTCTGCAGCTTTATCTCGAAGGCCTTTTAAAAGGACCTTCCCAACAATGTAGATATCTTCTTTAGAACCTTGTGGAATATTCAGGAGACAGCTGGTTTTATTCTAAGGTAATCAAAACCCCTACAGCTGATATCCGAGGGGGGGGGGTGCAATTAGCCTAATGCTTGATTGAGTCACTTTATAAAGTGACAAGGGTATTTCACTAATTGATTTTTAATAATTGTACAAATTATTTTAAATTGTTAATTTCACATTAACACTGAGGGCTATAAAGTGTACAGTACATACAGCTAAAGGCCCAATTTAAATGTATTTTATTTTCTATGGTGTAATGTGACAAAAGGTGTAAATTTTCACAGGGTGTGATGACTTTCTGTATATTTCTCTTTTATTTATGTAATTATATAAGTCTAATTATGTCCTGGTTAACCTAATGCTTCAATATAAGCATTAGCCCTAAATACTGTATAATGTTAATGCATTTGTAAGTTCCTTCCTTAGATACAGTGTAAAGCATGTTTTTCAAAAAAAGGCAAGGCACTTTAACGCCTAGAATAGCAGGCATTATAAGCGGAGACCAGAGGTATAAATCAATAGGCTATGAATTCATGGGGGGAATAAATGCCGTGGGAATCTATTGCAGTCTTACAGTTCTTGATTGTGGTTTCATTCAAAGTAAAAACCACACCAGGCATCTGGGCAGGAGAATCAATCGTCAGTATTATTCTTGCTTTACGGGCCTGAGAAATCGGCCAATTCCCAGTAATGGAATACCATCCGAAGCGTGTTTGTCTAGTAGGCAATGAGCATTCATGCCTCTTGCGATCATTCCTCGATATTTCAGTGATAATAGCTCAGGCTTTTATTGTTTTTTTTTCCCCATATTATTTCTTTGCAAGTTGTTTGCCGTTATGTTCTTCCAGTGGCGATTCTTTTTCTCCATGTGCTCAGGAGTCGATTTTTAAATGAGGCCAATTGACTCCTTGGTGGCTCTGTTGGTGCGGCCGTGTGATTGTGGCGGGGGCTGGCGGGCTTCGCGTGGGTGGGTATAAGATCAAAGAAGGCTAGTAAAGGGGAATGCTAAACGGCCCCAAAGTTTCGTATGTGCCTTTTAGTATTACCAACCTTTTCTGGGAGCTTTTGACATTCTGGTGAAGATTACCGATGTCCTTCTATTTCTTCATCCACACAGCCACCCACACACCACGGATTTTCACACCCACCCATTGCACCCCAGGTCCCACTGACGGAGTTTAGATCAAAAGCCAGTACAGTGGCAAACACCGAAAGGAAGTATGAGGAGGCCGAGAGGGCTGGGATTAATACCAACTCGGAGGGGCTCCCTGCCTTATAAAAAATCAGAACAACAAAGACATTAATTTAATATTAAGTGATAACTATGGAAAATGAGGCGTGTGGGCGGGTTCGCCGAGGCAGCTTGGTGCAGAGGGTGGGCATCTCCTCTGGAGAAATGCAGTTTTTAATTTGGAGGCACGAAGCCAACAGAAGTGGCTGAGGCTTGGGCCACTGGCAATGATCATCTGGCCTGCAGTAACGGGAAGCCACGCTGGATGGAGCCGAGCGGGGGAAAGAGCAGAAGAGCACAAGGACTCTGGGGTCTGAGAGAATGGAGATGTGATTCTTACCTTCCTGAGGTGCCGTAATCCTCCCAGGCTGTGTGGGAGGTGAGACGCCGTGGAGGAGCACAATCACAAGGGAGCTGCCGGGGCTTGTGGGTAATTCTGCCGTCCAAGTAAAGCCTCCAGCACTTGTTTACAAGAAAACGGGGGGGTCATGGTACAAAATTATGTTTTTCTGTGCTTCTAGGAATAATATACTAAGCCAGTAGTATGGGTCCTGAGGAATGAAGCTTCACAACTCACAGAAAACATGATTATAAACTAAAAAGATCCAACCGAGCAGCCAATGGGAATCATTTACAGCTGATATCTCCACCCACCATGTTTCCAATTACTTATTGCAGGTAGGGAGAAAATGGAGGTGGGGGTGGAGGGGGGGCCTGGCAATGCTCTCTGTTTTCCCTTGTGAACATGTTGCACTATTAAAGGTGCCGGGCAACTGATAATTTTGATTTTAGCATCCAGTCAGCCGCCGCAAATTGGAAGCACCAAATTATGTTTATTCACACCCTGGATTATTTTAGTTTTGTTTGGAATCCTAGTTCACCTTTTCACCTGAAGTGAATAGCTGATTGATGTCAGCTTGAGGATTAGAGTTAATGACAAAATTAATCAGACTGCCGTCTCACTGTCCGTGTAACACAGGAGAATGCAACACAAGATTGAGCCATTGGGCACCTGCAGTAATGAATGCTGTCACTTACATCATGTTCTATGGTGGGGGGAAGGGGGGGGAGCTCATGATGCTCAGCACAGTATCAGCAGCATGATGAAATGCATTATGGGACAATCATCTGTGATCATCCAGGGTAGGGTTACACCACTCACCATGAATGGGAAGAGCCCAGAATTGATTCTATGGTGTCAACAAAGAAAACTGATTCCTTTGCAATACCAAGGGGTTAAAGGATGAGGCGATGCTAACGGGAGAGGACTGACCCTGAATCCGGAAGAGTTGTGATTTATAGATATTGTTAATATTCATTATGATTGGTGTAGGCCTGGTTTTTCTCCCTTTTGTGCCCAAGCTCACGCACACTCAGACTCACACACACACAGCACTTTACATAGAAAGTTGTTCCAAAAGTGTTATTAAACGCTGCCTTTCTTAATGATGCCTTTGGCGCACTGAGCGGAAGGACAGAGCTGCTGGTATTACCATCGAACGATTAGCGGAAAACAGGCACCTTCCACTGGCAATTGGAAGATTACTTACAAAGCGCGCATGTGGTTTGGGAAATACAGGGAGGGCGGAGGAGGAATGATTATTGTAATAAGGTGTGAAACCTCAATATTAAACAATAGGGTTCCAACACCTTCAGTATATGGTCAGTTAATTATTGATAGACACAAGTCGATGGTCCTCGAGCGCTAGCAGGATGCGAGCAATCCATCATCATCTGACTATCCATCGTCATCTAACCCTCCTCTGCCAGCTTTAATGAATGTTAATACTAAGTATGAGGGGGTGTGCGATGTTCCGGAAGGCCAGGCCTTTCATGTTACCGAGAGGTCCACTCCGGCCTCGACTTGGAAACCACCCTCCTCCCAGAACCGCAGCGCGTGGATTGCAGGCCTACAGTTGCGAATCGGTGGCCCTTGATCACCTATGGACATTGTGTGGCACACTAGCATGCATGGCCAGCCTTATGATTTATGGAAGAGTTTTCGCAACTCCATTAGCCGTAATTAGACAAATGGATTTATTCATGCTAATGAATGTTTAACATACTTTGTGCAACAAGTGAGAAGAAGAGCTTTACGTAGCAAAATTTATGCAGCACTTTGTTCAATGATTAAATAAAAACGCACCTCCTTCTGGGACATTCCATTATCAGTCAGCATTATGATTATGTTCGTGCTGCCATATCATTCATTAGGCATGACGGCCAGTTAATGCAGAAAGCCAGCTCCTCCAAGCAGCGAACCGCGTGGCTGCAGCTGAATGCATACGGCAGGTAGACAGGTTCAGGATCAGACAGGTTCAGGATCAGACAGGTTCAGGATCAGACAGGTTCAGGATCAGACCGGTTCAGGAGCAGACAGGTTCAGTATCAGACAGGTTCAGGAGGCCCACAACCCGTGCAGCTGACCATTAGAAAAACTAAGATGCATGATTTTAAACATGGTGTGACTTCCGAAACAGCCACTGTCTTGGGACTTTCACACAGTCGAGTGCATGAACAAAAAACATCCAGTCGGAGGCAGCTCTGTTGGCAAAAACACCTTGTTATAATGAGAGTGGACAGAGGACAATGGGCAGACTAGTTAAAGCTAACAGGAATGACAAAAGTGTGAAAAAAGAGCTCACTGGAGTGGTATGTGGCTCAGTGGGTTTGGGCAACGTGCTTATCATCAGAAGATTGTCAGTTCGGCAGAGTAATTTCACCATTGGACCCTTAACCTCCAACTGCCGCAATGGCTTGTCTGACCTTGCTTTCATTAAACATGTGCATTGTTTTGGAAAAGAAGCATCAGCTGAATAAATAAAATGTGCATCTAGTCTAGAATGGTGGTGTTAATGCTTCTGTTTCAGGACACAAAAGGGGGTCCTATTTTGATCTCTGTAGGGATACCTAATTTGTAATAATGTGTGTGTGTATATATATATATATATATATATATATATATATATATATATTTTACTCATTTGTACACACATGCAGTGGTACCTCGGTTCTCGAACTTAATCCGATCCAGACTCCGGATCAAATCCTAAAATGTTTGAGACCTGAACGAATTTTCCCCATAATAGATAATGGAAAATCAATTAATTGGTTCCCAGACCCCAAAAATTACGCCTAAATACTTTTCTTTTTTTTTTTATTTGAACAGCATAAAACAAAAAGAGTTTTTTTTTTCTTAATGACTTCCAAAATGATAAAGATCGTATCCCAACATTACCCCTGTCCTGCCCCGATTGTGTACTCCTTCCGTGTCCCAGGCCCCCTCATTAACCTCATGTGGGATCCCCATGTGATCAGCTGTTTCTGGTTGTTGTCATTAGTCCTCTGTATTAAGTCCGCATTTCAGTTTGTTTCCCCAGTCCGGTCACTGGGTGCATTTGATTTGCTTACAGCGCTGGCTTAAAGCACTTGATGCAACGCATTCTGATCCTGACGCAATGCATTACGGTTAGATGCATAGCGACCTCTCACCCAGCTGCACAATCTGGAATCGCCTCCGTGACGACACACCCTTGCCTTTATTAGCTGAAGAGTTTAGTTACACTCATGACGTTTGTATCCCAGGCAGTTCCAATGCATAATCTGCTATTTCTCCCGAATATCACGTAAATCGGTGAGATCTGGTTAATTTACCTGGTAAAGGAAAGTTTACTGTACACTAATTACATAAATGCTCGAATAGTACACGTAAGTTAGTGGTTAATTTATTTTTAGTTACTATAATGTTGCGCTGCTTCATTTGGCTAATCGTCCAGTCTGAAGAAGGCAGTCAAGTAAGAATTGCATTGTAGTATGACTCATTTCCTGGTGCATACAATTTATATTAGGTCAGCGCTCACGGTTCGACTTCTGATATTTAGATCGTGTTGTAGGTCAAACTGGATTGTTCGACTTTCAAGAAAATCGAGTTCTAGTGAGTTATTCATATATATTAGTATAGTGTGTCTCCATAAGAATATAATGCTTATTTGCTCGTTCTTTCTCAATAGCATAATAGTAAGCTAAACAGTAGCCTATTTACTGAGACTGAAATGCAAAGTGACCCACTATTTCAAGCAAACAGGTAATATTACTTGTGTTTCTGTCCAGTCCCTTTCCCAGGCAGTGTGTCAGTATTCTGTCAGCTAGTGGTCTCAGACTGTGACACGTGCAAGCGGCCAGGCAGCCATCAGTGCCTGAGCAGGGACATGACTACTATTAACCCTAACCCTCTGGGGGCCAGGCCCAGGAGACATCCAAAGGAACCTCAGCTGTGCGGCATTAGCGTTGTACTAACTGGGCTCTAGCCAACAGAAACCACGGGGACAGAGCAATTTTCCCTGTGTGTTTTAACATTTTATTCACAGCAAGTGGAAGCCAGGCAGCTTACTGTACTGAGATCCTCCCTACCTGCAGAGGGCACTCCCACTGCATTTGCTCTCTTTTAAGAAAGATTCAGCGGTACTCCCACTGCTCCTGATCACGTTTTCCTGCTTGTGAAATGCAGCCCCATGGATTTGCATCCCCTCATCCCAATATCTCTTGCTAATCCCATTGGCGTCCATTTGTCCTCATTCTTTGGTATCTGCATGTTTTTTGGTGGCCCGTCAAGGAGTCCGTCAATTATAAAGGAGTCTAAAAAAAGGTGAGGACGGTGTCTTGTACCTACAAATGAGCCTTCATGTTGAGTTTGGCTTCGCTGACGTGATTGTGGTGTTAATAGGTTATTTTGGTAAATGTGTTCCTTCCGTGATACTGTACCTGGGGGAAATGTAATAGTGGTTGTGGAAATCTTGCTTCATCCCGTGATTAATGCAAGCGCTTTGCATTAGCCGGTGGCTTAAAGAGAAACCTATGTATGTTCAGCAGTGACAGGATGGGAATGCGTGTCAGTAAGGAGAAACGGTCCCTGCGAGGCCTACTCTAGGACAGAGGCTGATTCACAAGCTTACGCTCAGCACAATCAGCTCCCACTTGGGTTAATTCTGTAGTGCCTCTGTGCGACCAGGATGATGATGATGATGATGATGATGGTCACCTGGCCTCTTCCAGACCTACGGAAGTCCCTGTTTCCACACCGCAAACATTAAAATTACTATGTCATTAACCATGAGATGCTCTTTTCCATGTCAACCAGGGCTTTCCTCATAATTCACGTTTCCTGACTTTGGGGATGTGGTTGAACCTGCTGATGGGCCAGCTGGTGATTCAGGCCCCTACTTGCCATTTGCCCAATGTGTGGAAGAATTGAGGACCAGTTTCTAGCAACTGGATGGAAGCACCCCAATGAGAGGCCTTTTACTCTGGCCTAAGCGTTACAATTAATCCAGGTACTTCATTGAATACTGAAGGTTTCCATGACAACATTTATTAAGCAACAGATAATGGCAAAAAGACTCTTCCAGCCATCACATCTTACAATAATTCAACCTAGCCATGTAGAGGTGTATAATATTTCAGGAGGGCTTGACCCATACGTTTTCTTATTTATGTTTTAATTTAATTGTTATATTATTATTTATGGGCAGCATCATTCATTCATCTTGCATTAGGTCTTGTGCAGTGAGCTTGGAGCCTTTCACAGGAAGTACAGGTTGAGGCAGGCCACATTCATAGGGAGTGCCAGTCCATCACAGGGCACACACAGCTTTATTTAATTTCTTCTTGGGCGTTTTCTGCAGGTGGTACCAGATGGTTCTGAGCATTAGCCAGACCCCCTTCCCCCCCAGCAATGAGCATAGGCAGAGGGGCACGTGGCTCAGTAGTTAGCCTGACACTTTCATCGGGAGCTAATGGCATGATGTGCGACTTTATACAGCTGCATGTTTATTCAAATATCGGGCTCAGGGCCCAGGGTCCCGCCGCTTCTGCATCTGCGTTGTACACGCTTTGCTGGCTATCTTCCCATATCCCCCACACCACCTTCTGTCCTTATTAATTACCAGAGGTTAGGGGCTTCTGCAGAGCTGGCGGGATGACCCAGGGTGAACCAACGTTAGGGTTTCCGGCTCTTCACTCCCTCAGCACCCTTCGCGTGTAAAACGGCGGAGTGCTCCTTGCAAAATGGCCGTCCTCTGAAATCCTGGACAGATCCCTCTGCCAGGCCATTATCCATCTCCATACAGCATTGTCGCCTTTGATCTATCAGGACACTTAAGCAAGCTCAGACTGGACAGCTTGCTTTTCGTGATGGGCTCAGGTTTCACAGATGTCACCGGCGGCAAATACTGACAAGTGCTAAGCTACTTACATGTAACTTTGCGGCTGGGAAAGGCCTGGTTGAGATGTTGTGATATTCCTGTCCTGTGCGTATTTTGTTCCCAGAGAACGTGGAGTCATTGAAAGGCTTCAGAAAAGCTGGCAGCAGGCTTCCCGCAGCGCTCTGCTCCTCAAGCCATGCAAGCAACGGGCCTAATGATCTCCCGCAGGACAGAGGACCTTCACCGTGCTCCAGGGCTGTCTGCACTACCTGCAGCCTAGAGACAGAAATGTGACACCCACCTGCCTTCTGCCACCGGAGGTGGGGAGCAGCGATCTCCTCGTCCCCGTTTGTTAGCCGGCTGACGCCACAGTGGCAGGATTTCGGTTCATTAAGGATTCGGCTGTTTGGAAGTAAACATGCAGAAAAACAGCCGGTCGCATGAACGGCCTTCAGAACTCGCAAGTTTCTCGTTGGCGGACATTTTGGCTAGAGACCACAGAAACGTCGGATTATAATCCTCTGACCGAGTGACATGTAAGATATTGCAAAAATTAGTCACTGTAGTGTTTAATGGGGTGCAAAACAGCTGTTTCCCTTCGATGGGGATAGTCACTTCACAGCATGTTACAATGAACAGAGAGACCACACTTGCATGATGTAACTGCAAACTGTGCAAATCCACTAACCCGAAAGGTTAGCCATCGCCTCATGTATGGGCAGGAGCGATAAACTCAAAAGTTGGCCACTGTGTTTGGCTGTGGACGCCGAGTTCCACAGCGTTCAAAAGGGGCAATTTCAAAGGGGCACTCTGTATTCTCTTTATGTCTAGTTGTTGGTGCCTCTTGCACTCATGACAGGCAAAGCTTCTCTTTAATCAGAATCCCCAGGAAGACTAGAGGGACAAATCTGTATGGACCTTGTAAATGCTTTATGAATCTGAATCACAGCTGCTTTCCAGCTTACAAAGCCGGCTTGTATGCTATGACTGCGGCTTAGGAATAACAGCCCAGCCTTTCAATTCACAGGGCTATAGTTAGTTTATTTAGTGACGCTAGGCTACCTTAATCACTGGGAGAAGCAGGAAGCGAGCCTTGCCATTTTGATTTTGCACAGAGTAGTTTGCCAAGATAAATATACAAAATTAGCTGTCCACATCAGTTAGGGTCACGTAAAGTTGCAGGAAATGGGGAGACCAAGATGAGGCACAAGGGCTTTGGGAGGGAGAAGCAGCTCATCCTCTTCTATTACTTGGAGGGGTGTATACTCCTCTGACCAGAGGAGGAGTAATGACCCATAATTAGGTCTCCTCCGTGGTGCACAGAGGATGTGCAATATCACAGAGCCAGGTCTCCTCCATAGCAAACAGAGGAAATATAATATCACAGAGCCATGTCTCCTCCATGGCAAATAGAGAAGTTGTAATATCACAGAGCCAGGTCTCCTCCATGGCAAACAGAGGAAATATAATATCACAGAGCCAGGTCTCCTCCATGGCAAACAGAGGAGGTGTAATATCACAGAGCCAGGTCTCCTCCATGGCAAACAGAGAAGGTGTAATATCACAGAGCCAGGTCTCCTCCA
>JABFDZ020000118.1:23875641-23887265 GCA_019775955.2 Pollimyrus isidori | reverse complement strand
CATGGCAAACAGAGAAGGTGTAATATCACAGAGCCAGGTCTCCTCCATGGCAAACAGAGAAGGTGTAATATCACAGAGCCAGGTCTCCTCCATGGCAAACAGAGGAGGTGTAATATCACAGAGCCAGGTATTCTCCATGGAGAACAGAGGAGGCGTTATTTGACAGAACCAGGTCTCCTACATGGCCACCTGACCTTAATCAGAAAAGATGTTTCCTTGTTCATCTGTCTATTGATCCCTTCCCTAGAGAAAAGATGCCAGAATTGTGTCCACACACCTCCAGGTGGTTTGATTCCAGCCCCAGCTTCATACCTGTTGCAGTTGCTTTCCCTGTCAGCTGCTCCCGCAGCCCAGAGACTCGCTAGTGTTTTTTTCACACTTTCCTTTCATATGAATGTGTTGGATATTGCGTGGGCTTCCATTGCTTACTCTGCCTTGCACCCTCTATTCAGTCATTAATGATTTTACACTATATAACTTATTCAAACTGTATTATGGTAACATATGCAACATACTATGTATAACAGGAATGACATGCAAACACTTGCTGTCAATTTCGGACTTTTTTAACCACAGTGTCACCCACTGATAATGATCCATGTTTGCTGATATGCTGCTGATCGCGAATTATTGAGAGAAAAAAAAAAGATTTATAAACCTATTTAAATAAGTTCAGTACAAAGGTGAAAATCGACTTTGTGTCAGTAAGCGGATGACCTCCCTTCACCTCTGCAAGTACCCCTATTACAGCAGTGCAGAGATTAAATTTGTCACTCGTTTAAGGCTGAGGTGACAAAAAGTGACAAAACTCACCCGCAACCTTTCCCGCGCTTGACAGCATGTCCTGTCACTGTCGGCCAAACGCATTTAATCCTCCGCAAGGTTCTATGTGGAAGGCATCTTAGGTCAAAGGTCACACAGAGGAGCGCAGCCTCCCGCACCACCCCATGTGACACTCAGCGGCCCTGTGTGGCGTTCATCCGCCTGGAGTATTCACCAAGAGGCTGCCCCGTTCTCCGACCCCGAGGCACCTGAGGCTAACAGGCACTCCCACGGGGCGCTGACCTTTACATCGAGCTCCTCGGGAGCCGGGCTGCTTGCACAGGGCTGGTGTTTTTATTGACGTAAACAGGATGTTCCTGCTTTTTGCCGACAAACGCAGCCTATAGAAGATCTGGCCTTTAGCTAAAAGCTTCTTCATAACATTCTATGAGAATAGTAATATCCTAACAGTATGTGTGTTGTCATAATATTATATTCTACTAATTGAAAATGGAATTCATTATTCATTATCAATTATAATTGCTATTTCTTTCTACTATCACAATTTCTTCTACTAGTTGGGACGCTGTGTAGAATGCAATGCTTTACAAATTATATAAACTCTTATATAATTGAAAATAGAACAAAGACAACATATCAAACGTTGAAGCAGCGCGGCTCTGTAGTAGAAGAGTTCGGGTGCTACATGGGCCCGCAGTCCAGACCTGTCACCCATTAAAAACACTTTAAACCATGAAACAAAAAATACGACAAGGGAAACGCCGAAATGTTGAGCAGTTGAAATCTTCCATCAGGCAAGAACGGGACATTTCACTTTCAAAACACCAACAACTGGTCTCCTCCACTCCTAAAACATTCACGGAATGTTGCTAAAAGAAGAGGTGATGCAACACAGCGGTAAACAAGGCCCGTCCCGGCCTTTCTGAAACGCGCCGCTGGCATCAAATTCAAATTGAGCGCAAATCTGTCATAAAACAATAACGTTTCTCAATTTCAACATTTGATATGTCGCCTTTATTATATTTTGTTTTAAATATTGGTTGCTATGATTTACAAATCACTGCATTTTGTTTTTATTTACAAATTACACAGCTTTCCAACTTATTTGGAAACCGGGTCGTGCTATTTTTGCTAGTATTAGTACATGTAGTCGTTATGCATTTTAAATGTTTTAAATGTAATTTCTGCTGTATAAGACAGCCCCCCCCAACTAGGGTGCCCCCCTGCCTTGTGTCTGATGCTGCCGGGGAGCGGCTCCAGGCCTCATGACCGGGGCTCAGATAAGCAGTTGGGCGATGGATGGGGTATTACGTAAGACTAATATTCTCTGACTATTACATGTCATCCTCTAAAAAAGATAACATATCATTCCAGTATAATCAGCGAGCAAATGCACCATGTGAAAATCATGCCCAATTACTCATGACACAGCAAGATGCTGTTAATCTGCCAGTCTCAGCCCTGTGTCGGTGGTGAAAGGGGGTCCTGTGTTTCGTGTCGGCTGGAACGCAGACTGTTTTTTACGTGGTACTTTGAGATGAGTCTCTGCCCGGCCTTGCAGTGTCCCGGGAATCACAGGGTGATTTGGCAAATGATCAGGAGTCTCTGCACGTGTCTTTGTCATTCAGCAGGGTGTGTGGGGGGGAATCCAGTGCAATAACAACTTCTGTCCCGGAATTTAAATATTGTTACAGTGCCTCTCATTATATACATTGTGTACTTTATTTCCAGATTATTATTGTTATTGTCGATGATTGCATCTCTTGTAGTGTATTATTCACTTTTCATACGTGCATGAAAATGAATGCCAAATATTATAATTGCTGCTGGAGTGAGAACCATCTGTATCACACCTGTCGATCACAGTTTACCATGTTTGATTTACAGTAATCCTTCACTATACCGTCCTCTGCTGTATATCTCTGTTGTAGTCCTTTCAGATACTTGTGTTAATCACTAAAATCCAATTGACTATTCATTCAGTTGTGGGTTTTTGTCATGCAGGACATTTTTCTTGTTACTGACTGAGACACCGGATCGCGAGGAGCAGATTAGATTCTCTATCTTTTATCTGTGTCTTTGTAGTTATTTAATTGGACACCGCGCCTCAATTAAAGCCTGCTAGCTATTTCATTAGAGGGGGATTTAATTAGATGCGGTAATTGTTTGGTAATCAATCACGGAGGGCGTTTATATTTGGATCAATTAGCACAGGTAGCGATTTTTCCCTGTTTTTCTGGGATGTTTGATAACTTTGCGAGTCCCTCGAGAAACAGGAACGTAGATGTTCTATTCCAGGACGCCGCTGGGAGATATTTAT
Organism: Pollimyrus isidori; assembly: GCA_019775955.2. NCBI lineage: Eukaryota > Metazoa > Chordata > Actinopteri > Osteoglossiformes > Mormyridae > Pollimyrus > Pollimyrus isidori. The sequence continues at coordinate 23,884,162 of JABFDZ020000118.1, read as the reverse complement.
TTCTCTGCCTGCGTGCTTGTATATTTATATATTTATTTTAGAAAATTGTCAGGGCGCCTTTGTTATGCAAAAAAGCAGTAGCAGGAATAGATCGGTAATCTGCATTGCATTTTCTGTTTATCAGTCTCAGAGATCTCAATCTTGCATTTTTCCAGAAGGATTTTTTGCTCGGGTTTCTCGTTAATCCTGCCTGAACTTGGCTTCACACGGACACACACAGTATCCTGCTGTCCGGCCAACTGACTAAACGTGTCGCCAGCGACCCGATCACCTCTCCTCCGGCGTCACGGTCTGCCTCGCGTGACTCGCCCTCACCATACAGCGCTCCGTCCATTCTTATGCAGGCACTCAATTTATCTCCCTAGTAAAATTGCGGGGGAAAACGTTAAAATAACAGAACTGTCTGCGCTCTTGTTGCATCAGCTTACGTTGGAAGAGTTTGTTTTATGTAACATACCTTAAATAGCCTACAGCTACATGCTGGCAGGGATAGCTGCTTCAGGAAGTATGGTTTATATTTTTAATGGTACCTGTTACATTTGGGATTTAGGAATCTCCACAACTCGAAATATATTTTGCGCTACGGAAAATATTTGCTTGGCCACAGGCTTTTGTGGTCAACCTACAATAAATTACAAACACGAAATGCCAAACATGTTGGCTTAATTGATTGAAATGCATAAATTATAAAGAGCAGAAAATAGTAAATATATTCAGTTGTTTATATAGTGCCTTTCACAATATATTAGCGGCCAAGGCGCTTGACATGTGCATGGCAATTAATTACTACATCGCATCTAGAAAATGACAAAATGATGCATGAAAAATGAAAGAGAGGAAGAATGCCAGGAGACGACAGGAGTTGAACAAGAAACTCCCCAGTAAGGAGAGAAGGAAAACCTCTGAAGACCTAGCAACCCCCGCCCATGCTAATAATACAAAGAAAAATTTATAATAAAAGCAGGGTGTGAACTGTGAACATAGTGAGAGTTCCTCAGTGAGCTTTTTCTCCATGTAACCCTGTGGAAGCCGGCAGTTTGCTCACAGTGATTTAGCTCATGAACTCCATCGATGACGACACCCTTCCATAAGACTAAACTAGCAGTTCCGACAAATACAGTGCACCAACATGTACAGCAGCAGAAACAAACATAGTTGTGTGATCATGTTTTAACGTGTGGGTGTGCAAGACTAAATTAAGAGGTCTTCACTTCCAGATTTAAAGACAGACTTATTTGGCATCCTGAACATCAGCTGACAAACTGTTCCTTAATATAGGAGCCCTGTAGCTCAAAGCTTTAGCACCAACTGCTGATTTATTTATATGTGCGATAACAAGGAAGCCTGTGTTTTGAGTGTATTATGCAGCTTTTAAACACAGATCAGTCTCGTTGGGCAGGCAGGTGCTTCACTTTTAAGTGCTATATATGCAAGTAGGAGAACTTGCATATATATGAAGTCTGGAACTTAACAGAAAATCAATGCAGGGGTTATGTGTTCAAACTTCCTGCTCTTTGTGACAGTTATAGCTGTTGCATGTTGAATACTCTGTGTGGTGTTTAATGTAGTGTGTGTGCTCCAAAATAATATAGTATTACAGTAGTCTAAGCCTATTGTATACAAAAGCATCTATTAGTTTCTCAGTATGAACAAAGAAAAAATGCCATAGCTTCATTCCTCAACCATAGGAAGTGTTCATTTGATACTACATCTGCATGGGATTTGAACATGAGGCTTGTATCCAAGAAGATGCCAAGATTAATGAGCAGAACCGTTGAGGCAGAAGTTCAGCTCCTCGGAGCTCTGTGCAAAGAAGATAGCAGTCGTATCTGTACTCTTGCCTCTGAACAGCAAAACCCTGGCTTCCTCCATACTGTGTGACAGAAAGTTTTCATTCATCCCAGGCTTAACTTCATTAACTTAATTAGCTGAAGTGACGATAGATGAGTTGTCATTAGATGTAGCTGTGATGTACGTTTGGGTGTCGTCGGCATAGGAATGAAATAGTAATGGCAGCATTTGCAGAGAGAATATTACTGGTCGAAGCACTGATCACTGTGGCACTACAGATTTAGCCTGTGACTTTGCTGTCCCACAGAAGCCAACATCATCTTCTAGTCTATGTAAGAGAATAGAATGTTTAACCATGTCAAAGCAGATACTACAGACAAGGAACATGAGCACAGCTTCATTGCCAGCATCAGTCGCTATTGTTAAATCATTTACAACTCTAGTTAAAGCAGTTTCAGTGCTGTGTCCTTGACAGAAGGCAGACTGGAATTTATCAACTATGTTGTGCATGCCTAAGTAGGGCTGAAGTTGACCTGTGAGTATTTTCTAAAGAACTTTGAACAAAAATGGTACACAGGAGACAGTTAGTGTTCCTGTGGATCCAAGTTTGGTTTCTTTAGCAGTGAGCGACTTTACATATTTTGGCCACACTGCCTGGAGACAGGGATGTATTCGTTTTCCACTTGTACACCTTGTCAGAACTCCCGGAGATACTTTAAGAAGTTGAGTGGGGATTAGGTCCAAGTGGTCAGTTTTGTTTCAGTTAGTGGTGTTTTTAACGCTTGTTCATTGACTAATTCAAAGATGTTAGGGATGTGTACAGCTTTCTAATTTGTGATACATTTGAATATGCTTGAAGTGTAATGTTGGTCATTGCATTGTTAAGTAAAATAATCACTACTAATACTTGTTGATAGTAGGCCTACAACTATAGCCTTGTTTGTTATACGAGTCAGGGGGTTATCTTACCATGAGAATGTAGGGCAAGTTAGAAGCTATCTATAGTAGCATTACCTCGAGCGCTGTGAAATCCTTTATGATTTTTTGTTCAATTTTTAAGAGTGTAATTAAAATGGCTGCCAGGCCACCTCCACACCCAGAACAGCGAGGTTTCTGTAAGACACTAATGCAGCTAGGTCCAGATAGTGAGATGGTATCTGTGTGTCTGAGTTCAGTTTCTCTTAATAAGCACAGGTGCGCACTAGTGTAAAGCTCCATGTCATTAACAAGACAGGATTTGTTTCATAGACATTCAGTAATAAGCATTTTATGTTGAGAAGGCTGTAGTAGAATGGTTAGGTTCTTGCAATGTTTTGGTCTAGCAATAGTTACTACACTCAATCTAGGTAAATTCAACTGTTTCTGAATAATTATTTTATTTAGGGGATTTGGGGTATGCTTTGTTGTAGAGTGCTTGAGTCAGTATCAGAAATTAAGTAAAGCTGGGGAAAGAATTGGCCTTTGATTTACAATCGCAAGGCTGAAGCTTGCGTGCTGCTCTAAGTGGTAACGCAGGCAAGCTACATGCTAAGTTTGGGGATAGTGGTATGCACCAAGTGGCACCATGCTAGGGGAGGAGTTGATTAATTACCCTTATTTTTCATGACCTCTTATTTTTGTGCATTTCCATAGCTTCTATGTCCAACTGATCGATCTGCCAGTACGGTGGGTGTTACTGATCTGTGGACAACAACTGGATAGGAACCTCAAGCATAAATGATCTCCTCCCTGTGATGGAGAGGAGCCTACTGTAGGTTGCATCCCCTCTGTGAAAGACTGGTAAGGGACCAGAGACAATTAAATTCCAACATTTTCTTTTTGCTTCTGTGCACATAGAACTTCAAGTTCCTCTTTAATACCCCAAACAGCTTGGATGTTATATGATCAACAAGGAGGGAGCATTTCTTCTGGATATTTTCATTTTTTCCCAATACTTTTAGTGCTTGAGAGTTATTGCACCAACATACTGTCTCAGCTCATGCAGAAAACTGTTACTGATGTACAATCTATGTTACCGTACTTTTTGGAAGACAATGTTCAGATTCGTTCACTAGGTACCAGTTGAAGCCCATGCTGCACCCTCTTTGAGTTTCAGTGCTGACGCACCCTGTCTGAAACATAGTGAAATTGGCTTGTACCCCTCAGAAGATGGTGCTCACCTCTGTGAACTTCTGGGATGGATTATCTTGGAAAATGTTTACTAGGCAATCTGTAAAATGAGAACCCAGAGGAGAGTGGGAGATAACGATGGTATGTGTCTGGTGTGTGTGAGAGAGTGAGAGAAAGAGAGAGAGAGAGAGAGAGAGCAAAGGAGGGAGGGATAGGAAATAGCCATTAATAATGAATAATCAACTAAACCCAGCAGAACTAACAGCTGCCCTGCATCTTGGGCATGGGCTGTGATACAAGCAGACATGCATGACTGTCACCTGTCATGTAGGTCAGAGGTTTGATGGTGACGGTTCGCTGGCCTCCAGCCAATCTGCAGGAGCACATGCAGAGGTAGGGAGTCGGGAATCGGGGCTGACGTGGGAACGCAGTGGGGCCTCGCAGGGCACATTAGGTCCGCTTCAGTATTCCTCGCTGTCCACTGCTGTGTCTGGCAATTGTAGGTTGAGGTGCAGGCATGGGGGTGGGGCTTGTTTGAGGGCACGACTTGGGAGGCTGGGCTCTGGAGGCGGGGTTTGGGAGACCGAATCGTCTGCAGAGCGTGAGAGTGACAGATGGGCTGCACGTACACACGCATCCCACTGAGCGGATGCAAGTCCTGATGCCAGCGCCTCAGCGGAACACGGGAAATGGGAAATTCAGGATATCTGTGTGCATTTAATGTATTTGTATGCATTTTTTTTGCATGTGTGCCATTGAGGCATCATAAGGGACATGTTGCACAGTGCCTCCTGATTGTCTAACATAGTATAATCAGAGAATATTGCGCAAAGATAAGTCATATTAGAATTAATGCCAATTAGCAGATATCAGCAATGAAAGAGATCTGACATCAGCACTTTTATATAAGACTTTTCAAAGATGCAGCTTCAATCAGCGCATCACAAAATACGGCCTCAAAATATCATAGGAGCATATACAGAAACCAACTGCATCAGTTAGGAGAAATGGCCGCCGCCAAACAAAGCTCACTGAAAGAAGTACAGGGACATTTCAGGGTACTTGCTAAATGCCAGAAAAGTACGGCCTCAAAAATGACCTTAGATTTGAATCAGCACCATTTGGAAACCTCTTGTGTCCCAGGCCAATGCACAAAGATGCATGATCAGGAGAACCTGGCAAACTAACAAGGTCTGATGAGTCATCTTTTACCCTTTTACCTGCATTCAGACAGGTTTGTGTTTCAGGGTGGCCAAAGGGTTCCTGCTGCTCGCAATGTCCATCGGCGTGGACGGCTATGGCACGGGGGTCTTTAGGTCTATTCATTCTTCTGAGGAATATGAGAACATTTTACAGGTCATTAGCTGTTATTGGGTGCAGTCAGTGGCGGCGTTTCCACCACATGTGTTTGTGCTGAGCCCCCCCAGGTTTAGGCCCCCTGTTGGCCAAGAGCAGTCACTGCACTAGCGGAGCAGGGGGCCTCAATGTGGTTGTCAGACTATTGTTTGTTACCCTCTCTTTGCACTGTGTTCTGCTTATTTTAATATTATGTCTCCCTGACATGCCTTATAATGATGCCTGTAGGCAAGCGTTATAGTGATTAATGCCATGTACCCCATACATAAGGACAGATGCATGTATGAAATAACTGAAGGGAAACTAACTACATTTTCTTTTGATCCAGACGAAGGTGCCCGAGATGCTCAATCGCATAGACACCTATACCTTGTTTCCACCAACACAGAGCCGGTGCTGGTGCCGGGCTGGTTCTCACTTGGTGCCATTTGAGAACATGCTTGTGTTTCCACGAAAGAGCAGAATAGAAACTTTATGCTGGTGGAAAAGAGAGGAAAGTGCCGGTGCATACGAATTCCATTTATGATGTTTATTAAATATGTGGAGGATTTGGACGCTATACCCTGTCTCACTTTAACCGATGTTCCAAATTTCCCACGGTTCCAAATTCTGAGGCCAGGTCTGCTGTGGTGCTGTGCTGGAGCCGTTTTTTTTCTCTGCTCTTTTGCGGTGGAGACGTGCAGAACCAGTTCCAGTTTGAGAAGTAGCCTGGCAATGGCTCCGGCACTGTGTTGGTGTAAACAGGGCACTTGATGGCTGAGGGCATCCTGACGGAGCTGGAACAGATGGCGATTTAACCCGGGAGAGTGAGAAGGTGGTGGGTGTCAGACAGGTGGAATCCTATGGGACAGAGCACAAGGTGGAGGGAGATGCATGGTGAAGGAGGTGAACTCCATGGCACCGTGGTGTCTCTCCTGTTTCACGGGGACGTCAGGCTGGATTGGCGGCCGGCTCGGAGGAGCAAATGCTTCCCGCTGCATCCAAGGTGGATGGAGCATGATCATGCAACTTTCTGATCCTTCCCCCCACTTCCCCCACCCCGGGGCTGCGTTATAATCGGGCATGCGTCAGCACGTCAGCTGGCAGCCATCGTGGGCTCCCTGGGGGGTCATTATCCCTTCTTTATGCTCGACTGGTTGCATAAAACGTGTGTGCATGGGGGTGGGGGCTAGCTGGAATGATAATATCACTGCAGCCACAGGCCTGGGGAGAATGAAAGAGGCACCACAGAACCACTTGTGCTGTATGGACTAAAGTGGCAGTGGCGACGTCTCACTGCTTTAATATTCAGTGCTCCCTATTCATGTCTGGTGATAGTTACCCCACTCACGGTAGTGTACTGTAGGTCTGCCAGCAAAGGAGCCAGGTGGCCAGCTGTCCATTTAGTGCCATCTCTGTGATGGCGGGAGCAGCCATTCACAGCCGCCGGGCCACAGTCAGCCTCCATTGATTCAGGACCACGGACAGCAGCATGTTCATTTCCCAATCCAGTGCCACAGACAGCAGCATCATATCATGTGATTCTGTCTCCTGCTTTTTAGAGAGATGGACTCCTGTTTTGCTTGTGGCACATTTGCTTACACAAAAAGGTTCTGAGGCCAGAATGAGAAATGAGTGTTTCAGAGAGATAACCAATCAGATTGTAGAAAAAGGTGAGTCCGATGTCTTGGTCCTGCCTCCTCCTGTTGCTTGGACCCACCTTCTTTCCAATCCGATTATCTATCTCATGGAACTAGTCATTTTTCATTCTGCCCTCGGAACATTGTTGTGTAGATAAAACTCCCAGAAGCTAATGTTATAAACTTGATTACCTGATTCGGTCTGCAGTAATAAAGGAGTCAAATGTGTGTGTTAACTATAAACAAACTAGTGTAAAGAAACCTCCCTTTCCGATCATTCACAAGCTTCTTGCATGTGCTCCTAAAAGAAGAGTCATCAAAAAAGTGCAAACCAGCCCCTAGCTATTGTCTTGGGGGTTTGGGGTGGGGGTGCGGGGTTGGGGGGGGGCTGTATTTTAACACAACGTGTGGACGTGATTTATGGATCTTTCTCCACTGCCTTTTTATTGTCTCACTGCCCCACAACTAAATCATTTCCTCCAGGAGATGAAAGGACATTTCATGCCTTGCTAACACAAATGGAGCCCTGGAGGCCTGTTCCATATTCAGGTGGCGAGGGGCTGAGTGACATTAATCTTTGGTCTGCATTTGACACTCGTGTTGCGTGTTGCGTGTCTGAGCATTGCGCCATGCGTGCCTGACACACTGGAGCTGTATATTTCAGGATGCACACTGGATCTAAATATTTCAGGATACACATTGCAGCTGTATATTTCAGGATACACACTGGAGCTGTATATTTCAGGATACACACAGGAGCTGTACATTTCAGGATACACAATGGAGCTGTATATTTCAGGATACACACTGGATCTGAATTTTTCAGGATACACACTGGATCTGAATATTTCAGGATACACATTGCAGCTGTATATTTCAGGATACACACAGGAGCTGTATATTTCAGGATACACACTGGATCTGAATATTTCAGGATACACACTGGATCTGAATATTTCAGGATACACATTGCAGCTGGATATTTCAGGATACACACTGGAGCTGGATATTTCAGGATACACATTGGATCTGAATATTTCAGGATACACACAGGAGCTGTATATGTCAGGATACACATTGCAGCTGGATATTTCAGGATACACACTGGATCTGAATATTTCAGGATACACACTGGATCTGAATATTTCAGGATACACATTGCAGCTGGATATTTCAGGATACACACTGGAGCTGTATATTTCAGGATAAACACTGGAGCTGTATATTTCAGGATACACACTGGATCTAAATTTTTCAGGATACACACTGGATCTAAATTTTTCAGGATACACACTGGATCTGAATATTTCAGGATACACATTGCAGCTGGATATTTCAGGATACACACTGGATCTGGATATTTCAGGATACACACTGGATCTGGATATTTCAGGATACACACTGGAGCTGGATATTTCAGGATACACACTGGAGCTGTATATTTCAGGATACACACTGGATCTGAATATTTCAGGATACACACAGGAGCTGTATATGTCAGGATACACATTGGATCTGAATATTTCAGGATACACACAGGAGCTGTATATGTCAGGATACACATTGCAGCTGAATATTTCAGGATACACATTGCAGCTGGATATTTCAGGATACACACTGGATCTGGATATTTCAGGATACACACT
>JABFDZ020000118.1:23849858-23872856 GCA_019775955.2 Pollimyrus isidori | reverse complement strand
GTGTGTGTGTGTGCGTGTGTGTGTGTGTGTGTGTGTGTGCGTGCGTGTGTGTGTGTGTGTGTGTGTGTGTGTGTGTGTGTGTGCTCCTGAGCTCTCTCTCTGTTCTATCCATGTCAGAGCCATACGAGTGGAGCTGTGTGAAGACTGTAGGGTTGGGGCTTGTCTCCATGCCCTGCCTGTCTGATGGGTGAAGGTGCCGGCTTGGTCTGGATTGGGTGCCCCTTCTGTATGTTAAACTTCGAAGCATCTATATTAATAAAACATGTCTGTTTTTTAATGAAATTTTACTGCTTTGGTTTAAAAGCTTTGTAGCAAAGGGTGGTGTATGAGTGGTGTATGAGTGGTGTATTCCAGAACACAGTGTTAGCAGGCTGCTCCCTTTCACAATAACTCCATCAGGACTTTTCTCAGTAAGGACATTCATTCATTCCATCATTCATTCATTCATTCATTCATTCAGTCAGTCATAATAAATCCATCAACACTTTGCTCAGTAAATACACCCATTCATTGTTATTCACTCAGTCAGAATAGTTCCAACATATTTCTGCTCACTGGTGATATGCTATGTTTAGTTCACACAGTAGTTTATACTGAAGAAATCCATTTACAATAGATTAGCAAACAGTAAAACAATAACAATAACAGTATCTGCTTACTGTTGTGAAACTTGCTTGTTTGTTGGATTGTTTTTGTTTGTATAGTTAGACTATGTTGATGCTCCTCATTGAAATTCAGTGCAAATTTATTGTCCCCAGGAAAAATAAAACAACCGGTTGTGGTAAGAGTACACTGCACTGAAAAAAAAATGTTGGATTGTAATAGTTTGAGAGCATTACATTGCAGCGTTGCATGTTATGTAATTATAATTTATGAGTCTCAATCCTCTTGTGACAAGACTTTGTCCACCAAAACCTTTCAATGCCACACTTTTTCATTTACGAGTCATATACATTTTGACAGCTCACCAGTCAACGCTGAGCTCTTGTCAAGGAAAAGGCAAAAGATGGCAGAAGAAAAGAAGAAAGGAGGTTCCACCACTCACTGACGTGTCCATAGGAACCTGACCTCTCTCTCCAGCTGTTAGAGTGAATAGGAAAGAATGCAAACATGCCCACTGGTGAAGCTAAGTGCTAATTCAACGCCCATATATGGGTCCTAGAGGGCTGAGATACAAACTGAGAATGTGGAAATGAGTCTGCAATTTTTTCTCCATGCCATGTTGGCTGACATATCTACTTTTCCTTTTCTTTACCCAAAACAGGTAAATATTAATTTGTTTCATGCACGCTACTCAACTTAATTGGATTGGATTCCTTTCCTCTGTTTACGCCTGAGATCCTTGCCTTTATGGGCTGTCATCCATCACCAGGCATCACTCGTAGGGTCCCTCTCCCTCTTTGGGCTCACATCTGACCCTTGTTAACCTGTGCTCCAGAGCCAACCCTGTGGAAGACAGTGAGATGCTATGTAACCAGTCAGCTGCATTCTTCTCGTCAATCTTCACATAATTTTTAAATTCCATAATAGCATGCATTCCGACTGATCCTGCAAACTCAAACAAACCATCAATAACAGCTCAAAGGTACTTTGACTTCTTGCTACCAGTTTCAGAAGAGGAACTACCCTTCATTTCCACATTGAAGCACTTTATGTGAATTTTTCAGTAAAAGTAAAGCCAAAAAATGGGCTTTAAATTTGATTTAAGTACTTTGGAGAAATGCACCTGTCAGGAAATACTTTAACACAATATAAATTTTGATTTTCTTTTTGAAGAGAAAAGATAAGGATTCTGAATATTAACCAGGAAACTCTTTCATGATCTGGTACAATCTGTTGTCTCTTGTATACAAGTGAGAGAAAGAGATCCTTTGGGGCACAATAGTCTGGCTCACAGAGTTAGAAATTTCATGCCTGGCTCTGCAGTAATGAGGGCTTGAGCCTAGCATTCCACAGCAGCGAGAGTTAGCTAGCTGCAGGAAGGAGCCCTTATTGAGCTTGGAGATGTTAACAGTGATGAACGAAAAAGCAGGCTGGTTAGATGCCACATGAATAGTGACTCCCAGTCAGCCATCTGCTTTCCTCCTCATGTCTTTGACTGATGTTTCTAGCAGGAGAAGGTTAGGAACCTTCACCTGCATTCAGTCACAACTGGAGGTGTCTTCCAAAAGCCATCCAATTGCCCCCAAGGTGGGGCTTGGGTTCTGAGCTGTTCATGACACTGGCTCAGTGGGGCACATTCCATCTCCCAGATTGTATAATTATTCTTCCAGGTGGCCTGTTTACAGGCCATCTCGCCAAGTCATGGCCAGCAAACTCCCCGAGAAAGCCGTTATCGTGGAACACCGGGGTTCTGAGCTCAACGAGCACCAGGGTCTTTAGATGGTTCATTAGATGAAGTTTGTTTTGTGAACAAGACAGAAAATTGCTGCTTCCTAAAGCTGCAGTGCCCTACTTTAGGAAAATTTTATTAGAAACATCAAGAGTCATTAGCTTCCCGAGTGCAGAAGCAAGTCTAAATGGTTTGTAAGAACAACAGAGTTTATTAGCTTTCCATTTTCTTTTCTTGGCTATGCAAATTATGCATGTTTTCTGTTATTTGCAACAAAATGTAGATGATCATCAATGCATATTCAGTCAACGGTGGAGTTCTGGTCTACAGTGAATTCCAGTGCAGGTAATTCAATCAGAGCATCAATATCACCTCTCAGAGAGAGAGATAGAGACAGTTGCCAGTAGCAGCACTTCTCCACCCCTCCTCCCTGCGCCGCCCTCCATATTGAGTGTGATGTTTTTATAGTTTCTCTTCCTTTTCCTATCATGGTTTGCGTTTCATGTCTTTTTATTGCATAAGGCAGCTGCAGAGAAGTTAATGTATTCTCTTTTGGCTGTGAGTCCCATGAACTCAGGGCATAGAGAACACCTGAGGATAATGCTGGTCTCCTCCTCTGTGTTAAAGCAGACCCCCCCCAACACACACACACACACACACACACACTTTCCATTAATTTCTATGGGGAAAACTCTAATCTGGTCATGACGACCTTAACCCCTGCCCAGCCCTAACTATCGGCAAATCAAAATCCAAAACTTTTAGCATTTTTTGTTCTTTGATTGCATTCACAGATCTTTACAAGGACCTGAAAAATGGTCCCCACTATGTCAGGTTCTTATTACATTGTGAGGGACTTTTGGTTGCCACAATGTAATATAAACATAATCCATACATGCACTGCAATTAATATACAACTTTTTTTGTACATTTTAGGTACTTTGATTCCATCCAGGGAATCCATATCCAAGGTTGCTGGAATTGTATTGGGCTCCCAGATGTTAGCAGCGTGGGTGGGCTTGCCCTGTGCACAGGTATCACAGATATTGGTAAAACCTTCGGCACAGCCAGGCGATCCATCCGCTGCTTGCACTTAGATATTATTACCACTGGTCTGACCAATCACAAGTCACCCTGCCTCCTTGGGTTGTCGATGAATCAGCAACATGGCTACAAACGGAACCTTAAATGAGCCAAAATAGGATGCTGATCCGTTTAAAGTCTACATGGGAATTTCCCACACCCCTGGCAGGTCACAGCAGAAATGTTTCACTCCTGCTGAGGACAATCAACTGAACTGACGCACCCATAAGTCTTCTGCTGTGCCATTTACTCAACTTCAGCCCCGCAATTGTTTCTTCCGCAGCCTCGGCAGGAAACACACACAATTGCACTTTCTCTTGTGAGCCACAGCGTGTTACAGGCTTCAGTCGGAGAAAATTGAATGACCCCCTTGGATATGAGGCAATCTCGCAACTGTGGCATCCTCGGTTAAGTATGGCTTTCTGGGCGATGATGTGGTTCAGATCATAAAGCAGAGGAGCGACACCTTGGATCCCGATCAGCTCAGTCCCTCTGTTCTTACTGCAGTCAGCCGATATTCAGCACTGAATGCACATTTTAGAACGTCAAGGGGTGGATTTGCTCAGGGGGCTTTTTTTTAGAGGCACTTAATCGTTCTTCCTTTCTTTCATACATTTCAACCCTTATCAACTACTTGTAGCTGTACAACACATGAGTTTGCGATGAGTCAGTGATTTCATAAAAACAAACCAGCAAAATATGGAGATGATACTATGACAGTTGAAAATATCTGTATAACATTTTGTTTTGGGATTCAGCATATTATATAGTCCAAAATAACAAAAAAATTTTGCATGCATCAAAATATTTTCATGATGCAGTTGCTGGATGGATGGATGGACTTTGTGTGTGTATGGACAACAGAAAGGGAAGTGGCAGAAGGGCGTGGACAGTCTTTCCAATGAAAATCATGCTACAGGAACATGATGTCAGGGTCAGCTCCAGTTGAATCAGTCTTTTGTGTCTCTTCCCCGTTTGGCCAGCAGGCGTCGCTGGTCATCCTGTCCCTCCCATCAGTCTTTGTGTTTCCCTGCTTTCCTGTCTGCTGCATGGCTCAATGTGATTAGCATGTGGCCCTTTGTTGTCTGTTTGAATCCCACTTCCTCTGTTTTTGTATTTTGTTTCATTGTATGAGCATTGTTCATTATGTTTTTCTAGTTCTTGTGTCTTTTGATTTGTATTTGGTTAAATTATTTGTGCTTGTGTTTGTCTGTATTCCCCAGTGTTAGATTCTGTTTCCTTGGGTAGTTCTTAGTCTTCCTTTTCAGTTCCCCGAGTTAATTAGTTTCACCTGTTGCCTGTTCTTGTTCCTGCCCTTGTGTGTTTTTCCTAATTGCTCATTTTTTCCTGCACCTTCCCCAATTGGTTAATTGTCTGTCTCACTCCTGCTTGTCATTACTCTGTTCAGTTTTTGTATTTAAGTTCTGCCTGAGTTTTAGTCCCTGGGGCCTGTTTCAGGAAGCAGGATTTCTTGCTTAGCCGGGTAAGTTGTCGGATTTAAGGTAGTCTGGGCTAAATGGACTTCATCTTTGTTCACTTATATTTACCCCAGACTGCCTTAAATCCGACAACTTATCCGGCTAAGCAAGAAATCCTGCTTCCTGAAACAGGCCCCTGGTGGTTTATTGTTTGTGATGGTTTGTGATAGTTGTATTGTCAGTAAACTTTTGACTATTCTGTTTGTAGAGTCCCTGATGCTATTGTAACTTTAGTCTTTGTTTGCTCTTATGTTTTTGACCCCTTGTGGTCCTTTTAGTTTTTTTTTTTATAGTGTTCTTAGTGTTGTCTGTTAAGTCGGGTACTTCCACAAACAGATGGGGTCCTGTTTCACCTGTCTGGATGTTCTGTGGCCCAGTTCAGCTCACTGCCTGGGATCCAGCTGTCTGGTGTTCTTTTCCTGCCAGGAAAGGAGTATGAGACAGGGATGGACACGTGTGAGACTAGCGCAGAACTGTATAAATATGGGGCTGTTGGCAGTGGACCTGGCTGTTTCACTCGGTGACGGTGAGAGCAGTTCTCTCAGAGACAAGAAAATTACCTCAGCCTGGGTGCTGCTGGGGTCACACCTCTAAGAGCTTGTGGAAAACAAGCATGGAAGCTAGAAATTGGTCCCCTGAAGCCTTTATCTGCCAGTTGACTTAGGCAATGGCCTGGTACATTTTGCCGAGGTGTGAGTTCTTGCTCCCTCTCCAGAATCCGAGCAAACAAGGCTGCTACATCCCCTACCAGCTCCACCGTTCCTCCTGAAGACTTTTTTTTTTTTTTTTTACCCCCCCCTCATAAATGGGTAAAAAAAAGCTGCACTTCTCCGAATCGCAAGCGTTTTGTGGCACTAGTCCGGGGAGCTGACTCTGCAATTTGTTGGGCTGGATTTTACTGCCCAAGGAAACGGGAGCCTGCAAAAAGCAAAATGTTTTCACTTACCATGACAACACTGATACAAATGTCTGTAGGAAGAGAGAACGCCTCCTGGTTCATAATGTCCGCTACCAGAAACAAAAGGCAGTCCTCTGTAGACCTACTTCTTTGAATTTTACCTTGTAAAATATTAGATTATCCATTTCACTTTCCTGCCGATCTAAAATTTTATCCAGTCGCTGTTCTGCTCAAAACCAAGCAGGTAGCAGAGAAGAATAGAGTCAAGATATAGCATTAACCTGTAAACACTCAGCGAGTCCCTTAAGTGAAAAAATTAAGAGAATTCAGGGGAAAACTAAATCCCTAAATCCTCTTTGTCACAACTCAGACTGGGGAAGCAAGCGCAGGAGTCCGGAAATCGTGAAAACCGGAGATTTAATGAAGGCGAGGACACTCAGAACTCAACACAATGTTAAACGACAGTAATGACCGGACTGGGGAAAACATACGTAACGCAGAAAATGCATAGGACTAATGACTATAACAGGAAACAGCTGGTAAACATGGGGAATCCACATGAGGTAGATGACGGGGCGTGACACGTGGGAGGCGTGGATGAGCGGGGCAGGACACTCTTAATGTCAACTTATGTAGTGTATCTTATTAAGGTTTTGCTTTGTTTTGAAAATACTGTGTAGCTCTTGCTTCTATGATGCTTGCCCTTGTAAATGAGCATTCGCTGGAAGCTCTGCACTGATGCCCAGTCAATTCCTTAATAGCCTTATATCTGTGCTATTTCCTTCACTTGTGTGTCACTTTGGACAAAAGCATCTGCTGAATAAAATAAATGTAGGAGATATTATGAAAGAAGATTTCAAATGGGGAAGCATTTTTAAAGAACACTCCTCCGAAAAAGCTGTTCACCCCCCGCAAAAAATAAGCCCACAGCTCTGGCATCATGAATTGTTTGCTAACTGAAAAGAGCATCTCTCTTAACTTTTCCAGCAAATTAAGTAAAGAAATAATTTATTATTTCAAAAGAAACATAAAATAAGCCACTAATGACATGACAGAAACATATTGCGTGCTAAAAAGCAGTGAATCAGTTTGTTACTGTATCTGATTTCTAGAATAAGTCTGTGTCGAACATGGCGTGCACTCAGAGTTACAGTCAGGGAGCCCTAAAGCAGCAGCACTTTGAATGAAATTTCATTCAGAGTGCTGTGGGTCAACTGTTCATTATGACCAGGAGTTAACATTAAGAATGTCAAGTGATGCCACCTGAGAAGGCCCCTGGCCAACTAGCAGTTCTCCAGTATGAATTGTTTACTGACTCCCCTTGGTTTACAGTATGCTAAAGGGTGCAACTTGTTTTGTCGTCTCTCCTACTTCAAGACGCTTGATTGAGGATGTGGATTTAGTGGTGGGAAAGGAATGCTGTGGACAGAACGTCAGACTATTTCTGGATTATGCAATAACTGGAGGAAGAATTATTATAGCTCAGAGGTGATTCAAGTCACCAGAAGTGTGTGATTTTGGGGTGTCAGGGGACAAGCTATGGAAGACTGAGGATTTGGGGCCAGCGCCAGAACAGGGTCAATCCCAGAGTTGGGGCCAATGCAGCAGGTCCAACCTCAGAGCAGGGCCAATGCCAGAGCTGGGGCATATTCCAAAGCAGGGCCAGTCCCAATTCTGGGGTCACTGAAAGACGGAGGGTGACAGGCTGGAGGAGTGACAGAGAAACAGAACAAAAAATTGATAAATATGAAAGACATCCATTAATGACCCAGAGAGGTTTGCTTCCAGAAATGTCTGAGCTGGTCTGACAAACCTGACCATTAATCACCACCTTTAGGCACGTGAGGTGAAGGTCCCTCAGTCTTCTCAGCAACTGTAAGAAAGGACCGTCAGCTTCAGCATGCAAATGAAATGACATAAAATGTACCTGAAAAAAACAGGCACAAATGCAACCAAAAGGATCCAAGCCCTTTTTCAACAAGATTCCTTTGAATCCGATACAAGGATTTATTTTCCATTTATAATTTCTAGCTGGACGTGAGATGAAAGAGCATCAGAGTGAAAGAGGAATTTTTACCCTCAGGGGTTTTTGCAAATCAATCAAAATGAAAAGCACACTGAATGCTTGTGTAGAGGAGCTGGTGAAAGGCTTCAGACTGGGAGAGGAAGGACCAGAGGCTCGTGAAGGAGTCTGTCGTCATACAGGTGGCCAAAGCACCAGCAGGAATATAATTAAATGTTGCCTGGTGGGGCAGCAAGGTGATGCGGTGGTTGGCACTGTCACCTCACACCTGTGGGTCAAGTTTTATACCATCACTACATGAGTGTGGAGTTTGCATGCTCTCCCTATGTTGTTGTGGGGTTCCCTCTGGGTTCTCCGGTGCTCCCCTACAGTCCAAAGACATGCTGAGACTAACTGGAGTTGCCAAATAGGTATGCATGTGTGAGTTAATAGTGTGTGATTGTGCCCTGCAATGGGCTGGCACCCCATCCTGGGTATTTCCCTGCCTTGCAGGATAGGCTCTGGACCCCCCATGGCCCTGAATAGGACAGATGGTTGCAAAAAAATGCATGGATATCATCTGGTATAGATGTAATCAAAAGCCTCTGAAGAGGATGCCGTTGTCTGTCATTCCTTGATAGGAACAACAGAACCTTATGAGCTGAAGCCTGTCACAGGCTGTCTGAGGAACCTCAAACATTTCCACAGATGGTATCTTCACAAGTCTCACATGAACATGCCATATTTAAGATTTATGTACATTAGCAGCCAAAATTGTTGGAACACCTTTCATTTTTAGCATTACACTTTAAAAAGTACTACACAAATATTGGTACTAATGTTTATAAACAATGAAACAATGTTAGAAATATCATACGTGGGATGATTAAATAACTGGAGCAATAGCTGAATAAAGTTCTGCAATCTCAAAGTTGGAAGAGCTTCCAAAATTTTGGCCACTAGTGTAGGTGTTATCTAGTGCCAAACCTGGAGTGTGACTCATAACATGTGAGGTGGTTACCCTATTTTTACTTGCTGAAAACCTTGTACATTGTGCTGACAGTAGAATCTGGGAAGATGTGGGTACATTCATAAATCAATCAAATGAAACGTATAGCAAGTTTAATCTTTTTACTAATGCATCCAAAAATGTTTTTAGAAGGATAAAACATATATATGTAGCAATTTTAGATGACAAAAAGAAGAAAGAAATCAAATTGAAAGAAGTAGCTGTCAGCAATTCTCACTGTATAAACCTTTTATAGCAAATGGCCATTATCCTCAGAGCCTGAGTCATGCCAGGAAGGCTGTTTAAAATCACTGACCACACTCAAAAACCTGCAAATATATATGGTGGGTGATAGCAGAGGGAAATCTCTGGAACTGACTGAGCTATGCAGTGGACTCTTTCACTCTGCGATGTTTAACAGCAAGTAGGAAGCCCTGAAGGTTCGAATCTGGCCCTGACATTGCATGTGCCGTGTTTGCAGGGTCTAACCCGCTTCATCTGGGTTTCCTTACAAATGACCGAAAATGTGCTCATTCAGTGAGCGGGAGGTTAAAAGTTGTCCCGAAAGCCTAAACCCAGGCTCTATGCCACTAGATTAATCCTGGGCGTATCCTGTCTTTAGTTTCTCTGAAAATGGATTCATTTCACCCTGAACTTCACTGGAGTGATTATTTACTTGGATCTTAACCGAATGTTGAATCCTTGCTCTATATCCTGCTCAGTTGGGCATGTGGACCAGACAGGGACTGACAGTTCTTTGAACAACCTACTCATATTTCCAGAGTTTGATTTTTATTGGGCATAAAGCCACAGACATCAGTGTGATTTGATGGCCCGTGCCAATTTATGCTGTCCTCCTATATGTTCACAT
This sequence comes from Pollimyrus isidori, assembly GCA_019775955.2. NCBI lineage: Eukaryota > Metazoa > Chordata > Actinopteri > Osteoglossiformes > Mormyridae > Pollimyrus > Pollimyrus isidori. Next base: position 23,863,183 of record JABFDZ020000118.1, on the reverse strand, counting down.
ACACCCAGGCATGTCAGACTGCAGTCCTGGGGGGCCGGAGTCCTGTGTAACTTAGTTCTATCCCTGTTCCACCACAAATGATTCAGCTCGAGAGCTGTGTGGTAATCAGCACAAAGAGTTGAATCACGTGTATTAAATGAAGGTGAAACAAAATCTGTGCAGGGCTCTGGCCCCCCAGAACTGCAGTTTGAAACCCCTGCTCTAGCCCAGCTGCCATGAGGAGCATGTGCTGATTACACTGTGTTGCCACACCCACCACACCACCTCAGAGATGAGGACATGAGTGCAGCCATGTGGCAAGTGACACTTCAGCACCACACTAGTGCAAATGTACCAGTCTGAATTTTTTTTCCCCCCAGCAGCTGGAGAGCCAATCCTTCCCCCAACCCCTAAAATTGTCCATATAAGTTGGAGGAGCACCTAACAGGACGTAGTTTAGTGTCACACCCTGTACAAAGCAATCGCAGGTTAAGGGTCTTGCTCAAGAACCCAGTAGAGTAGGACCATTCCTGGTATTCACAGGATTCAAACCAGCAACCTTCTGGTACAGAGCCTAGCCTCAGAGCCACCATTCCACTGAGCCATCAGGAAAATGGGACTCACCCGCCTTGGATCTCTCCTTCATGCTTCTGGGAGAAGTGTGAGGCACGGAGAGGGAGCAGAGAAGCCAGGAATCCAGTGCGTGTGTCATTACATCTCATAATGCATTATAGAATCCAGTGCGCGTGTCACATCTCGTAATGCATTAAAGAATCCAGTGTGCATGTTACATTTCATAATGCATTGAAGGATCCAGTGTGTGTGTCATCACGTTTCATAATGCAATGAGGAATCCAGTGCGTGTGTCATCACATTTCATAATGCAATGAGGAATCCAGTGCGTGTGTCATCACATTTCATAATGCATTACTCTTCTTCTACATTGATCTCCCAAATTCTTAGGAAATAATCCCACTTGAAGACTATTAGTTTCTTCTTTGTATTGGAGCTCGATGTCGAAAGGGATTGAATGGCCCCTCATTGCCCTGATTCCAGATTCCTTTACAAAGGCTTTAAGCTTATATCCTCTTACCTGACTGTCAGGTGACCTGCTGACCTCCTTGCAAGTTCTTCCCCACAGTGGAAAATGAACTTTTGTTCCACAAATAATGGTAATATTCTTAACCAGCAGTCAGGATGCATGAAGTAAAGAGATAAACTGCTAAAAAGAAAGACAGAAAGATTAGTACAATACCAAAGTAATAAATGTGCCCCTAAACAAAAAGGGTGTCGTTTACTACCCGTCTCCGACATTCACCTAAACTCAGAGCAAACCCAGGCAGTGGGCTGTCAGCCACCCTCTCTGCTTCCTCTCCTCGCCTCATACTTCTCCCGGAAACATGAGGTGAATCTCATTCTCCAGGCAGCTCACGCCACAGTGTGGGAACCAAACCTGTATCCCAACTGCAAAGCCTCACGCTAACCAGCTTACAGCTTGGAACATAAGACAAGATCTAAGGTGATAAGATTAAATGGTATACTTCATCGATGTCGCAAATTGTAAACCTAGCTGTTCCGCAGCACTTGAGGAATATATTACTCCCATCACAATACAGCCATGCACGACATAACAACATTTCGGTCAACAACGAATCACATATACGATGGTGGTCCCATAAGATTATCATGGAGATGAAAAATTCCTACCATCTAATGACATCACAAACCCGCTGCTCCGCCGGTCGTGTCGGGGTACAGCACATACAGGCAGTCCCCAGGTTACACGTAAATTACCTTCCCCAACTCTGTCTTTAAGTTGTTGACTTTTTAGGCAAGTCGGAAAAGCAATAATACAGCCCATAATAATAGTGATTATAGAGTAATAGTAAGAGTAACTGCATACCGTACTGCACTGTACGTTGACCCAAAGAACCACTGAAGCTGTGCGAAGTCCTCACAAGCATTACAAAGTATTGCATGAATTTGTTATTATGAACCATTGCATTTAACCCAGATTTTAATATAATTTGCTTTTTGTCAGTCCATTCGGAAGTATGACATTCTTGACCCAGGGAATGTCTTTACATTTATGTATAGTACATAATACTTGATAATGATAATGAACAACTATGTTACTGGTTTATTAACTACACTTTTTAATCGTTATTTAGGCTATACCATATAACCTACGTATGTAGGCCAGGGGTGACCAATCTTATCCAGAAAGTGCCGCCTGTGTTTGCGGGTTTTTGCTGCAACTCCCTAATTATATTACTAATTAGAGGATTGATTAGCTGAAGAGTCCTCACACCTGGGTTTGAACAGCTGACCTACAGGATATCCCAAAAGCCTGCATACTCACTGGCCCTTTGAGGATAAGATTGGCCACCCCTGTAGTGGGCCATGCCATCTAGGATTGTGTACTGTAAGTACACTCTATGATGTTTGCACAACGACATAATAACCAAGTGACGCATTTCTCAAAACATATCCCCATCATTAAGCGAATGATGAAATATTAAATAACCGAAACTCATGCAGCACAGTACTACAAGTGAGAAGCAACACTTGACACATGTAATTTAGAGCAGGTGCAAAAGAACAGTGATGAGTTAGAGCTTCTGTAGTGTCTTGCAAGCTGGATGGTGTCAGGAACGCTGAGAATCAGAGTGGCGAACCAGCAAAAGATGTGATGCATGAAATCAGGTGGATCTCACAATCCTTTTAAGAGAGTTAGGAAGCAGGCAGGAGTGAATCATCAGTAACACATGCAGAAGCAACAAAGGTGACCTAAATCCAGTAGATACTGTGTCTAAATGGACAGATGGATACCCCTATTTTCGGCTTCCTATATAATGGTTTATTGGATTTATGACGCCATGTCTTCTCCGGTCCTGCAGGGGGAGCCAGATTGTGCAGGGTTTTGTTTCGTCAAGCTATCCATCTGCCGCTTTGTCTGTTCTCTTAAATTTAGGAGCTTCATTCACCATTCAGTCCCCAAGGGGCCTTTTTAAAGTAGCATTGCTGGTTCTTAAGAAATTCTGGTTATAACTACAAAACCATCTCAAAATGTGATGGTTCTCCAGTTCAAATGAGCTGTCTTCAAATCCGAGAAACCTGCGTTATGAACAGTAAAATGGAAAGAGAGAAAAGGCTATAAAATTTTACCTGGAAAATAGTGCAGTGATTGACATTTAAATATACACAAATGACCAAGTGAGCCCTTTTAATGGCTCTATGCTAAATATAACAAATTCAGCAGTCAAATTAGGTCAAGATGAGGGACAATTTGCTATGTTTTCCCAAAATTTCTAGCATTATTCACTCATTCATTCATCCATCCAAGCATTATTCATCCATTTTGCATCCAGCAGTAGGTCTATGTAGTACTGAAGCAGCTTTTTTGCTCGTAATACTTTTGGGTCCAGCTGCTGCTTTTATCCAATGATCTTTTCCACAAATACTGTGCATAATTAAGTCAGGTTTTAACGTAGAGGAGAATAATGTGAATCAACAAATCTGTCTACAGTAAAAATAATTTGTCCTTGATTTGAATTTTTCATATGGTTTGTGTTTGTTTTTAATGTCACTTTCATTACGATTCTTTTTAAAATGCAAAATCCCAGGTCTGTCAGATCTTTCTTATAATTTTATCTACTGCATAGTCAAAGCTGCAGCCTTTTCATCAAGTCGTCAGACCACTGGCACTGAGTAACATTCGGACAGCACAATGTAGATCTTTGGGGACTTTATTGATTAAGGAACTGGATGTGCATGTTTTAGCTCTGTCCTGAGGGTAGTACTGTGAAGAAGGTGCTTGGCCCAGAATTGCTTCAGTGAAAGATCCCGCTGCCAGTTTGTTATGCTGGGTAAAAGTGTTTGGTGAAAAAAGGAGAATCTCTTTCCTCTGCCTGAGTGACTTGAGAGTCTGTGGGATGCCATGCCCTTCAGCTCTCGCAGTCTTCCTCTAAAAACAGAGCACATGGACTCAGTCCGGCATGTTGTCTTTCACATTTTTATACTCTCTTCATGCAAACACCTCCAGAGGGCAGGGTCTGCTAAGACTGGCACAGACGTGTCACAAAGCACTGACAGGTCTGGCTGGCCCTCATAACTGCAGGATACCCAGTGAATCCCATCCCGTAAGGGGAACAAATCACACTCTGTCCCCCAGGGGGGCAACCTTCTGTGGGACCCCCTGCTCTCCTACAGAGACACAAACAGGCTTCAGCTCCTGGCACCACAAATCAAGGCGTTGGGTCGCCGGCTGGTTAAGCAGAATGAGGCTGATTCCGGCTTTGCGATCCTGCGTCTCCTTTCATTTGATCTAAATTATAAACCCAGGCTGTCACTTTTAAATGCTTTATTGCCAGCAAGTAAAAACCCAGGAAATGACAATTGGAAGCGAAACCCTTCTGAAACAGATATAAAAGAGGAAAATAAGTGATTAAGCAGTTATTTATTGAGACTAGCTAACAGGGTACATATTAGCTACAAATATTAAAGGAATTGAAATTAGCAAAGCAGAACAGTACCCTTTTACGACCAGCCTTTGTAATCCAAAGGCTGACTTGGTAAAAAAAAAAAAAGACAGACATATCTTATTAAGCTACTATGAGGTAAATTTTCAACATGTTTGTAATAGTGCATACAGGTTGTCCCCAACTAGATGTGAGGGAATCCAAAACCAAACGATATAACAAGGCTATCTGGAAGGCCTAGAGGAAAGGGCAAACCAGACATGCCCTTATGAGCAGTGGACCTTGAGCGGGCTGCAGTGGAGGGGAGTGTTCCAAGAAAACCACGCCCACAACCTTAATTAGCCTCTGCTCAGGTCACCCTGCTCTGTTCCTCCTAGCACCGACTGTCCACCGTCCAATTAAATCTATTTTAATAATAAACTTAACACCGTTTCAGATATTACCTTCACAGAGTGATGAAAAAAGGCAACTAAGGTTTGGTGTTGGCTTACGTGGTAGTGAGGGGAACCGAGATGGACAGCAGCCCTCCTGCCAAAGCAGAACCTATTCCACACAAAGCCGTTGAGTCCACCACAAACATTAGACCAGACATGGCTTTAATAGACTCAGTTAGAATAAAAGCCAGCCTGTGGCTGGCAAGTTAGTTTTCCTGAGATATTTTTTTTGTTGGTGTCACAGCAAAGCAGGGTTGGGGGGGCTATGGGATCCAGGTAGTTTATGCTAGGCAATCATGAACTGTCCATTTTCATATTAAACTCATGCATTTTTATCACCATTACATGTATAAAAATCAAGCCAGATTCACTAGAATGGGTAGCCATTTTAAAGTCGTTTAAAATCTGATATGATGTCAGCCACTGAAGTGTGGATGAGAAGTTCTGGCTATTAGTCAATGTAAGATTTATATCAGACGCCTTGGACTGCTGAATGTTTATTAACAGAACAGCAATTCAGTTCATTCGAGTGTAAAAGGGCAAGATAAAAGCATAATTTACACCGAGAGCAGTGACGATTGCAGGTGTTTGCAAGCTGCCAATTTTACACACGTTCATCAGCACAGGCAGGACTTGCGAGAGGCAAATTCCACCTCTGACATCCCAGTGAAACTGGTTACAAGCCCCCTGCTGGTGATATCTGGTATGGAAGATACTGGGACAGCAGGATTATTCGGGAGGAGAGGAGGACTGGCAAGATAAATATGTCGTGTACAGTCATCACTGTCCCAAGTAGGAACTGTGCAACTCACATCCTGCAGCATTAGCGTCCCCTACAGATCAGTCCGGAACCTTGCAGGAGTGCCGGCAGGTTTCTTTCCAGGACAACATTGCAGAGTTTAATGCTCCTGAGAAGCAACTAAATCAGGAGCTAGAAGTCATGTTGGGGATTGGGGGGGAGGGGTTACTGATGCTCTAAACCAGCAATAAAATTGACTCAGACATCAGGCGACTCTCAGTGCTCGTCCCTTGGGTTACCACAGCAGTGTGTGGTGGAGTAAAGCGATGCGGATCAATACCCACAGGATCCTCCACCTCCCCCAACGCTGCTCAGGGATCCGTCTGGCATTCAGTCCACAGACCGGATGATGGTCCAAAACAACAAAAAAAATAACAAATCAATTATGTTTTAAAACACTGACAGTTTCTTATAGTGACACCCACACCAGTGATGGCCGACTCTTTTAAGGGTCCATAAACACAGACATATAGCCATTTATAGCCATTCTCTGCCTGCCCATTAATCACACGATTACGTGCCTGTGAAGCCTTAATCCACATGCTTAAAAAGCCCCCCCCAACCCAGATAAAATGCAAGGCATCCCTTGTAAATAACCCCCCCCCCCACACACACACACACACACACACACACACATACACACACACACTTGTCATACCAAAAAGAAACCTTTCAGGTTGTTGGCTTGAGGTGGCTGTGGCACAGGAAACGACAGGTTACCATGCCGACAAAAACTCCTGCTCCATAAGCAAGAGCAATTAATAGATATTCTTCAGGTGGTGGACCAGTTCTGCCTTTTCCAGCAACTAATTCAAAGTCTGTCCGATCCATTCTTCAAGATTTTTTTTTGTTATTGTTTTATTACAACTCAGCTTTTTAACATTCAAAGATAAAATAAATTTAAACATCATGTGCTATTAAAGAAGAGTTGCACCTATATATATCCAGCTACAGTATATAACAGTAGATACAGGGGTCTCTGAAGACATATTGGTATTGTACATATAAATCTGTGGACTGTGGTCTTTTTTTTATCCATTAAGAAGATTTATAAACACTACAGTATTGAAATATAACTGGAATGTAGGAGACATTTTAAGTCAGTTCTGAGGACCTCTGTGATGGGTCCATGGGATATCTGACTTCTTTTTTACGGGCATTGACCTCGAAAGTGGCTGAGAGGACATCCCATACACCATAGCAAAAGTGTTTACATTTCCCTGGCTCTATTTATATATATATATATTCCCTGGCTCGCCTTATTCATCAGTCTGTCCCAGAATGCACCTGGTGTACCCAAAGTATGAACCCTTGAGAGGACTCTGACTAACAGCAGGATCTTTAATTTTGTTTTTAAATTATCATGCATCCTGATATGTTTGACAGCTGGAACTTCTGAGGGAGTATAGTTTTCTGACAAGCTGTCAATTAGGCTGCCATCATTGTATCGATTGTTGGAAGCAGCAAGCAAAGACTGATTGGCTTGAAATCCCCATCTGCTATAGCACTACAGGGGGGGAACCCATTTCAAACATGCCAAAGCATCCTCACGAATATGGCCTTCACTATCAGCATGGAACAGCCAAGTCATGAGAATTGACATAAAAATGCACAATTCAGCCATTTGTAATAAATGGGCGAGAGAGCAATGGGTGCCAGCCTAACGCTTCTGATGAGCAGGATCTTCTTTGCCTGAAAGTGGATCCACAGGGCTGATTCCCAGTAATTGCTCGAGTGCCCCCTTGTGTCGCCCTGCAGAGTGCTGTGGGAACAGAATTCTGATGGGGCCCGGTCGGGGTAGAGCACGGCCCATCAGGATAGTGAGCTCTCGCTGTTCTCAACGCCTTCTCCCCTTGTGGTCTGCCACCACATGCTGGCACCATCCTCTTTAGAGCACAGCCCAGTAAACAAGCTCTCGATGCTATGCTACTGCGCTAAAAACATGTCAACCAAAATATTTTGTCACATTTTACTCCGGTGACACAAAATAAAGATATTTCCAGCCAGTCTGTGGAATATCTCGATGGGTCTCAACACACATGACCCAGTCAGACCCACGGCGCTAGAATCCTAGATGGTAGTCTGGGAAACACAGTTAGAGATTACTACCAGGTCTCCTAGTGGCAACTATATCCTCCTACGAATGGTATCAGTAAATCTGGAAGCCCCAATGCAATAAGGGTGTATGAACTAACCAATTGACATTTCAGCAAACACCGAGAAGTACAGGATCTGTTTTTCAGAGAAATCCTCAGATCAGTGTGGGTCCAGTGCCATGGTAACAATGGACTCTGTGGATTTCAAACACAATACCTATTCTAACAAAACAAGACTGGGGGCTTTTCTTAAGACCAGGGGGTCAACACCATGCTGAATTCTGACAGACATTTTGATCAAAAATGCAAGTTTTACCATGGATGGATTTTTGGAATATATCATCTTTTTTCTCAATCAAAACATTTTGCCACAAACATGTAGGTGTATACAGATGGGTTCGTGATCCCTGCTTAATACACCTCGAGTTGCTACGACCGCCTGGCTCAACGGCAGCGCAACATAAAGGCAACACAACACGCAAGCAAATAATCAATTATAGTATTTATTCAGAGAAGGAAAAAATCAGTAATATGTAAGTAAAGCAAAAGTGATGCAAAATATGTCTAAGGGTATCCAAAAAAACATAACCAAAGCAAAATGCTAGAGGAGGAAGAGGGGGTCCCTCCAGAGCAGCATCAGGTCTCTTCATACAACCTCCCAATTAACACTTCACATGGCCCACCTGCGCCTGATCACCTACTCAGAAAACAGGGACAAGAACACAGGTAAACGTGGGCGGGGCTGACAGCCCGGCAGGGCCCTCACAGAGCTTACAGAGCCTGGAACCTATTCCTCATCACGTCATACACGTGTGTTTCTACTGAACAGCGGAATACGAACTGCATCGTATTGATTATGCATTCATAACGGTGCACAAGGATCAAAGTGGGGTGTGTTACGGGGCCATGTGTGGCTGTGAAAATGCAGAGAGCCACTAATTCTGTACAAGAGCCCAGCAGAAAAAAATGACTTGTGTCATGATTCGTAATAAACACTGCCATGAAATACAGCCCAGGAAGGTGGATGCACCATCTGCCGCGTGAGTCATTAAAGGTGTTCCTCTATCCGCTCTGCTCTCTGTGAAGTACAGCTATTTTGCCTATGAGTCCAGTAACCTATTCATTCATCTCAGAATGAGGCACAGGACTGAATGAATTAAAAAGGCTAATGAATGACAGATGGAGCAAAAGTCTTTCAGAAAAATGTCTTTTTGTCTCTTTGCTCTGTGTTTTTAGTAGCATGTCAGGGTTTTTTTTAAATCACCCAGCTGGACGTTAAAAGGAAGGCTTGCCTTCCGAAAAGGACATTTCTCACGCTTCTCAACCTCTCTGGTTGAGGAGTCTGCACTGAATTCATATAATATTTAGAGTATGCTGAGGGAACACTGCTATCCCACCACCAGGACCCACGGAAATAGGTTGCAGGAGGACATTATGAGACCTTAAAAGCTATTGGGATGGAGATATTGAGCTATTGGGATGGTATCATAGCACTTTAATGTCTCATCATCATCTCTCAATTCTACATCAGCAAGATAATTAAACATCTACAATATATATATTTATCACAGTCCCCTACTTCTACATTCACACATCATTCAATCAACACATCAATCAATATTTATTTATAGAGCAAATTCAAATGCTTTATATGAGAGAGGAAGATGATGATTTTTGGTGAAGAAAATATCTGAAGAGTAATACAGGCAATGTATTCATCATCACATCTGCAAAGTCTGTAGGTTAACAGTGCGATATGGCTTCCTACAAGAAGGTGATATTATTTCTGACCTCTGCTCAGCCTTAACGGAGCACTAGAATGAAAGGACAGATCTCACAGGTGCCATTCCACCTATTCACTAGAAAAATGTTATAATGGAATCAGAACAGAATAAAACATTTTTTTCCTTGCTTTGGAGGCATAGTAACCTTGAACTCTGAATTTTGTGGAAAAAAATAATAATTTCACGCAATCAATGTGGACATCTGTCAAGGAACATTAAGTAAGACCTGCTTTGACATCTTCAGTGGCTCGTCGGCTCTGCATCGAAGTGAAAAGGCAGATAAAACTCATTCCACTCGGGCGTGTGGCTATTCCGGGTCAATACCAACCTTAATCTTTGTCAGATCTTGCAAAAATCTCACCCTGGAGTAAAGGAAATTGGTCCTGAACCATAGCCTCAACAGCGAGGTCACAGAACTCGCCACTAGGTGCCCTGTTTAGCTTAAGCCTTTCCCAGCTTTCCAATTCATTCCAATCCAAAATGTCCCCTGATACAAGGTCGGCAACTGAGGTCAAGGCAGACTTCCATTACAACCATGCTGAGTAAGAAATAAACTGCCATCAAAATATTCACTTTTCAAAAGTCCTTCCAGGGCCTAGCCTTGATCCTCAATAACCAAGCTAAAGTGAAGTGATCTCAGCATATAAGTATGCCTTGGAAGTAAAAATGCAAATAAAATATATTACTGCTATCAACTTCACAGATGTTCTAACAAGAGTAGCACTTGTTTTATTGTTCAAATGCTGCTCACAAACACATTTGACCATTAAACCGCTTCATACGTGCTGAACTTAATCACATTGACTGATGAACATGCCTGTCATATGCTGCTCTTAAACACACTGGTCAATGAACTCAACTCTCATAAGGTACTTTCACAGCGCTGGAACTTTTGTCTGGAACCAAAACCCTTTTCTGGAACCAGCGACTGTTGTCGTGTTCACACTGCAGGTACTCAGCCTGATCATAATTCCACAGTTCCGGAACACTTTTTAGTACATACTCCAGACCAGGTAATTTTTGTTCAAATACAAACTACTGTCGAGGCACTAACACAAGCTAACTGGAAAGCCATGCAGAAGTTCATAAAAAGAGACATGGCAGAGCAAAGATTTAGCAGATGGAACTATCTTGCACCCCGGTTACATTTATTGCATCAATTAATACATTTTTTGCTTGTGTCTCCATATTTCTGCAGCAGAAAATTCAATCGTTAACCAATGTTCTTTTGACTCATATCACCAGTGAAACTCGCCAGCGCTAATTAGCTGCAAATAAATCTGCAAATTCAAGTCACAGGCAATATCCTCAGAGATAACAATTCCTTATGTTTTAGCTTCATGCGTCATGTGATGAGAAGGCAACTCAGGGTTACTGAATTACAGACTAAATCTCCCAATAAATCCATCCATCTTCCAGCTGCTTATCCAGAATAGGGATGTGTGGTGCTCTGGAGCCTGTCCCACCCAGCGTAGGGCACACGGCAGGGAACATTCTAGATGGGATGCCAGTCCATGGCAGGACTCACACGCTCACACACAATCACGCGCCTCATAAATCACAAGCTAATTATTCACAACTTAACTGTGTGCTCATAACACAATTTTTTTCAGTTTACGGCCTGGTTAATTCAGGTAAAATCTCTAGCAGGATGAAAGGTGCGGGCCCAAACACAGCCTCTGAGAGTGTGTTTTTTATATGTGCATGTTTATTTTTGAGCCTGTGGATCTGCTGGAGTCCACTGGGAGATAATCATGTAGTTTTAAAAACGACACGCTTTGGATGCTAAATTGAAAAGACAAACCTCCTCCACCCCTCATTCTGACCTTGGGTCCTGGAGGTGCAGGTGACAAATAAAAATTCACACTTCAAGCCAACGCAGGGCCACTAAAAGGTCAGATTTTATTTATAACGACCTCTGCGCTCCAGTCTGACAAGAAATACAACCCCAGCCGACAAAGCTGGGGCTGGTGGGAAGTTCTTTACCCACGTCTAAGCAGGACATGGCAACACAGGCCAGAACCCACTGCTGAAGGTAGGGAATGCGTCATGCATGCACTGAGACAGGCCCTACTGGACGCAGGTCCCAGGCGCCTTACAGCACTGCACTGTTGGACCAGCCTGGACCAGTAGGCTGAGGGGGAATCAGTAAATGCTAACTGTATGCCCTATCAGCAGCCAAGGAGCTTGGTGTCGATGCTGGAAAGCAGGGGTATTCAACTAAAGTTTAAAGAGGTCCAGTTAGAGATAATTTCTTGAAACAACGGTCTGGAAGATCACAATGTCTAACTATTTAGTGTGATATATATTTAAGTGGCCTATTAGTTGCATCAACATTGTATGTAATCAGTACCTGACTGTCAAATCAAATTAATTCAGTACAATTCAAAAACGTTTTGACAATATTTATCGTCACGTGACATAGAACTTCAGCCAGCTGGTTGGAGTGAGATTTTCTATTCAAGATTTTTAACACTAATGGCACATTAGCACAGACAAAGGGCTGCATAAGCCAAATGACATCATGTTTGGCGGTTAAAGGTGTTTGATGTTCATTAGGGTGGGAAACGGCGGTCCTATTGCTAAACCGCTACTGAAAAGACTACAAACGCTGTGCCGGTTAATTAAAATAAAAGTGCCCCGTCAGGTTTTAAATAATAACTTAATGTTTTGGCTGTCGGTCCGGGTCCATGTGGGGCAGCTTCTGGTTCCAGACCCGGACCACGGTCCGCCTGTTGGTGACCTCTGCTGTAAAGGCATGGAAAGCGACCTACCAATAAAGGGTAATAAATAGTTAGCCTGTATCTGAGCAACAGCAGAACGTCTCTTGAGACTTTTTGCCACCAGAATCACCAAGGCGGCATGGCGAGGTCCACGAGCACATGCCCGAAATCGAGCCATTCATCAAGCGACAGAGCAGTAATGGCGCGGAAGTAATGAAATAAAATGACACTAGATTTGGGCAGTTAGTCATAGCTGAGGGCAGCTTCCGCAGGGCAGCTTCTACTAAAGTAAAACGGAAAGCTGGCCTGCCTCCCCCCCCCCTCCACAATCCTCAGCCCTCACTCTTCCACCCCTTCTTCCTCCGACACAGTCGTGTTACCTTTGGTCTTTTTATGTGCTTTTTTATGTTTTAAAGCTTATTCCCAAGAGTATCATGCCACAAAAATCACACCCGGCTGGAAAATGTAATCCAGTCTGCAAAACCCACAGAGACACTCATCTCTCTAGCTGCGTCTGACAGTGGGTGGAGCGGCAGTGAGAGACTCACACATACTCATACAGACTCATACATGCACCGATTAGGTATCTATATCTTTGTGGGGACCTTCCATTCATTCCTTTGGGCATATCCCTAATTCCATCTATGACAACCATAACCCCTACACACACACACACATACACACACACACATTCACAAAGACAGACACACTCACACACATACACACGCACACACACACTCACACACACGCACAGGCACACGTGATTTTTTGTCACTTATCCCCACACTTTCCTATCAGGCCACCATGTCGCTTAAGGGCAGGAGAGGGACATTCATCCTGTTTAGCAAAAGAGCAGTGATTTATTTATATGTTTTTATTTATTATGGAGAGATAACTGGAGCGAGGGCTATGGGGCTGCCTCAGGCTGCCTGATGGAAAATGGGGAGTGGACTGAGACCTTGGGGGGGGGGGGGGGGGGGGGGGGGGGGGGGGGGGGGGGGGGGGGGGGGGGGGGGGGGGGGGGGGGGG
>JABFDZ020000118.1:23814104-23834621 GCA_019775955.2 Pollimyrus isidori | reverse complement strand
TCTCACTACCGCCATCACCCTCCCCCCATCTCCGGCCCACCATCTCGTGCACACGATCCCCTGTCCGACATCACCTGCCCACCATCACCTGCCCCCCATCACCTGCCCGCCATCACCTACCCCCCATCACCTGCCCACCATCACCTGCCCCCTATCGCCTGCCCCCCATCACCTGCCCGCCATCACCTGCCCCCCATCACCTACCCACTCTCTGCATTAGACTCCATTCTTACCATTTTTACTGTATTAATTAGGATTTAGTCATTTTGTTAATTTGGCCTCCTCTGCCAGCCCCCTCTCACAAGGCTCCTTCTTTCTAAGGAGTTGTTCCTTCTGTCGCCTCTTGCTTGCTCACCGGGGGCTTTGGACAGGGATAATGTAAAGTGCTTTGAGATGCAGGACATAATGCTGCACGGGATGTAATGCTATGAAAATGTGTTATAGAAATAAAAATTGAGTCGAATGTGACCCACTGAAACTTGCTTGCACTGAGATGCAGCTCGCAGCTCACAGGCTCCTTGGCATGTGGCCCAAGGACTGCTTGGTTTTCTCAGAGATGCAGTTCACTATGTACACAATGGTACAGGCCTGACACATTCCAACTGAAACATGCTAATCGTCACTGGCAGCGCAGGTGTGAAATCCTGTGACTGTTCTTTATGTTGAAAGACAGTAAACAATCGAGGGCAGCACTGGGTGCCGGACTGACTGTTATTTATGAGGGAAGTTTGTATCTGTTAGATGCATAATGGGCTCCAACTATTTGTTATGACCGTTGTCCGGCAAGCAGGCAGGATGCGGGGAATGATCGGGCAGGTCGAGACGAAGATCATGGGGACGGGTTTATTTGGGACGGACAGGACAACACGGTGACATACGTTAATGACAGACCTAGGGAAACTGATTTGAATGCAGATTGAAATACACAAGACAAGCCGAAAGAAACAGGAAACGGGTGATCACAATCGGGGTAGCACGCATAGGTAATGAGGAGGCGTGGCACACACAAGGATTGTACAAGCTGGGCGTGACACTATTTGTCTTTTTACAAGTTTGGGGTGCTCTTCCATATGTTACCCTGAACCTCGTTTGTCTGTCCATTGGGCCTTTAGCTGCCTGTGAGAAGGTTCTCCTCATACAGACGGAGAGCATCTGTATCCATTTAAATGGGAACAAGGAGCTCCAGCCCAGGAGTCAGCCACGCCTCTCCGTCAGTAGTGGGTGACAGCAAGTTTGCTAACTGTAGTGCAGGACACGGTGACCTGTGTTATCTGTCACATGACCCACTTCACGGACCACAATACAAGCAGTTTCAAGACCAAATGGGTAAGAGAGAATTTGATTTTGTGGGGTTTGACAAAACTTATAATTTAAATGTGAAGGTCTCTCTTTTTTTGGTGGGGGTGCATGTAGCTAAATTCCTCTGATCAAGACAATAAAAATCAGGATCTACCAGGTGCTTCCCCGTAGAAGAATGACGATAACACAAGAAAACACCCTTCAGAGACTCATTTAAAATTACTTCCATTATATATGTTGCTCTGACTCAAATTTTATTGTCTATTAGAAAGTGTCTAGCAACTCTGCCTCTGATCAATATCAGCAATTTAGAGCTCAGAGGAGCATTGAATCTACCCTCTGCTCATGACAGCAAAACAATGGACCGCAAACAAATGTAGTATTAAGTCTTCTTTGCGGAGGACACTAAAAACCATGAGGAACAGCTCAGAGAGGGGCCGCGGTCGAACCTGAGCGTGACAGGGGCGGGGCAGCTGAAGGAGAGGGCCAATCAATCCACAAATGAGTGGCTTGGCCATAGTTCACAGTACAGGCCTCAGGTGTGTGCTGATAATTACACTTCATTAAAAGCCAGGCCGCTCACCTTCCAAACATGTTGTGGAATACAGTTCTATATGATGCAGATGAAATGCAGTTTGTTAGCATTTTCCACAGATTTACAGAACATCCCGTGTTCGGTGGAATTCGTCAACGTGAGGGTACCATGGAATGGGACAGGTAACAGTACTCAGCTGAAATAGTGGTCCAGTCACTTCATTGACATCCCAGGGCAAGCATTCCATTTCTGAGTGTTTCCACTGTAGGCGGCCAGCTTGCTCTCATAACCAGTCTAGGTAATATCCCACATTCTGGCTTCCAGCAGACGGTGACAACAGATGTCTCCTTACTGCAGGGCAGTCCAGCGCCGCATAGTCTGAATCTCAGAGACCAGTCGAGATGGACAGTGAAATGGCAACATCGGTCAGAGTTCGAATGCGCTTCAGTGCTGGGATGCAAAACTTTGGGAGCAGTGAGCATGTGTGTCCTTTAGGAGGGCCCTGTCTTGTGGAGTTGACACCGCAAGAGTCGTAAGTGGTTGGCATCAGCGGTTAGATGACGCGGGGCCATTGTCAGCAGAGGAGAGTGGCTTTGATTGGCTATGAGCAGACACCTGGGGGATATCAAGTGACATTCAGTCGCTCCAGATATTCATTATTCCTGTTTTCTATAATGTGTTTTGCTAAGGTTGTAATAGTCCACAGGGTTCCATTGAGATTATCAAAAACTATATAGCTGTCAGGATCAGCCCCTGTGGTCCCACTCTGTGTCCTTTCCCTGTTTGGCCAGCATCCCGTCCTTCATGTTACTCTTTGTTCTCTCTTGTTACCTGCTCTGCCACATGGCTGAACATGTTGAGCATGTGGTTGGTTGCCTGTGATCCATGTCCCCTGTTTTTGCATTTTTCTCCCTAGTGTTTCATTTTAGTGTTTCTACTTGTTGTGTCTGATTTTGTATTTGGTTTTGTTCCTTGTGCCCCTGCTTGTGTTTTTATCTCTCTGTACTTCCCCATTGTTAGTTGCTGTTTCCCTGTTCCCTTGGTTAGTTCTTAGTTTCCCTGTTTTAGCTCCTTTGAGTTTATTAGTTTTGAGTTTATTAGTTATTCATTTATCCCGGTCTTTGTTAATTAGCCTCACCTGTCCTGTGTTAATCTCATTACCCCTTAGTATTTTAGTCCCTGCTTCTGTTCAGTTCACTAGTGGTTCATTGTTCGATGGTGAAAGTTCTGTTGTTTGAGTTGGATGTAGTGTAGTGTAGTGTAGTGTAGTGTAGTGTAGTGTAGTGTAGTGTAGTGTAGTGTAGTTTTGGATATTTTGTTTGCTGTCTATTTGCCTGATTCCCCTTTGAACATTTATTCTTTATTTTTCCCCTTTAGTTTTTGAGCCCTCGTGGTCGTTTTTATTTTGTTTTGTTCATAGTGTTTTTTGTATTGCTTAATAAACCCCGTTGTTTTTTCTTGGCGCCGTCAGTGGGTCATCCATCTTTTGTGCCTGTGTCATGCCATGTTCCTGCAACAATAGCTTCTTATCTTCCTGTGAAAGCTAAAACACAATGATTCAGCACACCCAGGCCAAGAACCATTGTTTTATACCACTAAACGTTTATTTTTCAACCCAACAGAACAATAAATTAACTAAGTATCCAATTTGTTCCTGCTTGTAATAGAATATGCATTTTATCATCATGTTACACTCTCTGGGTAGCCACAGCAGTCAAGCTGATTTATTCAGAAGCAGTGTAATAATTGTAAATAATTTTGCAGTGATAAATTATTTAGGGTCCGCAATATCTGACTCCTGCTGTGTTTTAAGACACTCTTTAATTACCTGCCCTTATTTTTCTCAACTTCCTGTCAGCAAAGGGCAATTTCTGCACATCCTCCTGCACTGGCTCTGTCCCCGTCTCTCTCATGGGTGCCAAGCCACCGGTCAGAAAGCTGTAGTGGCAGATCACCATGGCAACAGAGCCGACAGCCTGCCAGAGCTGAGTAGGCAGGTTGCTCAGAAGTGCCATTCTCAGCGGGACCAGTAAAGGCCTAAACAATGTTTCCTCGTCAACTCTGGTGGCCGAAGTGGAAACAAGAGTGATAAAGAGGTCAGTGCAGATGAGGGTCTTAAAGTTCCTTGCTGTGGCTCTTCCTGAAAAGATTGTCCATCTGTACATCCCCAAAGCAGGAGGTCTACCAGAGCTGGGGAGGGTGGAATAGCACCCCTGTCACACATCCACAACCATGTCCGCATTTGCCTAAAATCCTCCTGCTGAACCAAATATTCACTGGTGCCTTAAAGATTAGTTTTCTTTGAGAACCGCAGTCCCATAATTTCCATTAAGGTGGAAGCCTCCGGAGTCCAGCTCCGCGTCCCAGCCCAGAACCGATTTTCCGGCCGAGCGGGCTGCTCTTGGCAGGACAGCCTGTTCCTCCTGTGTGTCCGATTCAGGGATGTACTGAGGATTTCACGGCAATCAGCCTGCATTAATACGCTACATCTAGAAAGAAAAATGTATTTACTGACCCGGTGTGCTTTGAATATGAAGCTCAGGGAGATAAGGGATCAGCGGATAGCGGCCTTCCTGTGCATGTAATTACAGCATAAACAACAATGCATGCAGGGCAACGAATGCGACAATCATAGTCATGATGCGGTTTCTGAGTCAGCACCAAGGAAATGCACTGGACCCATAAATCTCCTTCACGGCAAGTAAATAGTCTTCTGAGCATCAACAGGTTTTAAGGGCTTATGTGGTGTGAAATGATCATTAAAATAACAATTTGTCCGGACCACAGGGTCAGATCAGTTTTAGTGCAGCACTGTAACTAATCATACCTGACTAATCGGGTGAATGACCACGTGAGACCAATCATCCGTCAGGACTTGGGTGACAGGGCAAGAATCTCGACTCTCACGCCGCCAAGGTCACAGGATAACACACTGCATTGGGGACTCAGGGAAAGAGACAGACTACCGGATAATCAGAAGACTTGCTCTTCATCTATCCCTAACATTAAAATAGGACCGGATGCATGTGCTGGATCCAAAGGCCTCTATATATATGAAAATGCATATAATGACAGGAAATGCATGTGTAAATGTGCTTTCCGTAATTATCAGTACCATTTATCCCTGCCAGCAGCTCCACAGCTATGAAGATGAAATATTGCTAGGTTTTTACAAATCACAAAACATGATATCCCCTATTATTATTTCTTAAAACCGCTTTGTTTTAATTGCCTAACCTGGGGTCTATTTCATTAAGCAGGATTTCTTGTTTAGCTGGATAACTTGCTGGATTTAAGGTTCTCTCAAATGCAAGTGAACATAGATAAATTCCATTTAAACAGGGGCACTTTCAATCTGGCAAGTTATCCGGCTAAGCAAGCAATCATGATTTCTGAAAAAGGCCTCTGTAGATCAAGGTTCTCCGCATAATTTCTTCTGACTCATAGTTATCTAGATTGAAAATTAGGTAGATCCTCGCTCCTCCACTGCAGAAAATGTCAGCCAATCCTCCTAGGCTACCTTCTGACACCATCTTCTTAAAGGGACCTTTACTTTTTCTCTTTTTTTACCTTTATAATATTCCGTTCCTCCACTTCCAGGCAGAGCTAACAGCCGCTTATGTTTACTAATCAAACCTGGATTATGAGACCTGTACGTGATCAACCATCAAAATGTACAAAACAGAGACTTGCACTGGTCCATGTGCTTTTTCTTTGACAGAAAACATTCCTGGTGTTTGAATGTGGGTAAAATTGCTAAGAAAACTGACATTTCCAGATTTCCCACTATAAAAAGGAAGCCATTGTACATGAAATGTGTGTCGCTGTTTGAGTGGTTTTGTGTGGCTCTTTTTGTTGCACATTAGTAAAAGACGGAGATCTTAGTAACACAACCCAGCACATTTTTCCATAAGCAAAATTTATTTTATCTCCATTTACAAAAGCACTCCACTGTGGCACCGAACATTCACTAGAATTTGCCAAGGATCTTTTGCTATCTGCTACCAAAAATGTGCTGTTTGATCACCTTGGCTGGTCATTAAACCAGAAAGTCCCAATGTTACACCTCAAGAGAACAGCTTGCAACGACACTTGGACACCATGTATCTCTTCACTGGATTAATGCCGTTCGAAGAAGCGGTGAAGCATTAACAGTCACCATATATATGCAACAGAAAGAATACGACCAGAACTGGTTATGATTCCCATTTGACCAGTAGATGGCGGCCAAATCCTTTATTCTTCAGTTCTGCTCTTTTTTTGCAAACACAGTATCAATTTATACTCCAACTATTTACAAGAGCAATGCGGTCTCCATGACGTTACTGGTATGTACCACACTTGTGCAGGAGTGTGGGGGTTCCGAAGCATATATAAATATATATATTTTGAAGATTATGTAGTTTCCTGCTCAAAGAACCACTTCGAAAACACTGACATCAGATATTATTTGTTTGAAAGGGATGCTTTTTCCAATATCAGCGTTTCCCTTTGCGGACATGTCAAGCACTTAATGAAAGCATTACTGAGGTTAACTTAAAACCAGGCCGTGTTGAACTGCGTGACATACTTAATTGTGTGATAAGTTCACAATGGCAGCACAATTCAGCTAATTACTGGGTCCACGTTACAGTGTGGAACAGCTTTTTTGTTCAGACTTCTCAGATTCTTTTTCAATCATCCTCTCTTTTAAAAACACGACACACCACGGTTGCATATTTTCCATATGGGCAGCATTAGCGTGAGCCCTGGAGCTCTGTCTTTAAGGGGCTTTTGACGATGCCAGATTTAAAAAAGTCTAATTGGAGGAAGAGTGCAGTAATCAGACACTGACAGATGTTCACAGTTATTTGCATACAGAAGATAAATTTGTGGGTAGTTGATTTGCAGGTGCTACCATAGAAAACATACCTACAGATATATTAGCAGTCAGGCGAGGTAGCTGCCATCGGGTTTAAGGGGTGACGGGCTGAGCTAATAGCCACTTAGGTTTGAGAAGCTGTTTCATTTTATTTGCACTGTTTCTTTTGATTTTTTTTTAAATTGAGGAGAGAAAAGCAGCAAACGGTTTTTACTCAGTGTCAGTTTATTTCAATAGCACTTTGTTTATTAAAAAAAAAGTTGAAAAAAGTTCTCTTTTACAGCAACTACTTGATGATTTATTAATTCAACACAGAAGCCACGTTCTTTCTTTAGCAGGTAAAAGGTGGGTCCATTTGAAACTTGAAATCGATCCCATGCAGAACGACAAGCTTTGTCTGTCATGCAGTTTTCTGTCTAAATTTGAGTTTAAGCAAAGTGAAAGACACACCGCAGCGCACAACAAAATGCACCCTCTGCATTTCACCCTTATGTGACATAGGAGTAGGCAGCTATCACTGAGTGCCCAGGGAGCAGTCCTTGGGGGTGGTACCTTACTGGTTGGGGGTTCAAACCAGCAACCTTTCAGTCAAAAGCATGCTTCCCTAATCTCGAGGCCACCACCGCCCTAATGCTATTTATATGTATTTCTTTGTAGATGTTTCTATGGATTTTAATTTTCTGCGCATGGCAGACCTTCCCCTGAACAACCACAGTAACACACTGGAATATACAGACATGTGACCTGCGAGCCATGTCACCCGTTTCACATTAAAGCCAGTTTCCTGACAGGATGACCTGAGTCACAGGAGGGAGATAGTGTTATGTGAAAAGTCAGCTGCTATCAGTTCATGAGTAATGTCAGTTAATATCAGCAACATCTATTAAAGTTAAATCTTTCAGATGACATTCTCCTCAAGCAAAATCGATACAGAGAGAATGATCCCCCAAGGAAAATGTGCATGAAGAAAAACATGGCAATCACCAGGTTCAAAGACGTAATGATCTACATATCATTGAGAACCATTCACTCAGGCCAGGAATACAATGACAGGATTGTAACAGGGCAGGCACAACTTGCTGCTTTTAAGAAATACCAGTAAAAAAACAAAGCAGGTATTCTTTTTTACAGTCATTGACGAATTTTTTTGTAAACAATGACCTGGCACATATCAGCTTCATTACTCACATGTGCACTTCATCATGGCAGCTTAATCAGCCTGGAGTGCACGAGGGATCCAGGGGACATATCAGCTTCATTACTCACATGTGCACTTCATCATGGCAGCTTGATCAGCCTGGAGTGCATGAGGGATCCAGGGGACATAGGACAGGGACAGGACTCGAGCCCTTGCACGTGGGCACTACACTCCATGTCCATTCTAAGGTGATTCGAACTGCTTTCTTGATAGAAGAGGTGATTTCAATCAACAGAGTAGGAATGCCTACATAGTACCACATCCAGTCTGTTTCCTCACCCAGCCTTGCTTGGTGGACGGAATGCATTTTCCCCGAGTCAGACCGGACTGGTAAGCTGAGGGTAGGGCTGGGTGATATGGAAAAAATTCTCATTATGTATTTACTGTACGGAAATGCTATTAAGGTTCTTATTTTTATATTATTTTGAATTTTATTTGAAATCCAGTTTACCTTTACTTTTAAATGTGGTTTGACTAGTTTTTATTTTATTTTTTAAATATATTTGTATGTAGTTTTTATGATTTTTTGTTTCAGTGATTTAATTCATAGAGACAGACTGAAAGTTGTTTTGTCTGATCTTTAGAGAATCCTACATTAACACCCAGTGTACAATATGGAGTAATTTCCTGAAAATGGGTATTATTAACAGTGATTAAAGGTAAATCTTTATTTTATCAAAATGGTATTAAAGAAACATTATGAATCCTTTAGTTTCAGAAACAATATCAACAGTATTCCTTTATCTGTAGTTTCTTTTTCACTTTACATTCGTATCTTATTTTATTTCAGAGTTTGCAAAAATATTTTCTCATAGTTTTAGTATCAGAACAAGAAAAAAGCGACAAGTTCAATGAACTTGAAATTGAAATCTCATTTTAATAAATAAATTATACAAAAGCAATAGTGTAAAAGTGTAATACTAGAGAAAAAATGCTGACAGTATGGTTTGTGTCTAGCTTATTTTCTCTGACTGCCACACTGCTCTATCCCAGGAACGTGTTTGACATTGCTGGCAGAGCTGTCACCCTTCCCCTAATTAAAAATAAAATGCTGTGCCGCATTTTTAAGTAATACGGGCCACGATTTCTTTAGACTTGAAATACAAACCCTAATTGCTTGCGTTTGTGCAAAGCACCAGTCTGTTGCATGTCACCTGTTAAACTGTAAAAAGTACCAGCACACCACCACCGTCTTTTTACCGTAGTTATCCACAGTATCTCCAAAATAAATCATGTCATGGCAGCTGAGCTATTGCTTTCCTCACTGACACTTCACTGAAACTTCCTCTCAGGGTGTGCATTACATTACCGAAATATTTAGCCATTTGGCCGTGCTAACTTTAATTGCATGTGTTGGCCATAGGTTTTCTGTTCTTAAAAGAGTTCTCCATGATTGCTTGTAAATGCACTCATTTCTGTGATGTGATGTGCCAATGCGTGCTATCAAGCAATGTTCCTCATTTATTTAACGTTTAAATTATATACAATAAGTATCAGCCAGCTCTACCCATGGGTATACTTAAGAGTCCACGTCCTCAAAGAATGATCTGGTCCTTCAACATGCCTGTCTCACCAAACGGTGATGCCCTTTGTGTGACGGCAGTTCACGGAGCTGGTCATCTTCTGGATTCCACGTCGGGCTACAAGTTGATGACTCCTAACATTTGACGCCAGAACAATTTTGCCCAGAGATTGACGCCGAGCTGGTACATGTACTGAAGCTCTGGGGTCAGCATCCTGCGGCATTCCGCGTGTCGCACATGGTCAATGTCCTTTCTCAGGTTGTAGCCCATGATAAACCTATCGCCAAGAGGTTGCCACGGTTGCAGTGCGGCATCCCTGATGCTGCCTGCCTCCACTGCCTTCCCGCCCTCCACACAAGTGGCCGCCATCTCTGCGTTGCGTCGCCGCAGCTCCACCACCTCGCGGGCCATGCGTTCCCTCCCATACGACTCCACCTTTGCCCAGAAGGTGGCATTGAAGTATCGGTAGAGGCGCCAGTCAGCGGCATTCCAGTCTCGCGCCTGCACCCTCTGGTGCTCTGTCATCTTGGAGATGGATGAGTCACGACGCATGTTGAGCCGCAGGAAGAGCAGGTCCTCCAGCTCCCAGCAGAGGGTGTCCTTGAGGAGGATGAGCGACTCCTCAAAGTACTCTGCCACCATGACCAGTTGGAAGCGCTTGTCGACTGCCTGGATGGCCTGCTCTACTCTAGGATCGTCTGGCTCAAGATTGTTGTCGTAGCCCAGGTCAAAGAGGAGCAGGTTCTTGAGGTAAAAGGAGTTGTACCCATGGGGGCTGTAGTAGCGCCAGGGGTTCTTTAGGAATTCAACTAGTTTCTCTTTGGCAGGGATCACCCAGGTAAGAGGCACCAGGCTGTTGAAGTAATGGAACGCAGACTCGAAGAGGTCGGCGGGGTCCCGTAGGATGGTGATGAAGGTGGCGTCCGGTGGTAACAGGCTGACCACCTCAGACTCATTGAAACGCATGTGGTTGCAGACCATGTTGAAGCACGTCCCAGGCTGGTAACCCTTCACCTGCAGCCTGTTGAACATCTCCGGATAGACAAAGTCATTGCGACTGTTGGGGAATGCGAATCTGAGGCCATGCTTCTCCCCAAAGCGAAACAGGATGTTGAGGATCGTGCTGCTGGCCGTCTTGTGTGTCTTCATGAACATGACATTCATCTTCGGTAAGCAGCCACTGGCTTGCCTGGGTGCACCTTGGGTTGAGGTAGTTTTCCCTTTGGTGCGGATCAGGTCATGGTCACAGGAGGCCGGAACCAACAAACTAAAGGCACAGAAAAACACATGACAGGTATCCCCATTTACTTTGATCTACAGCTCTGGAAAAAATTAAGAGAGACCACTGCATTTGTTTAAGAATCTGCATTGTTAAATCCTGGTACAATTCTGGTTCATCTGGCTGAAGTCTACATTGTGAGGCAGACTGCTTCCAGGCTCAAAGACCAAGACCAAGGTGAAGCAGGAGACACTGCAAATAACCAAAAACAGGCAGGATGAGGGCAGAAGCATCTTTCTAAACCCAGAGATGACCATCAACTTATCCGACAGTTTCTCATGAATTGTAGGAAGACATCAAGTGACCTTCAAAAGGAACAGGAAACATTAAGTGCAGGTGTGAAGTGCACTTAAAGGCTCCTATAGAAGCAGGACTGAAAAAGCCCTTCACTATTGAGAAACAGGGAAGAACCAGGCTGCAGTTTCCAAATAAATATGTGCTATTCACAGATGCAGACCCTTAAACAGAGAAATGAGTGAAACAAAGAACTGTGCCATGGTTTCTTAGTTTTTTCAAGCACCATATGTCATTAATTCAGATGTTGACCTTTCGAAAGGTATCAGACGGCTCAGAGCCAGGCTAATTCAGAAAACTTCTCGATATAACCCTCCCGGTCACTAAGGGAATAGATGTGAGTTTAAATAGAATGAAATTATTGGGCCTCCAACAATGACTTGGTACCATGGTCCTAATGGACTTTGGCTGGATAAAGCCGTCAATCAGTTTCTGACCATTACTGATTTTGGTATTTTTCCCTTCTATTTCAGTGGTTTCTGTGCTTTGCATTACACAGGTTAAAAGTAAACATAAAGTATAATTTGATCTTCAAACATATATACAAATAAAATATAATGAATAAGTAGCTTGTGGCAGCAGGACAGGAAGTGCTGTTGTCACACAGGGCTGGCCCCAATCGCACTGCTAAGCCTCAATAGTCCTAGGTAATTACTTAGAATACCTGTATAATGTCAAAGAATACCTGTATAATTACTGGATTGGGCAGCTAATTCTTGAAATCTGCATTCTGTTTATTGGGCTGACAGCTGTATTTTTGGCACAACAACATTCCCTGGACGGGTGATTAATCTGTAATTAATGAGGTTGGCTGTGAAGTACTGCATTTGACTACTGTACCTGTGGTCCAGTAAAAGAACCTTTAAAAGTGTGTAATGATTCACCTGTACAAAATTAAATACTGTACCTTGTAGAGAACAACCGGTGTGTTATTCATTATACACATCAATCGTCTTCTAATATTAGTGTGTGATTAGTGCTGCTTCACTAGCTATCTCTGCCCGCTGCAAGTGAAGGTGGGGTGTGCAGAACCTTTTGTCATCCTTCAAAGCCCTTCAGATGTCAACTGTGACACAGAAGAGGTGAAACCAGATGCTTATTATTTCTCAGCACAAACTCAGAAGCTGGAACAATGAGCCAAAGTAAAGACAGTCGAATAGTACTGCCTCAGTATAGTACTGCCTCAGTATAGTACTGCCTCAGTATAGTACTGCTTCAGTATAGTACTGCTTCAGTTTAGTACTGTCTCAGTAGTCATCCTTCTGAGAACCTGCCTTATAGCCCCCCCACCACCGCTTCTGGTCTATCTGTGATCTGGATGGCGGTGGCACCAGGACTTACCTCGGCTGATATACCTGGAGGGGCAGCACTGGCATCATCTGGTATAGAAGCATGGCGAAGGTGGTGAGCAGCCCCCCCAGGACCAGACCCCTGCCCACTGACCGCCATCGTCGCATCGTTCCTGAGGGCTAGCTGTAGGGAGACAGATATAGTTGTCTGGAGGAAATTCAGTCCAAATCTGTGCACATGCTTATCCATCAGGTGGAATGTGAAGCTGTTACGCTGGTTCTGAGATCTCCTGGAATGAATCTGGCTTCTGAGATACACGCCTGCCTGCTTCCTGTTTCAGTCACCTGGCTGATGTCATTCAGCAGCGTGCGCTGACTTTCTCTCCTGTCATAGAAAGAGAGCCCGTCGACCTCTCTCTCCCCACTTTGGACATCAGTAGGGTTAGGTTTCAATTATCCTGCCCATGACATCACACCCCGGGTCCCTCACAACACCTGCTGTGTTTGTAGAGAACCTCTGCTGAACCAGCAAGAGTCAGCCTGTGTTCCCACGGCAACCTTCCTACATAACTTCACTGCCTTCTCAAAAGAATTTTCACAGCGATCCAAGTAGACATAGGTACATCTCCCTCTGTTCGGTTTCTCAGTCCTCTTATGGTAAACACTTTCTTGTCTCAGGATCTCCTCCTTAAGTTGTCCTAAGCTCGAAGTGAATATGAAACCAGCAAGTCCACCAAGCTCCTGCGTGAAAGGAGAGAGACAGCTAGTTTTGCACTGAGCTGCATTAAGGTATTTTATAGATCTTGGAACCAGTGGAGCAAGCTGCATAGCATCGACTACCACATAAGTCACGTGCACCAAACGTGAACCAGATTAGCCCTCTAAATACAATTTGAAGGCATCATCAGACCTAAGAAAAATGTAGGTTTACTCTGATGGTGGTCTTGTCCAGAGCTACTGCTGACCACGCCTCTGGTTTTATAACATCTAATCAGCAGGTCTAGGTCTTTTTGTTCCTATAATTGCTCAACTGCATGATCTAGACCAGGGGTGTCAAACAACAGTCCTGGGGGTCTTTGGTTTAGCCTCATTTAATACACCTGATTCGACCCCTTGTGCTAATTACCACATAGCTCTTGAGCTGAATAATTTGTGGTGCAACAGACAAAGAACTAAGCTACACATACAACTAAGCTCCGGCACCCCAGGACTGGACTTTGACACCCCTTCCATTATTTCTTCTGGGAAAAATTTGATTAGCACTCAAACATTTTAGGACTCGATCCGCAGTCCGGAACGGATTAAGTTCGAGAACCAAGGTACCACTGTATTCCATTTCTGACACCAAGGGAAGATGTCAAGATCCAAACCCTGGACTCCACTTCATTTGTCATTTACTTAGCAGATACTTTTATGCAAAACAGGCTCGGCCCTTAACACACTGAGCCACACAACGCCCCACCTTTTAAAGTCTGAGGGAATGCTACCTTAAGAAATACCAACATTTTTAAAGGTTTTATTGAATGCTACCTTTAGGAATAGCAAATTTTTTACAAGTTTTATTGAATGCTACCTTAAGAAAAAGCAACATTTTTAGTGATTTTATAAAAAGACTCTCAAACTCATGTTTCATTGGAAGGAACTGTGTGCTTGACTGTAATGTCTAATTTTTAGTGAATAACGTCTAACATTGAAAAATATTCAGTAACACTTAAAACAAAACACGTTTTACCTTGCACAACCTTAACGCATGACCATCTCTCTCAAACGCACCCTGTACATATGCTGACTTCAGTCAGCAAATAGATATTTTAAATAAGACAATTTTCTTCAGTGTAGCAAGCTAGTTTTCCACTGACCAAAACGCTTAAACACTACTACAGATTCAGACACACTGTCCTCAGTAACTCTTTTCCAATGACTCTGTTTGTCCCGGCATGACCTCCGTAACTAAGCAGAGCATTTATATATTAACATACAGCCCTGGTATCTACTTCTATCTCTTGCATACAACACTATCCTGTGTTGACCATTTAGACTCCAAAACGTAGCTCTGCACACAGCGACCTAAGTTACAGATAACTAAATAGGGCATATCTTTCTGGACATGAACCTTTTCTAATAAAAATATGTAAACACTGTACTATAAAAATATGTCGTTTTTACCTTGCTTAACATGCTACTGTGTGCACTGACTTAGATTAATGTCCAATAAATTGATGCAAGTATTAGTACATTGTTCTGTGTGTATCTCAGGCTGAAAAAGACAATTTCCACCTGCACTGTTTTGCTCCCACTTTTCCACACAGTAAACTCCATATGAAAACTCCAGTGTTGTGTCAGTTCTCAGCTGTAGAATCAATTAATTTACTCAGTGAATACGGAGAGGGGAAAACAGATCTGGTCATACCAAACAACCCTAATAACCCCATAATGTCTTTTCCCATATATGGAAAATTAACCTTTTTCCTGATGAACTAGGTATGAAATTTTCAACACCCCACACAGCATACCTATTAGGGGTGTGCAAAGCAGATGGTATTTGTATCTGTATTTGTATTTGTTAAGGGGGGAAAAGTATTTTTCTAATTGTATTCGTTATTCTTTAATTGTATTTACATTATAGTGCAAGTAAGGGGTGTTGCTAGAGATTTTGGGCCCTATGAAGGCATATCATATTGGGGCCCCCAGTCAAGACTAATCCAGTTATTTTCCAAATTTTCAAGGCCCCCTGTCACACACGGGCCCTTGGAATCATCCTAACTTCCCCCTGCCTTACAGCGCCCCTGGTGCAAGTACTATTCGTTAAGTATATACATATAATTAAACTCCAAAAGATATAATTAAAGAATACTTATACTTCTAATTTACATTATAGTGTAACGCAAAAAATGTATATTTACGCCTATTTAAAATTTTACTCGAATACAAATTCAAATGCAAATACTTTTCCCCCTCTTCATTAAGAAAGACAGAGTAACTTAAACGTACCATATAACTCCAAGTGCATACAATTCGACACAACTACACGAGCATTGTTTTAACCTTTTTAACTGAACGTTAACGATATTCTGTCAGCAGCTATTGCGTAAATTACCGAGCTAACAGAGCTACGTAAACACTGCAGAGCGAACGTGAGAGCACCCGACTGCAGACGTCAATAATGCAGGAATAATCTCCCGATCAGACTCCACTTCTCGAAAGTTATAAACTGCCTCCGGTACCCAGTTAAGGTACAAAAATGTATTCAACAAAAATAGTGACGCTCAGACGAGTCTTCTCTGTTGCTGTGTGGAGCACCCTGTGTCAATCACCTCTTTTACCCCCCGGAACTCCTGAACGTCAGTCACTCATTCGGGCATGCACTGCGATCTCATAGGGAAACTTTTTGATATAAAGTTTCTGTTGTTCCCGAATACAAATATTTTTTATAAATAAGTATTCGGAAAAACACGTTTTTTGTGCCTTTCCAGATACCGTATTCTCGTTCGGCTCCACCCTTAATACCTATCTATCAGCATAGCCAGTCAGCCCTATCAACACAATCAAATTCTCATTTTGACTGTATTTCAAAAAGCTACTTTACAACCCTTGCCCCTGAATACAAATCTCTACAAAACCAGATGCCATATTTATTAAACACTAGAGTGGCAGAATAAATCATCTTTAGAAAGGACATTGTGACTATTCCTGGACCAAAGCCTTAGCCTCTGGTAATGAAAAAAGTTACCTTTAGTGCATTAATCCTTCAAAAGCAGCTAACAGACCTTTAGAGAAGATCAGCTTTGTTAGTATATGTATCAATCAGACAATTTCCTTTCCTCGCTCATTGAGATATCCTGACTCACACACCTTTTCTATCTCCATACCTCTGTCTAAGGTGAGCCTCTTACATCACTTTTGACTCCGAGAGGCGGTCTCACTTCGTGAATACTTCCCTCTGTCTTTGAAAAAGATCATTTAGTAATGACCAAATAACCTGCAATACTCATAATCTATTATAAAAGACTTATAGACGCCTTTATTACGAGGTTCAATGGTTATACTTAAAACTAAACCTCTCATTGTAAACGGCTTTCAGGTTTTTCTGTGTTGACATGTTGATGAAATAATTACCATACTTCTTCTTCCTAGAATAGAATAAAAAGGTTTTGCTGCTGGTGGCTGCAAACACAGGTGCGTAAACACAATAACATTTCCAGTAGTATAAAATTCAAAGAAATTGTCACCATAGAAATAAATAAAAATTGCGGAAATTAATAATTACAGTTTGGGTTGCAGCAGCTTTGATGATAATAAATAATGTTTTTTAAGGCTTTGCTACAATTTAAAGACTGACAATCGCGGAAACATTTAACATGGTGACTCTGAATTCCACAAAATTCCTTTTCAGGGTTCAGGGACCTTGCAGCAATGTTTCGAGTAGTGAGATAAACCCAGTCCCTGACTGACTAAAGAACATAAATAAATAGGGCAGAGGGAACTCTTGGAACAGGAACCCGCATGACCAACCGTGCTTTCTCGTGTCCTGCAGGCTGAGATCAAGCTGAGATGCATCCCCTGGCACAGCACAGAAACCTGTGCACTATTCACCTGCCCGATGGCTTATGTTTCAATCCAGTCCTATGGGGCAGCAGGCGGCATCTGGATCACATACACAAAGCTTCCGTTTCAGGTTCTAGGAGGGGTCTGCTGCTGTGTCCAGGGGCATCATGGTTAACTGGAATTATTTAGGGACACCCAGCTATACATACGCATCAATTGGGATAAATATGTCAAATAAATCTTGATCTGCAGGTACCTCCTGTCGTAGAAACCAGGATTGACCATCATACCCTCTGGAGTCCAGGTCAGTTTCCAGCACTGGCCAGCCAAGTTCATCTGTCGCAAGATCACTCATATTTACTACACAAGTCCTCTAAACTGTTTTTCCAGAAACAGTAAATGTTTCCCTTTGTGATTTAAAAGCCTCTATGGGAATAATTCAGAGGTACTTGTAACATGAGACATCTGATACACTTTATCTCTGTATAAAACATATGTATTTTTTATGAATTATATTTAATGCTCTGTCACATGAGATTGATTCATATTGTTTTTATCCTTAGAGTGTCAAAAAGTACCCCTTCAGATGCGAAACTGTAGCCAATTTCACCCAATACATCCATTTTCTATGCCGCTTGTCCTGTTCAGGATAGTAGGGTCTGTAGCCTATCCCAAAAACTATATGGGCACAAGGCAGGGAACAACCCAAGATAGGATGCTAACCAATTTCAGATTGTAGCCAATTGAAAACCACATTTTTTAGACGCTGATGCTGTTTTGAATTGAGGCTGATCTCCGAAGAGGGGCAGGGCCCAGAGTCCAGCTAAAGTCAATCTAAACCAAGTCATGGAATTCCATTATGATTAAGTGTATTTTACAGGGTGTATTTAGTAAACTTGTAATGGTATACAAACTTAACTATTCGGTACAAATACCTCGGTTTTGGGTTTGATGCACAATAAAATTTGTATTTAAATAATTTATTGTTGTGAAACCACTTATTTAAAATAAGTTTTCAAAAAACAAAAATATTATAAAAAATCACAATAAACTACATCACATTTTCTCTAATACCGACTGTTTTTTGCAGGATGTCTCTGTTAGCTAGGTTTAACTTAGCTAGAACTCATTATTGTCCCATAAGAGTTTAAGTAAGGAGCATTTCTATTGGACAAGCATGACCTTTAGCTAAGTTAAACCCAGCTAACAGAGAAATCCTGTTTTATGGAACACCCCTCTGCTTTAGTTTCTGAGATATAAATATAATGGTTCTCTAACTCATTTGAACTCAAATTTCGAATTTCAAACCAACAAGTTTAAAAAAAAAAATACG
Source organism: Pollimyrus isidori (assembly GCA_019775955.2). Lineage (NCBI taxonomy): Eukaryota > Metazoa > Chordata > Actinopteri > Osteoglossiformes > Mormyridae > Pollimyrus > Pollimyrus isidori. Next base: position 23,816,465 of record JABFDZ020000118.1, on the reverse strand, counting down.
TAAAACTCAATCTGAATCGCAGAAGAACTGTGCATGCAGACCTGCAATGGGGAAATGAGTCACGTACCACATCCATCCATCTTCCAAACCGCTTATCCCCACTGGGTCGTGGGGGGTCTGGAGCCTATCCCGGAAGGGGGATGGGGGGCCAGCCCATCACAGGGCACACTCACACACCAGTCACCAACACATGCACACCTACGGTCAATTTGGCAACTCCAATCAGCTTCAGCATGTTTTTGGACTGTGGGGGGAAACCGGAGTACCCGGAGGAAACCCCACGACGACATGGGGAGAACATGCAAACTCCACACACAGAAAGCCGGCAGAGACTTGAACGCGGGTCCCAAAGATGTGAGGCAACAGTGGTAACCACTGCACCACCAAGCCGCCCCTACATACCACGTCTCTCAGTGGAAACAAAGGGTAACGTTCGCATTCGCTGTGATAGCATCGTGCATGTTTACACTAGCTTAATACATATATTTAGACAGTAAATATATATATATATTTAGACAGTAAATATACATTTAGACAGTGACAGTGTGGGAACACATATCTTATCCAGAAATAACTCATACACATAGAATAGGATCAACACATGTTTTATAATAATTATATCTTAGACAATAGCATTGTCTTCTGCCGTAGAGAAAAATATAATCTGCACGTAGTAGAACACATAGATAATTAATAGAGGGACCTGGAGGCGCTGTAGTTTGTCCTAGGCCCTTAGGCTTTGCACGAAATAAACAGAAGGAGGAAAAAAACACTTATAAAACTGCAGCTTAATCGAGGAGCAGGTGTTGGACAAATAGGAAGGAAGGGCTGTCCAGGATAAGATGGGGGAAGAAAACACCTGTCCGTTCCCAAGACTTAACATAAACAGGGATGTAACCAAATGGCTGGAACAGTACCTGATGAGGGGGGCCAGGCCCGAATGGACTATAACAAAGAATGCAGGACCAATATGTTTTGAGCATCTTGATGTACATACTGACTTTGTGTGTCTGATAGTTGCTCCCTGATCAGCTGACAATAAACACCTGGTTATTTGCAATTCCTCCTATGACTCCTCCTCTAAGCATGAATCTCTTCTCATCAATGGACCCACTGGAGTTATTTAGACTACAGACTCCAACAACAATAACAGTAATTATTATTATATGATAGAATACATTTAAAAATAAAGATGTCCTATTAATTATTTTATCATGAATAATAAACCATTAATACATTTAATTATAATAATATTGGCGCGCCCAGTGAGGACTGTACAACGAAGCAGGGTTATTGGCTTATCGGGGTAACTTCGCTTCGTAGGCCACTGGACTTGGCACCTCATTTGTCTCCCAGTTGGACTAAACTAGTCTCAATTGGTTGTGCCTGTTTACACCGTTTCAAAATGTTTGTCCTGGTATTATTTATTAGTTTATCTCTTTTAGTCTATGTCATTACATAATCGACATTAACATGAGGCAGACCGGGATCGGGGTCATATAGATGCAGGAGCAAACAAATCCAAAACACACATAGTCACAGATAGTGCAGGTCTAGGAGAACACACACCAAAGTCACACAGGAGGGAACTCAGAGGAAAAAGCGGGGCTAACACCGGTTTGACCAGTTAACGCTTCAGCAATACAGCGATTGTGATTAGCGAGGGGCCGTGGCTGCAGAGTGCGATCGGCTTGTTCTAACAAAACATCCTATCGAAATGATCTACTCACTGATACTACGCATGCGCAGACCAAAATTACGCGATTTTTCTTGAAGCTTTCCAACTGTTCGTCGATCTGTTCTACCTAGTGTTGAAGTTTGAGGTAAGTGTATTTCAGTAATATGTATGCTTTTCTTGGCCTTACTACACTAATACATTTATTACAGTTTACTGCATACGTGTCTTTTAATCTTGTACAAGCCATTGTATCCATGCACGAGTAATAACCGTCTTGTGAAATCTTTGCATCAGACTGTGTCTCCTTCGGGCATTAAATGATGCATATAGAATAAATTAAGAAATGTTAGTATTTCCATAAATTTGATAGACGACTTCTAAATACAACATGTTAAATTATGATATGGTATAACGTTACAAAATCAATGTTACCATTCATGCCAAGTAATCTGTTGCTTTTGTTGACATAGTTTGTAATAAATAAACTGTTAATTTAATGTGCTAATTAGAACTTGTTTATTTTGCTTTTTTAAGCTATGGAAAAAAGTGGGAAGACATTTTTAACTTTTTGTCTGCGGGATCATATCCTGATGGGTATGATAAGTGTCAGAGACAAGGCCTCAGGAGATATTCCTCCAAATTCACTCTGAAGGGTTAGTATAATAATTACTATATATCTGATG
>JABFDZ020000118.1:23730004-23749928 GCA_019775955.2 Pollimyrus isidori | reverse complement strand
CCCCCCCCCCCCCCCCCCCCCCCCCCCCCCCCCCCCCCCCCCCCCCCCCCCCCCCCCCCCCCCCCCCCGGCGGCGTGGTCCGGTGCACACGCCCAGAGTTTACTTCCTTATTATATAATCACTCGTGATTTATGTAAATCATTATTTCCGGTGCTGTGCCTACCTGCCTTAATGCTGTGGCTGTCATGGTTTAGACTGTTACATTTTTCCACACTGGTGCTGATATCCTTTGTCGTTTAGAGTATATCTAAGTGTGATTAGTGAAAGTGTGAGTGTTTGAACATCCTGGGCCATGATGACCCTATTCATTGACTTGTGTCTGATTTCTGATAACATAAACTTTTGGTCTGCCTATCGGACTAGACCACATGGTTCGGTCTAGCTTCTCCCAAGATCTGACCAGTTTCACTTTCCTATGCTCCTCTGCCACGAAAGAGCTTCATCCCATTGTTGTTTCTCTGTAACGTTTCATTAAACCCAAAACCCAAAGTCTCCATCCTTGTCTTCCCTTCCCCGCATGCGGCTCGCTTTGCCCTTGCCTCCTGTGGCGAGTCTGGCAGTGAGTTTTGATTAAGTGGCTGAAATTCATTTGATAAACAGACTTTCCTGAATGACAGCCGTGCGGGCTGCTCGAGGTAGAGAGGCAATTGATGCTTAAACGGGGAATCCCGTTAGATGCCAGGTGGGGGCCACACCCAGGTGGGAAAGACCCAGCCGCTATTTTCATCAGCCGACTGAGAAAAGGGGAAGTACAAAGTCAGGAAACGCATCATCAGGGTGAGCCCCGGAGCATGATTGACAGCTCCGTTCCTCATTCGGAGGACGTAATTTACTTCTGCATTGATTTCCCTTGTCTGCTCAGTAAACATTAGGTTACGAATAAAGAAGTCTGTGAGGAGGCAGCAGATAAGGCGACCCGCAGTCCGGCACCCCCCGACATTACAGTTTACCTGAGCTGCTTGAATGATAACTTGTCTTTTCTTGTGGAAAGGGTGTTTATCTATTATACATCAAATAATTACTCTCTCCATCTATGTCTGTCTGCCTGTTTCTCTCCGTCTCTCTCTATCTCTCACTCTCCCATTCTGTGTCTGTCTTTCTCTGTTTGGCCGTCTCTGCTTCTTCCTCTGCCTCCCACTGTCTTGGCAGGCATTTTCCTATCTGCTCGGATAGCCGGCGCGTCCATATCGTCTTTCTCCTCACGTGTCACGCCGACCTCGCACGGCCACGCACTCCCGCCTGACCCTCCTTCCAGCGTTTTCTCTTTCACCCTTTTTTTATTCGCCTCACTTATTTCCCATTTTACACCCCGCCACTCAGTCTTAGTGTGCAAATCCCGCTCTCTGTTGCCATCTGTGTCGCCGAGTTTAAAGGTCTCGCCGCAGCTGGTCCGGGCACCACGTAGCTTTCCGCTCCCCCCCCCAGGGCACGCATGTGCCCACGTCGACCCCCACCGCTTCGTTTCATGCCAGCCTTTTCACTCAATTCCCCGTCTCCATCTCAGTTCCGTCACCCCTGCTTGTGAGCCAGTGGTTTGTGACAGAGTGCAGGTTCAGCTGTTCACACCTACAAATTAATGTGCCAGGCCATACATATCATGGGGGGGGGGCTGAAGGGCTGCCTCTCACGGCTGGCAGAGTGATGTCATTAAGCAGAAGGCTGGGAAGCGAATGGAATCCTTTTGACCTTCCCCCAGAGGTAAAACATTGCCACAATGGAACCCTTCATTACAGTTATTTAATGTAGCTCCTTCACAATATAAATGATATGAAGAACGCCTTGCAGAGCATGGCACGGCGGTGATTGAAGATATAAAAACAGGCCCGATGTGTTACATGTCACTGAAAATTACAGCCAAGCACAGCAGCAGGCTGGGGAAAGAGTGTAAAAGAGAAAGAGAGAAGGAGAAACATTAAGCCGCACATCCCGCTAGTCACTGTTCTAATTTAGCAGCGACGGCGGGAAGATTAAACTAATGTGAGGCGCGATGAAGCTGACGAGCGAGCCAGGCGCTTAGAGGCCCCCGTTAATTAGGCGGCATGGCGCTTTCCGGCCAGCGACGCAGCGACGTTTGAAGTGAGCCATGAAAGCGGGGGATTGGGTGCCGTCCCTGACCGGGACGGGGTCCGCCCTCTAGGGGAGGGGGAAAGGGGTTGCTTGCAGGAGCACACATGTTCAGCTTTAAAATATTCCCCTTGACAGAGGAAGACGTGAGGAATGGAGCAGGGGACATTTTCAATCACCCCCGTCCCCCCCCCTTAAAACTGCGGCCCACGGCCAGAGCCGCCTGTGAAGTTTTCCTCTGATTCCCCACTGGACTGGAGCTTCAAAGGGCTTTGAACCCCCCCCCCCCCACTGCACCACTGTGGGATTTATGCTGTATGGTGGTTGCACCCACTAACACCTGCTCCCTGGTCTTGCCCCCCCGCCTCCCCAGACACATGCTTCACTTGTGCTTTTATTACTAGCCATGAAAAGCCAGATGTGGTAATAAGGATGTTATTATTATCATTATTATTATTATTATTATTATCAAGAAAATGATTCTAGTTTACTTATGTGAGTATCCTGCAAGCCACGATCAGAACAAGCAGATGGAATCCCTGATACTCACCTTGACTCTGTTTTTTAGTGACTTTGCATGACTGAGGATGAACTGCATCACGAAATCCAACACGTTGCCATGACCCCCCCATCCCCGCACCCCTTCCCACGCTGTCACCCACCCCGACTGCTGGCCCATTTACATGCATGTCATTCGAGAGTTCGAATGGGACATCTGGATGGTCAGCCTGAAGCTGGATTTCAAAGCCTCTTTTGATGACCAAACCCAGGGTGTGGGCTAGCTCTGCAAAAGTAGCTGCTTGTCCTACTGATGGGAATATCACCACATCGTTCCTACAATCAAGCCTCCCTGTGCCTCTCTGGACACATGAGGTTGAGCCTCTCTCCATATCACTCCAGAAGTCAGAGTCGTGAGACATGATGTGTCCTCCTTCTGACACTGTGGGTTGATCTTGTCTCTCTCCAGACATGCCACGTCGTTCGCAGTTGCCAAGGTTACCAGCCGGGGCCACACTCCCATCAGTCTGCAATCCTTAAAAAACCAAGGCGGGGGATGATCAGTGCCACTCAGGAGCAATCTGATGACATTTATTGCCACAGAAACCTTCCGTGAGCCAACAATGGCATGGGCTGCAGGGGTGGGGGGTTGAATTAAAGTGCTCTGTGGCAAGTGGCCAGGCCTGTCTGTCGGTGGTGGCCCTGCTGTGGCAAACACAGCGGTGTTGGCCAATCCAAGGGGTTAACCCTGTCCCCCAGAGTGATTAAAACCAATTGCAGAGGCACTTAGTAATTAGAGGGCCAACTGCAGCGGGAGCCTCTCCAGCAAGCGTCACCGTGGTAACAGCGATTTGGATGAAAGGAATTTTCTACAGGAGGGGTTGCCCCTCCACCCCCCCCCACCCCCTTTCAAGAAGAGGTTCCCTCTGTTCTCATTTCACCGCTCCCCTCAGACAGCGCAAATCTCTGTGTCACAACCGGGCAGAAGACAACGGCCTCTCTCACACAACCCCTCTCCCCTGGGAAGAGTCTGAATTGCCCTAATAACAGTGTCCTGTTCCACTGGGCCACGACCCATGCCCCCGGAAGGGAGGATGAGTGTAAGGCATGGAGGAATGCCTATCAGCATTCAGCTGCTCACACTTACTGCTTCTGACAGGAGGTGGAGGTGGCCTCATCCTAGGAGGCATTCGAACGACCTTGAGTGCTTCTCCCCGTGGCCCTCCATTCCCTGCCCCTGTTCCCAAATTTAAACCACGCTTTTCTTTATCCCAAAGAGAAGCTCCTTCATCCCGTGTGGAAATGGATCAGATACGCATCCCCCAAGGTGCCGAAGAGAAAGGTCAGTTATCAAGGAGGTGGAAAGCCGTTTCCGCAGTGGCGATATGCCAGCGCGCGGCAAATCCACTTAACCGGGTCTCCATTATTTGGTCTCACGCTGAATTGGCATGATGGGGAAGGAAACACAGCAGCAGCCTTCACTCGCTGGCCCCCTACGCAGCTCTTGCTGCCCTTTGCCTGATAAATTCATGCAAATGCCACCTCTCGTCTATTCAGTCATTCATCATTTATCTCACTCCCATTTTTGTGCAATAAATGAAAACCGTGACGAATGTTGCACTCTTATTTAATATGCACCCCCCTCCCCTTATTGAGGTAGTTGAACAAGTAGTAGGATTTCATGCAAGGTCACGTGACTCTGGCCGTTTCCATGGAAACAGCTAATTGCTGCTCATTGTGCATGATTACCTAATGAGTGTGTGCGGGGCTAAGTGGCATCTTCAGCTGAACGGTATACGCACCCTGGCATCATAAGACCCAGATTTACTCTTTGCCATATGCATGGTGCCCCACATGGGTGACAGAAAACAGAGTCAGGCAGCCAGGCAAAACCTTCCACCAAACTTAAGAGATGCTGTGCTCTCCAGGGAGCCACAGACAAGGCACGGATGCCCGTCTACTCCTGCGGTGGGGTGGCTGCATCCCCGAGCCTCTTCTGCGATAGCTACCTCCCGCGTTTGTGAGTGACCAGCTGAATGCAGCATCTTTAAGGCAGTGCGGGGAGCACTTTGCATGATGAAGCCATCAGTCTGAGAGGCTTTTCTGCATTTCCTCTTTCCCCGGCTGAATATCGCGCATCCCGACACACGCAGAGTACGGGCAGAAAGCATTCTTAGTGGAAGCTTGTCATTTACATTTCTTAATTGTATTTATCCTCCTCATCTACGTTAATTTCAGAAGTGCATGTCTTATTATTATAATTATATCTGAATAAGAGCTTCAGCAGAAGCAAGGCCTACCCTTGACTCGCTAGCTGATGTTGTGGGCTATTGTCCTGCCCGGCGTGATCTTTGACTCGTGCTAAAATAGGCTGCAGGGTGATGGCATTGTGCAAAAAAGGCTTTCAGATTCAATAATTAAGTGTGGTATCCGGCTGCATTAATAACCAAACATAATTAACTGGATGTAATTAAACTAATGAATAACTGACTTTAACTGAACATAATTAGCTAATGTTTTTGTATTTCTCATTGTCACCTGGAGAAAGCTTGCGTTTGTCACAAAGCATAAAGGAAACTAAAGACGTGTAAAATGATTGAAATACCCCGGGGAGTCAGGAAGTCTTTTATCACTGCCTCACGGCTCAAGCCGGACTAATTGTGCTTTACTTACGCAAAGCTGAATCAAAGGTGAACGAAAGACCCTGAACCTTCACACAACCCCAAAACAAAATGAACTGAAGTGTCCACACCGTCCAGACTCATGAGAGGCGAAGGAAACAGCTGACCCTCTTTAGACTTTTCATTCCTGGAAAATCCATCTAAGCCTGCAAACATATGGAGGATAACGAGTGTTACTCGGTAGCAAAAGGAGAACGTCTCTGTATGGCTGAATGCGTGTTTTATAGTGAGAACAGCAGAGTAGGAAGGCATACAGTAAAGGCCATCTGCAAAGTCTAAGGTCCTCACAGCTTTCGCACCATCCAAGTAGCCGAACTTACATCATCACAAGACGAGCTTTTACATTTGAACCATTTGAACACGGTGTTGTTCTGATACAGACCGCTTGTTGTAATTCACTTTGTTGCCACCAAGCACATAAAGATGCATGTCTGAGCTAATGCAGCTCCAGTTACTGGGATGTGCGTTAGGCCGTGAGGGTAATGCCTTTGTATATGCTGTAGAACTTCTGAGGCAGTTTAATCTAGCTGATTAAAATCACCTCGCTTTAATTATCGTCAGCAGCAGGTTTTTATGCCGGCCATATTTAGCAGCAGGTTCTCAGGTAGGGCTACCTGCAGAATCAGCCTCCTTGGGACAGCATCGGTATGCTTTATATTTATAAAGGACAGGGCCTTGCCAGGCGAGAAAGGACAAGCCGGAGAGAAGGACATCACAGAGAACCTGAATAGCTTTGCGCCTGAAGGAAAGAGAACAGACATGGGAGGGAAGGGAGCTGGTCATCCAGAGCTACTGTTCTTTGCTTTTGTAAGACCATGCAAACAAGCCGAAAAAAGATGGAACTGTGAAAAAGGATGATGTCATCAGTTGTCCATGATGTCATGGTATTCCCTGGGAGATTCCACGAATTCCATGATGAATTTTTGGTCACATTCACCATTAGCTCGCGCTTACAGGTACAGCGCAGATGTTAATGAGTTAAATTTAAGTTTAATGGGGGTGTGGCTTATGCCATATGTACATGACATGTGAGGTGGGTAAGTGGTGTGTACTAGATTTACATAGTGTGCAATGTGAGACACCATGGACATAGATTAGTAATCCTACATGGGGACAAACAGGAAGGAATCCCCAACCCAACTTCCTCCCCTCACAAAAGAGAGAGAAACAAAACCAGGAAGAGGACAAAGCGGGAAGATAGTGACCCAGTTAAGTAAAAGAATCACAGGTGACAGATGTGCTGCCTGTAATCCTAAACAGCTAGGGGCACTGACCTGCCTCTCATCAGTCAGCGGAACGTGGCAGAGTGCTGGCAGACCACAAAGCTGTGCCAGGCATGGGCCGTCACAGGGATTAATGCACCACACAAGCAGCACTAAATCTGTGCTGTCGAACACAGCGGTGCTCAGTTCATGGAGATTTACGTTAAACTTGTGATGCATGTTCTTCAGAAGGCATAATCCACATAGAGTCTATCACTAATTTTTATGGAGACTCAAACGCAACTTCTGTCTGCACAGAGCATAGGATGGACAATCTTCCACCAGGAGACATGAGATGCTTTTCAACTTTTCACCTCAGGTGGTATGCTCAGACTGCTGATGGCAATGCTATGTGGTTTTCATCAGGCTAAGCTGGCCCGCTCTGCCAGTTAAATGTACAGTGTGCAAACAGCAGTGCTGTGTCCCTGTCCCACTTGGTGGTCAGAGGTCTGTCAGAGATACTCGCTTAACAGGATAACATTCACAGTTATTTTACAAGGATTACTTGCATTCCGGCTCAACAGCATTTCACAAATGACGTGCGTGAGATTTTTTTTTAAGCTTCCAAAAGTGCATTTGTCCCAAAGCCTCAACATTAAAACAACCTCAACATTAAAATATTTTTAACATTTGTGTTGTCACTATATTTGTCAAGGCTTTTAATTTATGTCATTTTTTTAGCAGGGAACAAAAAGACAAATCAGCACAGACTGTGTCTGTTATCTTGTGAAGTGTCTGGCCTTGACCTTAATTTTCTCTTCAGGCCTCCAAGCATCTTGCTGCCCTAAAAAGTGAAATGTTTTAGAAATTTTCGGTGAAGCATCAGTGCAAAGCTAACAAATCTCTCAGTTACTGTCACCCGGCCATCACAGAGAAATGGGTTACGAAAATAGGACAGCCATCGCAGCAGTTTGGCGTCAAAATGAGGAACGTTTCCTTCTTCGGAGTAAAAGATGATAAGGTGGCTGGGAGGAGAGAAAGGTCACCACGGCATGTGTGCCCGCCATCAGCTAATGGCAGTGGCGGTGCCACCGCTCACAGATATAATGCATCCGTCTTTCAAAAAGCACTCGATGCACTCTCAAAACAACACGAGGAATGCACACTTTTCTAAACCCTGAGGTGAGGATGTTGACACCTACAGAGAGCCAATTAACATTGTTCATTGTTTTTTGTGACCTCCTTTCCTGGTATTTCTAGTCTGTTTTTATCTAAAGTTAAATGTATAACCAACTAGACCCCCCCAAGTGCATTCATACAGGAAGCTACATCAGAAAAAGTCAGTGAAACTAAAAGGTCTCTCAGGATAAAAAACTAAACTGAAAGACAGAGAAATGATGAAGGACAAGAGATTATAAAAATGTTTTTGTTTTTTAAAAATATATATATTCTACAATAAGGGTGGAATGGTAGTGTAGTGATTTGAGAGCCCTGTAGTGGGTTGGTGTCCCATCCTGCATTCTTCCCTACCTTCTGCCCACAGGCTCTGGACCTCCTGTGACCCAGGATAAGTGCTTTCAGAAAATGGATATTCTAAAATCTTTATTGTGTAAACACAACCTGATTTGCATTACTGGATAATACAGGTTGTGTCTGTTTTTATTAAGCACATCAGAAAATGTGTTTGAACAAGTAAGTATTTCATGTATCAGAAGATTGCAGCACTGTGATCTGAGGCTTTTATCCTTTAGTTTTGTCAGTTTTCCCGCAAATCATTATTTTGTATTTCAGTGAAAAATAATGACTTTTCCTTATTTACATATAGTCTTGTAGAATACTTCATACATCTCAACTCTGGATCCAACGTTAATCTGTATAATAATGAAGTATATGTGAATTTAGATTAAAATATTTGAAATTTAAAGCATTATTTACAGTATTCTCTTGTGCATATTTATTTCCCCAGGGCGTGTTAAAATAGCTAAAAATAGAAATACTTGGTGCACATTATCGGAGCTTGAAGAAAATATAAGAAAGGCTTTAAAGCGTTTAATTCTGATGCATGTAAAAATAGAAAATAGTTTACTATAAAAGGAGAATGCAGTAAAACAAAAAGGTCCCACTATCCGAAAAACAAAAGCCCATTACACTGAAATAAAAAGCAGACGTGTTCCTTTCTTTTTCTTGTTTGTTAGTGGCTGTGTTTAAGGTAGGATGATAGAGGGAGCTTGTTTCCACACGCTCCCACATCCGTCTGCCAAAATCTCATTGGCTTTTGAAAAAGTTTGTTGCCTATAAATAAATCACAGGGTTTCAGAAAGCAGGATTCTCTTGGATTTAAGGTACCTCAGTTTAAATGGACTTAATCTTTGTCCACTTACATTTAGCCTTGACTACCTTAAATCCGGCAAATTATCCTGCTGAGCAAGAAATCCTGCTTTCTGAAACAGGCCTTTGGAGACAATAGACAGAAGGATGCCCCCCCAACACACACACACACACACACACACACACACACTTGCTTACTCTACAACCGCAGGTTTACTGGCTTGGTTTATACAACCTAGGGTGAGTTTCCCAAAGCCTTCTTAAGGCTACGTTGTTCGTAAGTTCCAGGGTAAAAGATAGAACTTATGAACGACATAGCATTGAGGAAGACTTTGGGAAACTCACCGATGAAGAATATATGGCTCTTTTCAGGAAAGTTCCACAGCTCCTGACGTGGGGCACTGAAAACTCTAAACACCACATGGTGGGGATGGTTTGCACTCAGTTTTCTCAATTCTTATTTAATATCGGTGGTCTTTTTTTTTCTCAAATTGTTATTTCACGTTTTATTGGAAAATAATGACTTCTCCTTATTTACATATAAATAGAACTGTTGCTCACACAGAGGGAGGCTTCTGCTATATGAGGGCCACCTCAAAACACAGCTTTCACATCCAAGGTCGGGCGTTACATTCTGAGAGCCTCTAGAACTCGAGCTCCCTGATTGGACAGCACTCGCCAACTGAGGCGGAAGGCGTTCCTAAGATGAACTCCGACTGCTTTGTGTTGGCAGTGTACCTGAAGGCTGTGGTATCCACCACTCATTTGAGCATTACTGTGAATCCATTGGGGGCAGACGTTTGGCAAGATCCGTGCCTCTGATTAGACTGTGGGAGGAAGCCAGAGTTCTGAGAGGAATTGGGCACGTCACATGGGAAACATGCAAATCGCACATGCACCCAGAACAAAGGCAATGCTGCAGGAACTGTTGTGCACGTTCAGACAGACCGGACAACAAACAAGCACGCTGTTTGTGTGACCTTTAAACATTTACTGCCCTTCTTTGCTCTTAGGCTTAATCTTGTATCAAAATATCTTAGTTTAATTGTGCTTGATTTTGCAGAAAATCCTACTTACCCATGACACATTCAGGTGGACGGTCAAAAAAATTTCCAGTCCTTTTTCTCAGTTTCGTCCAAGGTGACAGAATATTTCACCTCGTTCTAATTCTAAACCTCTCGCCTTATCATACTTCCTTGCCCTCTCTGATTGTGCTGTTTTCCAGAACACCCTTTCATCAAGAATGAGGGGTAGCATGCAGATTCCCACAGGGCGTGGTCTGCTTCAAAGGCTTGTCTCAGCCGTCTCAGCTCCTCTCTTCATAAATGCCCTGACCAGCTGCTCTCCACTGAATATGGATAAATAATTTTAATCAGATGATGTAATGTGGTTGCTTGTGAGGTCATCCCAAAATATAATTTCATTCACATAAAGTAGGAAATAACTAGTGCTCTGCTAAGACAAAAGTTTTTTTTTTTGTCTTCTGAATCACTTTAAAATTCTGTCCTTTTTAAGTCATCCCCTTTAAAACAATGCTGGTTTGTTTTGTGAGAGCTGGCTAACCCCATTCTGTTAGCACAAGCAGTGTTTGTGTAGCACACAACTGTAATCCAGTGACAACAAAGGAAAACCTAACAGTGTTTTTGTCAAATCATCACTTCTCTCTAGACAGATAGATCTGGATTCACATTTCTAACCCCCAAGTCTTTTAACTATTGAAACAACAGACAGCCCAGTTATTAGCTAATTATTCTCAAAAGAACTTCAAAAGGGTGTGTGGTTAAAGTGCCTTATGTAGTTTTGTTTTTTGGCAAAGTTTCAGGTTTGTTCATTAGCTTTCTATAGGTGTCAGTAAACAGACTGGGCTCAGTCAGTTTGCTGTGGGATGTAACTATTCTACCTTAAATTCCAAATAAATGCCTCCAACAGATGAAATAGGGAAAAACATCAAGCTATTTCATTGGCTCTGAAAAAAAGTGCCATTTTGGTACCATATAAGTGGTAAATCTACTGAAATATACTATAAGAAGACTGGGTAATGGTTAAGGTCGTCATATTGAGATTAGAGTTTTCCCCATAGAAATGAATGGAAGTCCCCACAAAGATATTATTACAATCCTTTGGTGTGTGTGTGAGTGTGCGTTTGTGTGTGTGCGTATCCTAACACCGATATTAATAGAGTCAGGTATTGACTAAATAGTAACAGCTGCTTGTTTTTGGCTGCACTAGTCAGGTTGCTGAAATCCAGTACAGAAAAAAGCAATTTATAGGCTATGTTCCACACAGACGCAGGGTTCCAATTCATTATTTAGCAACTCGAGGCAGAGAAAATATTTTATTGGTCAGTGGTGCTGTATGCCTGGAAGTATATCAGTTCAACAATTAGGCTTTAATGGTCCCTATCTGAAGCCACGTAGCTGAGGAGTGAGTCAGGTAGTTCACACATCACTGATGACTAACAGGCCATGCATCTGAATAGGTAAACTGCTAGTGAAACGGGGGTGACAGTAAGATGCTTTCCTGATTCATGGCCCCATTTATGGCCTCAGATTTGCTTCTCTACAGAAAAACTCCTCGTGTTTTTATGACTGCACTTTAGAAAAGGCTGCTTTTTGTCCCTGGACACTGTCAGGTAAAGTCCATTAATAAGGCAGCTTCAGATTTTTAAATAGCTCAAAGTCAAAATCTCTAATCATGTAGCATGTCTAATGTATTGTGAAAATAAACATGGTTCATATTGTGGATCTATCCCATCTATCCATCCATCCCTCCGTCCCACCATCTTCCATAACCGCTAATCCTATTCAGGGTCACAGGGGGTCCCAGGTCGCAGGATGGAGCATCAAGCCACTCTCACACACCATTCACTCACACATGCACACCTATGGGGAATTTGTTAATGTTTTATGGACTGTGGGGGGAAACCGGAGTACCGGGAGGAATGACCAAACCATAATCTTCAAAAAAGTCAAGCAGTTGAGATTTCCCTCTGCTGGTAAATCTGGGTATTGCAGCTCACTACTATTATATTCTCAGCTCTCATTCTTTCCCCTTAAGATTAATTAAAAATCAGCAACAATGTGTATCATATTGTTGTCATTACATCTTTGAGGATACTCCTTTTTAGGATTAGGATTTCAAAAGGGGTAAGATGGATCTGAACTTTGTTGTTGGGTTGTGTGTCTAAATTTGGATATATCACAATGGTCAACTGCAGATCTTCAGACAGTGGGGGTGCTTCTTTTGTGGGTTATGCTGAATGTCAACCATCGTTCCTCCTGGAAAATCTTTCAACTAGGTCATAAGTCCACCACAGTCAAACCAGGCGGCTTTTGCAAACAGCTATTGATTTTCTGGCCAAGGCAATTTGAGTCACTCAGATCAACATTTTGCCAACCATCTGGTAGGGGAAATCCTAGGAGACATGGAAGTCCAACGCAAATTACTCAAAAGTAATGAAACTGAATTTCAAAGATGACAAAAAAACACAAGATAAATATGAAAATACAATTAAAATTGACTACTTTCATTTTTTTTTCAAAAAACTGTGCAATCAAATAAAGTAGCAGATGGCTGAATAAAGACGAAACACTGTTATCATTATGTAAACATGGCATCTTCTTATTACTTAGCCTTAAACTGTCTAGTCAAAAAGCAGAAATTTTAAATTAATCTTTGGAAAACCGTGTGCTGTGTATAAATATATGCAGATTATTTTGGGTTTAATATCAAACCACTGTGCATCAAAAAGAATTAAGCGGAATACTTTAAAAACAAAAAAAACCAACAGCATTTACAGAAGTACGGCAATCTATCCTGGGTCCCTCTCCATTGTGGGACTTTACAGAAACTGGGTTTGTGATGTGTGCCGAAGAATATCAGACCCACATTTCCTACGGACAGAAATGGGGTGAGAGCTGAAAAGAATGTCACCTGTGAAATGTAAGCGACTCCACTGACAATCGGCCTTGAAGGACAGTTTTTGAAAAAGCAGGTGATGATTTGCTTTGAGGAACCTTAAGCAGCCCTCACAACACAAATCTGGTTTTAATTAGAACAACGTAAAAGGTTCTAATGCATTCCTTTGGAAAGATGCACAAACAAAAGGCAAAAGAGCGTTTCTAATTGTATAGAGAATTGCAGTCGAAGTCCTTCTGTCTGTAGTTTTCCCTTTTTAGTGAGTTGTCTTAATCGCACAAAACGTTCTAGATGCATATAAGGCTGCTTTCAGTCCATGTAAACCTCCGTTTCCTGCTCTTCCATCAGTGTGAAATCATGTAGCATGTCAGAAGCTCACCCGGAGCTTACACTCTGACAAATATCGAAAGACTATTACAGTAGCTAATCCATAAGGCATCACCGGATATCTGTACTGACTGGTCATTATTATAAAAGTTGTCTGCCACTCGTCCCCATGCCTGAGGCAGATCAGATTGCAGGCACTCCGGAGATCCAGCTTAATGAAGACCCGTACCTCCTAAAGTTACTCAAGGGCTTAGGGAATCAAGAGTGGTGGCTCCCCGTGCTTGTGGGTGGTGGTGTTCCTGGCGTGTTGCTAAGGAAGGTTGCACCCTTTGGTAAGATTTATGCCCTCGAACCCATGTTCCACTTTGTGGTACCTGGGGCGTTTCGCCGGCACATTAATGAAATGGCTCATAATGACGCTGCGGGTCATCTAGGGCTTCAGAAATCAAATGGCCAGAATTTCACGCCATTTCTACTTGCCCAACATGAGACAACGCATAACTACGTATATTAAGGCATGCCAAATGTGTCATTTAATAGGATGCATCAAACTCTGAGACCAGCTTCTCTACAGCCCATCCCTGTTATGGGACAACCTTTAGAACACCTAATCATGGATTGTGTCAGCCTGTTTCCAGCCTGGTCTAAGGCCAACAGTACTTGCTTGTTTACAGTCATGTGCTGATCCACACGGCATCCTGCTGCATATCCCCTTCACTTCATAACCCCTAAGTCCATCCTGAAGGCAGTCGAACAAAAACAAAACAAAACAAATTAATTTTTGTATACCGTGCATTACATCGTCTCAAAGCACTTCACAGCATCCACGCCCAAAGCCCCCAGTGAGCAAGCCAGAGGCGACGGCGGCAAGGAAAAACTCCCTAGAAAGAAGGAACCTTTGGAGGGACCAGACTCAAAGAGGGAGCCCATCTTCCAGGGGGTGGCAGGGAAAGTCAATTCGTGTCTGTGTAAGTTATTCCAAGAAGAGTTCAGTCCAACCAGTGTTCTGGCTTCACGTGATGGGCATTCCGTGAGGCATTACAGCAGCTTCAGATTAAGCACCTCCAGGCTTCTGTGTATCACCTGCAGGGTCAGGGTGCTCTGGAGTGCTTCCACTAAGCACTTAAGTTGCTGTTACAAACAGATTATGTGCAGCTGGCCTGCAATTGGGAGGAGGGTCTACCATTGCTAATCTTAAGAGCTATAGAGGTGACCCACAAAACATGGGATTCAGAGCAAATGACTCAGTGTTCGGGTGCACCAAGGACCACAGGCCAAGGTGAAAGGCAGCTGCACAGGCCCAGAATTACCTCTGGAGTTGCATAACTAAAAAAGTGTCATGCGACAGGTTGGGCAAGACAAGACCCAAAAGCAGCAACTTTGGAACAGACGTTGAGTTTATTGGGGAAGACTCTTGAACAGACATGCTGTATTTTGACACAGCAAGGGCAGGCACATATATATAAAGGGAACAGAACTGGCTGACAAGTGTCAGGTGTGACAGGACACCACAGGAGGGCTACATGTGGGATGATTATGAGATGACCAGCAATCTCTGCTGGCCAAGCAGGGACAGGAGAGAGGCACACTAACACAATGTCGACCAAACCAGCACTCTTGCTCTTGCCCAGTTCCCCTTTCATGCTAAATTTTCAGGCCCCTTTATGGTGGTTAAAAAAAACCATTGAGATTGAATGAAGTTCTTAAGATCCAGGGGAGAGAAACACCCATGCAGTGCTTCCAAGTAATTTTACTTAAGTAATTTTATCTGAGCAGGGAGCGTGAAGAGCCCATGTGGTTGGTGCAGACCAGGTTTATTCAAATCATGGTCCTCGAGGTCAGAGCACTGCTGTTTTCCAGTGTTCCTTTGCCTGTTAGTCAGGTAACAAGGCCTGGATTTGGAATCAATGTCCAGATTTAAACAACCCTGGTGTAGACCGTTTCCCAGGCGGACCAAGCAGAAGAGTGCCCCAATGATGGGTTTCTGTGGGCTCGCCTGAGAAACTCTAAATTATTCAACAGTCAGCCTGTTCTGCTGAACCATTTACCTGTTGATAAGCAACAACAGTTGATCAGTCTCATATGAGAGATTCCCATGTTGTTTGCCGGTGTCCCTTCTTGGATGAGTGGCATCAAATATGGCATTGAGGTGCTGAGTCAGGCAGTGTTTTTACCTGGTACCCGTAGGCAAGTGTCAGTACCTAGAGTATGAGGTCCAATATCTTTTGGACTATCGGCTGGCTACTCCGTCATTATCCAGTTGGGTGTCACAGTGTATACTGGTAAACAAGCTAGATGGGACGTTCAGTTTCTGTACAGATTACTGGAAGCCAAATCACAGTGACAAAGGCAGACTCCTTTCCTCTTCCTCCTGTTGAAGATTACGTAGGAACAGCCAGGTTTGTGAGCAAGTTTGACTTGCTTAAAGGACGTTGTCAGGTTTTGCTGACCAGATGGGCTTTTTTCAGTAAGGGTGGTACTGTATAATGGCATGAACTGTGGGCAGCTCAAATGTGCCAGCCGCCTTCCAAAGACTTATGAACTGGGCAGCTGCTGGTTTAGAAGGTTGTGTGGTGTACTTAGGCAATATAGTCATCTATAGCGAGTCCTTTGAACAACACTGGTGCCACATTCGAGCTCTGTTCTTCCGGCATGCCAAGGGTAACCATAAACTTCACCAAATATGAGTTCGCTAAAGCGATGGTCACCTATCTGAGAAAGGTAGTCCGACAAGGATATGTCTGGGATATCTACCTTCTACAAAAAAGGAACTCAAGTGGTTCTTACAAATGGCTGGTTATTACCAGAGCTTCGGTAAAAATTACTCTCTCATAGTCGCGCCCCTTACTGTCAAGAAGCTGTGTCTAGATTTTTTTCTCTGGTCCCCCTTATGTCAAAGCACCTTCAACTGTGTAAAAGCACCACCCAGTTCAGGCCTGTGCTGGCAGCCCCGAAAGCAGAGCAGACCTTTAAGGTCTAGGTGAACACCAGCTAGGTGTGAGCGGGGGGCCGAGATGCTGCAAGATGATGACCAGGATGTGGATCAACCTGCCAGATCATTTAGCGTGTACTTTCCTTTTGAGCCTGGCTCCATCTGGGATTGCAAAGGTTCTCCATTTTTTTTTTCCTGTTGGGTGGCTTGGGGAACCCAGCAGGGGAAACCTCAACACCTGGGCTGGTAAAAGCCCCTTGGTCAACCGGGGATTACCTTAAAATTGCCTTAGTAGCCTCCTTAGAGCGCTTATCACTTTAATTCAGGCCAACGTCATAATGTTCGGCAGGAGCTAACAGTTGGTCCTTGAACAGCTGGTCAAGCGGGGATTCTGAAGGATCCCTTCAGTAGCCACCCCCATCTGGCGAGTCAACAATAATAGAACAGGACACTACTTTGTCAACAACAAAATCTAGTACATTCACTGGTGCTGACACACATAAGGCATATAAGGGTTCCCATACTGCCTAATGCAGACCCTAGCCTTCGGGCAGTTTATTGGCTGGTATTTACGCACTGACTCCCAATAGTGAAACCCCCTAAAGCTTTGGATGTGCTCCTGAGGTACGATCCCTAACCAATGTCACTGGCATAGAAATAAACCGCGGTCAGACCCGAGGCTCATGCCTGCAACCATGAACTAGGGGAACAAAGTGGTTAGTGTCACTGGACGCATCAAATATATAGTAATGCCATATATCTAAAGTCAAATATCATAATGCCCACCACTAACAAACCAGAAAAAAAATCATTTAACCCAAGACACTGAGGATGCAGAATTGAGAACAAAAACACAGGAAAACCAACAAGAAGAAAATGCTCACTGCTTAGCAAGATCACGAGTACAGAGCTGTTATAGCCATTGGACGAGCCCCCAATTTGTTATGCAGGCTCTAGGCAGAAGGGCGCTCCGCAGGGCAGTCACAGTGCATGCTATATATTTAATATTACTGTAAGAAATCTTTGTCTTGGTGACCAGTCAATCCAGCAAGAGGTTACTGCTGGCCCTCCATTACCTTCCTAGTTTCAGTTTCAGGGAATTCCCAATGTGGTGACAAGGTCAGTGAGATGATTCACCCAAAACATCACAATAGTGATCTAATGGGGGCGGTGTGACTCACTGGGTTAGGACTCTCTGCCAGTGGCCCCGTGGGCAAGACCCTTAACCTCAAATGCTCCAAGAACTGACTGGCCCTGCTTTCACAACTGTCCATTACTTTGGATGAAATTTAAATAGATCAATGTAATAGGGTTACTCACTGAAGCAGCTGACATTGATGAAACGGTGTTCGCCGTACGCACGCAAACCTAGAACAGCTGATGGGTGCAAAGTTCATGCATTCAGTTGTGTACAAGCTGCCATTAAAAATCCTCATATCACACCTGGTCCCATGATAGTCCTCTAAATTTACCGTCAACTGCTGTGGCACCTTCATAATACACCTGTGCCTTGCACACAAAATCCTTTAGAAGATTTGAAAGGCATGCGGAGATACTATGCAGCATCATGGCCGAACAAAACCCATGTAGTGCCCAAGGCTTCACTATCGATGGGAGTGATGTGTGCCACGGCACATTACTCCCATGCTCATCGTTACAATTACCTGTGATCTGTGCCACAGTAGTCCTTCTCTTAATAATTATGCACCAAATGGGATTCCCTTTGTTCACGTCCCACGTTGACAAACCTTGGCTGCCCAACACTCCGTTTGCAGATTGTGGTTTTTCCCTCCTTGGACCTCCTTATGTTTCCCTGCCATGTCTAGGTCGGAGTGCTGTTTCTGCTTATTGTGCAGTCTGATATTATTATTAAAATATTTCTTTATAAGTATTTATTTATTAAAAATAATCCCGTCTTGCCCTTCACCACTGCAATGCCTTGGTTTGCCCTATATATATGTGTGTGCGTGTGTGCATGTGTGTATGTACAACTTTTTCAAAATATTTTGTCCAACCCTGCTACTAACACACTACTGAATCAAGAGTTCTTGTTTGGCACCAGCTCGTCCTCTGCATAATAACTCACGTTGAATTGTTTTTCAAATACAAAGAAGACCATGCAATCGAGACACAATATAATTTGGCCAATCAGCACAGCCATCTAGCAGGAAGTCATTACATTTTTGTTTTCAATTTATAACCACTACTCAGGCTATGTCCGAATTCAGGGGCTGCATCCTTCTAAGGCTGCATCACAGCAGCGCAGCAAGGCTGCCCCATTCTGAAGGCTCCTTCAAATGTGGTCTAGTAATGCAGCTCTCTTTTGCTCAGTCGTGAAGGATCCACCAAATGGGTCCTTCGTAGCCGAAGATATCCCAAGATTCATTGTGCAGAGGTAAAGTGAGCATGTCCCAACTAGGTGATAGGAGTGGTGCTTTGTGGCTTAGTGGTAACAGTGGGAACAGCTGGTGAACCAAACAGGATATTATCCATAGGCCAGACCATCCCAATTGATAATGATTTCTGTTTGTCCTTCAGAAAACGTAGTCTACAAAGTCTACACTTTCATAGGCTGCATCTTTTCATAGATCCATGTTATAAATGAACAAATACTATCTATAAATCTTTGAAGCAAAATACTGTATAAATAATATAAATAATGCTTATTTCTGGTTTAGCACAGCAGTGTCCAGTGAGCTACACTGTGTTGGCTATAATGCTAGTGTTATGGGAATTCCACAATGTTGAAACCAAATACAAAAATGATTATTCATTAATATATGTTAGCCAATAATTGATTTGCTGATGAAAAAAAAAGTAAAGTTACATAATTGTTCCGTACTACTGTTAATATGCAAATCCATTGAGATTTGCACAGAGATGAAACTTAAAAGTAAATTGGCCATCTGTTGTGTTATTCATTGCTTCAGGTTGTGTTCATTCTGTGCTCAGTGGGTGGCAGCATTGTTACATGGACTGCAAATTTCATGCCCATTTAGGGGTATTGTGACTCATCCCCATATCAATGCAGTGGAAAACTGATCTTTAACTAGATTTGATACCCTACTTCCATGTTTCAGCAGCCTATTTTGCACATTTTCTATTCTGTCATAGTCTGAAACATTAAAGCTCGGGTTAAATGACTAAAAAGTCCCATAATCATAGTAATGTTCTGCTGTTCTAACTAAATTCCAGAATAGAAGGGGGCATTAATGATCCATTAAGTTGGATGACAAATGCCAGCAAACAAGAACAAAGAAGAGGAAGGAAATGTCCAGTTCTTAATTGACTACACTAAATTGGGCATTTGTTATATTTAACAGGCAAGTCAGTATCAGTTTCCCAACACTATATCCATTTGACATTATTATGGAGATGAAAAAACAGGTTACCAAGGGTCACTAAGGCATTTCTGCATTTGTATGATCTAATGGCATACACAAAGGAAGCTCAGTAGCCATTATCAAAAGGTTTTGTGTTGTTAGGATGCTGAATGCAATTTTCTCCCAGACTTGTCTGAAACTGGCAGTAGCCAAAGGCATTCCAGAGGTCCATGAGAAAATTAGTGGACAGTAAATGAATCTAATCATTATTGAAACCATGGATTTTGTGTGCTTGTATAGCATGGGACATCCAGGAAAGAATGAAACACCCGCTTTAATCTTTTAATCGTTGTGTTTAAAATATATTCATTAGCGTAATTTAATAACGCCTTAGCCATTTTTAATCTCACCCATTTCTCTCAATTTTGTGGAGCCTCACTCATGACATAATGATAAAAATTATATATATCGTGGCCATGTTTTAACACATTAATTATTAATAACAAATTTTAAAAACTTTCCCCACCGGGTACCACTCATCTCCACTACAAATAGGAAAAAGAGGCTACAATTGGCACGAGCTCATCAAAATTGGACAGTTGAAGACTGGAAAAATGTTGCCTGGTCTGATGAGTCTCGATTTCTGTTGAG
>JABFDZ020000118.1:23718326-23729904 GCA_019775955.2 Pollimyrus isidori | reverse complement strand
GCTTCTGACTATCACAAATTACAGGCTGCAAACTCTCCCCCCTTTCTGAAATCTACGAGACTCGCAAATATTAAAATCAAAAAATATTGCAGGACCCTATACGCCCTGTCTGCCCACTCTTTATAATTCTCCCTTCAGGGAAAAAACTCAAAGCCGTTAAAATAAACACTAATTTTTTCAATAGCACACAAAAGCCCGAGGCTCAGGGAAGTTCCTGGAGAAATGATTAGGATCTCCACACTTACAGCATTTCATATCACAAACTTGGGTCACAAACTTGACCACCACTTTGAGGAACAATTCATGTTCAGGCACGTGTCAAGTCTCATCAAACACCGGGATAAAAGGGAGTGAAACCTTGACTTCACTGCGAAGTATTGAGCCATTGGTTTCCATGCGCCATACCAAATATTCCGTGTCTTTCGCTTCCTTGTTCTCCCTTTGTCCAGAGATTTACCTTCCTGTCTGTTTCACAGCCCAGCTCCCGTCCGTGACCCGCCTTCCCATCCCAACCCAGTGTGTGACGTCCTGCCTTCCCCCGGTTTGTCTCCCGTGCCTTTTCTCGTCGGACGGACCTCCCAACGAACGAACCCTCTGCCTGTGACCCGACTACGACTTCTGCCTAGCCCTTCGGAAACCACGTTCTCTGCGAGCCTAGTTCCCTGGCTTTCAGCGCCCGTCTCCCTTACGGGCTCCTGCCGGCACCTCTCCTTCCCGGAGCAGGCTTTCCTATAACCTCAGCTCTCCTTAATAAAAACCCTGTTCCTTGCATATCTGGGTCCATGCCTGCTTCCAGATACGCTACACGGCGGAGGAGGAGGGGACACTTTAGGCAGGACTGGATACAGGAGATCAGAATTCGTCTTTTTCCTTGTTTCAGCATCAGCTTTAGGCGTTGAAGCAGCAGCATCGGATCGGCCCGCCTTTCCTCTCCGCGAACCTTACATCTCAGCCATCCCCTCCTAGCCCTCACTAAGGCCACAGACTTCCACTGATAATAATAATCTGTCTTATATATTCCCTTACAACAACAGCCGTTTCCCATCCTTTCCAGTCTTGCCTCACATCATTTTAGCTCCTGTAAGTTTAGCGTTCCCTCCTTCAGACATCTACCCCCAGTCTGACTAGCCAAATTTTTGCAAGCCTTTTTAGTCTCAAGCCTGTCACCTGTTCTATTATCTGCCTTAGAGATGGTTTTCCTGTTTCCCCTTTATTATGCTTCATCATATCCCCCTCGATCTCTGAGTCCCTTTCAGGAGAGGGCAAGTGTCTGCTTGACACACTCCCCAGTATTTACCCTTTTTTTTCATATCCCTTGTCGTGTCTGGGCAGTTTAGCAAGCAGGATGTTAGTCTGGGTGCTTTATTGTGCCAACGCTTTTATTTTGCCAAGTGGAGCTTCGGATTAAGCTCTTCTTGTTACTTGAGGTGTACTCTTTATTACCTCTTTTAGATTATTGTGCCACAAAGCCAGAGCTGACAGCGAAAGTTTGCTGAAGTGATAGAACGTTTTTCCTGGGATGGGGGAGCATGTGGATGATGGGGCGATGTTGCGGCGATAGTGAGGGTATTTGAGGGAGGTGGGGTTACCGGTTACTGCTTACTTTGTATTTGGTTTTAGTTTCATGCCTTGTGCCTGTGCTTATGTTTTTAATTGTCTGTTACTCCCCTATTGTAGATTCTGTTTTCTTAGTTTATTCGTTGGTTTGAGTTCCCTGAGTTTAATTATTACTTTCAGCTGTTGCCTGTTTTTGGGCCTGCCCTTGTGTGTGTACCCAATTGCTTGTTGCCCTGCGCCCTCCTGGATTAGTTAATTGTTACCCGGTGTAGTGTTTGTATTTAAGTTCCTGACCCTGTTGCGTCCTTCCTGGAATTGTTTGATGTTTGTTCTGTTATTTTGTCGCCTGCCTGCCCCCTCGTGGTCTGTTTTTCCGAGAGTTCAGCTTGTTAATAAAGCCCCGTTTTCCCTGCAAACTGCAAGTGGCTCATCCACCTCCTTCCTATCTCCTATCCACCTCCTTCCTATCTCCTATCCACCTCCTTCCTTGACCATGCACCAAACCTACCTGGATCCCAGAATGCAGACCATTACTGTACATGTTTGTTTCTTTTAATCGTGGTCTGTTCCCTCTCTGTCTTTGGAGGTAAACAACACTTAATTACATGAATTTATATAGGCTCGTTATTTTTCAGTGACAGTTATAACTATGTGTTTTACCCTGTTGCTAAAAGAAGGCTTCCAGTGATTCATTCAAGAACAGCCTAACTGCATTGCCTGCCACCGAACTGCATATGACTCTGACTTAGCAGGTGAGGCTAACGTATCATGTTTGTTTTGGGAAGTGAGTAACAAGTGTCATGTACTCCCTATACCTGATATCACTGTAGTGAATAAAGAGGGATAAGCCCTCTTTATTTGCTCTCATCCCCACGCGACAGGGGAAAACTCAATACAGTTCGTCTGCGGATCATTGAGTAACGAATCAATAGTCTTAACGCACGAGGTTTATGACAGCATGATAAAACAATATCAGAGAAATAATTGTTCTTGGCATCCTTCACGGTTTTCTGATAAGGACGCCAGCAGTCGCATAACATTTGAAATGACACCTGTAGTTTGTTCCATTTACGCTCAACTCTACGGCACTCGCGTCTAACAGCACGCGTCCCATCGTTTAGCCAGGGCTCAGACCTGATTTTTTGGTGCCTGGTTTTTAAGGGAGCCACGCCGTCCAGAACTGTTTGGCAAGCAGAGTGAAACCATGAGCTAATCTCCTCAGTACTGCTACTGTGCTACACATAACATCAGGAACAGGACAGTTCTCAGTAAAAAGCAGAAAACTGAACAGCAGTAGTACAGTTGATACTATGACAGCGCCAGACAACAGCGCGAGGTTTAACTGTAGTGAATGCAAGATCAACCTCAAACATGTCCGGGCATATGATCAGAAAACACTGCCAGATAAACCGTATGATAAAACAAGATCGAGCCTGTGCCCTCGTTCATGGGTTACAGGAGAGTTTAGGGACCGTCTGCAAAGTGCAAAACGAAAACTGATAATGTCAATATGTTCACTTCCAAAAAGTGAAGAGCCAACAAAATCACTAAAGGCTTTTGAACTTTTAATATGGTCATACTACAACCCTTGGTGAAATATACCTTAGTCTATTTAAATATATACATTATATGCATTATGAACAACACTGAATAACTTTGCTCCTATCAACTGTACTACCACCAAAATCACTACACACATGTGTAATCTTATGGTAGGACTGACACCGACATACTGGCAATATACACTATACATTATCTATACCGCTTTAATAATCTAGGTCTTACCAAAAATATTGGGACACCCCTCTAAATCATTCAATTCAGGTGTCCCAATATTTTTGGTAATATAGTGTATCTAACCATTTTGACTGTCATGCTTAACACTTTTCATTTTGGTGGCACTGAGGAACAATTTACATTGCTTTATGATATGGATGATACGTAGTGTGGATCTACGCATTGATGTGACAGGTGATTAATCGTAACGCACGTAGTGCCGCAGAACGATATAATGTAAGTGTATGGCTGATACCCAGTAAAAATCTGATGAGTTACGTAAACCTTGGTATTTTGTAGTTATTATGTTGTGAAAGCGCACAAATACAGGTACAACACCGATGAATGCCAGAACATTCACGTCAAACACACCAGTTTCAACACTGCAAGGTTCTGCATTCCAGTATGTAAAGTTCAGTGGCAAGAAAAAGCACTCACATGCACAAGTAATGAAAATATTAATCTATTTTGCACGTTTAATAACGAGTTCTAGTGACAACTTTTCCACACTATTGGAAATCGCTCCCTATAACTTTCCCAGTGGTAGACTTTCAATGACAGCTACTGTACAGGGAAGTACGCAATTACCTTGGATCGTTTAAATTATCTTGGCTAATCGAATTCCCCTGTGACTTTGAAGAACCGGAGTAGTCGAATAACCATGTCGAGGATTAAAGACTCTTCATATGATATGAGGTGCCGTTTGAAAACTGAGGACATTACAGTATATGAGATCTTTTTTTTTACTCAGATATATAAATATAGAGAACTAATTGTAGTGTTCTTAAATGTTAGATTTCGTTTAGAAAAGTAATATATTTAATGCAAATCTTAAATCTCTGATTGAAAATAAATATTTATTGTGCTGCCACCTAGCCGTCAGATCTACTTAAGTAGTTAGAGATTGCTCCCACCTAGTGGCCATTTTATATATCGCACTTTGTTCCTTCTGTATTTATGTCTTATGTTAGGGCAGAAACACTATTTTCTATGGAAGCCCGTTTCCGCCAGGTAGTAAAAAAAATATAAGCTACGGAATCTCACAATTGCGATTTAGTAAGTCAGAATTGCGACTTTATATCTCGCAATTGCGACTTTATATCTCGCAATTGCGACTTAGTAAGTCACAATTGCGAGATATAAAGTCAAAATTCTGACTTACTAAGTTGCAATTGCGAGATATAAAGTTAGAATTCTGACTTACTAAGTCGCAATTGCGAGATAGTCACTACAGCAGGATAAAAAAAGAACATTTTTTCCTTAATGGCTTCCAAAACGATAAAAATCTTATCCTAGTATTACCCCTGTCCTACCCCGATAGACCGCTTCTTCCATGTGCCACACTCCCTGTTTAACCTCGTGTGGGATCCTCATGCGATCAGCTGTTTCTGGTTGTTGTCATCAGTCCTCTGTATTTAAGTTCCCGTTTCACTTTGTTTCCCCAGTCCAGTCATTGGTGTGTTCGACTTGCTTTCAGCACTGGCTTAAATGCATTGGGACCTCTCACACGGCTGCACAAACTGGAATGTCTCCGTGACGACACACCTTTGCCCTTATTGGCTGAAGAGCTTAGTTAAACGCATGATGTTTGTATCCCATGCAGTTCCGATGCGTAATATAGGCCTACTACTTCTCCTGAATATCACATAAAGCAGTGAGAACTGGTTTTTAGTTAATTTACCTGGTAAATAAAGTTTAAATAAATGACATAAATGCTCTAATAGTACACGTAAGTAAGTGGTTTAATTATTGTTATTGGCAGGAGACTTTGTGAAAATAAATATTTGTCACTCTCAAACGTTTTGGCTACAGCTGTACTATATAAGTCAGCACCCAGTGTAGCCTATAATTATATTATGATGGAAAGTCAACAAAACATTCAGTGAAACGCAGTAGTTTCCAGATTCGCTCTCTCGGTATCACTCTGAACAAGGGAAAACAAGAACAACATCAGTGATTGTTGGTTAAACATGGGGGGTATTCCATGAAAATAGCTATGGAAAGCCAGACTTTCCTGAAAAATCTAGCTCCACCTCTAAATTTAGCCCCATGCCGTTCCACTAATGCAGTTCAGTTTAACTAATCAACATCATACAAGACAGACTTGTATAGTCTCAGTTAGGACACACCTGCAAGGTATTTTATAATCCCAAATGAATGGATGAATGATAGATCGATCAAATGAGTTGGAAAGCCTGTAAAACGAGAGCGGCGTTTTTTTTTCTGCCGCAGAATAAATGCTGCTGATGGAGCTGTATGAAAAATACCAAGGTGTAATCACTAAAAAAGGCAATAGTGTGGCACTATCTGTGTGCAGACAGACTAAATGCATAAGTTATGTAAATGTTACAAGTGCCTAATACAGTGGCATGGTGGTAAAGTAGTTTATGCTGTCACCTTATACTGTGAAAGTTCCTGTTTCAATCCCCATAGCCAATGGGGAACCTTCTGGGTTGAGTTCACGTCACAGAGGACAGGATGCAAAAAGGAAGAAACTGGTGCACATCGAACAAGAGAAACAATTTATTTCTTACTTTAAATCCAGAGAGCAAAATCCAAATATTGAACCAAGAGTGTGGTCATAGTACAGGTGGGGGTCAGGGAATCAGCACCAACAGCCTGGGGCTTGGGAGGCTGGCAGGAGATTGGGTGATGGGCGTAGACAGTTAGAGGGCTAGGCAGAACTCTGAGTCAGAAAGGACAAAAACAGGACCAAAAACACAGGCAAGCAGACAGGAAAAGGGTATGTGGGAGTAAACGCTCAGACTCTCAGCAGGCTAAGAGGATCTTGCACAATATAAGTAGTGAGGATAATTAGTGCAATTGTACATAACTGGGAAGTGACGAGGTCCCAACCGGTTCAGCCGAAATAGTAAGCAAGCAAAGAAATGACTACCCTGAGAGTGCCAGTCTTCTAACTTGGGATTCCCCAAGGGCATGGTGTAAAGACTAGAAGATTCTATGTGATTTAATCAGGGTGACCCCAGACTGACCTGTGACAGTATCCCCTGTTGACTACCACCACCTGGTGGGAGATCCAGCACCCCCAGGATAACTGTGATAGAAGTCAGAGATAAGAGTGGAGCCCAGGATATTCCTTGCCAGTACCCAGAACAACTTCTCCTGACCTAAGGTGGGACATATGAAACATAGGGTGCATTTGATGTTTTTGCCTCACTCAGAAAGGTGGGGCCTAGGACCAACATTGATTGGTGTACTTCTTCATGTGTATTCAGGAACGCAACATGGAGGCTCTGGCTAACCTCCAGGCCCACTGACAGCACCAGAGAATATGGAGGTTGATAGCCCAGGCAACACTGGAAATGGGACAACCTTGTAGATAACACAGGCAGAGAACTATGAGTGTTTTCCACCCAAGGGAGGTAAACATTCCAGGATTCAGGTGAGTGGAAGGTTAAACAACATAGCATTCATTCCAGGTCCTGGTTAGCCTACTCAATCTGACTATTGTATAGGACCACAGGTACAACCATGATAAAAGGCTAGCAGTAAAATAGAACAACCAGCAGAACCCCCGCCAGAACCTGATGACAAATTGCAGTCCTCTGTCTGAGACAACTTGAAGCTTGAAGACATGTTCAATGAATAATTCTGCAGTTTCCTTAGTTTCCTTAGGCCCTGACCCTGGTACCTGAGGCATCTACCTCTACAACAAACTGTCTAGGGGGATTGAGGATCTGTAGAATGGGAGCAGAGGTGAAACTCCTATGTAAGTCAGAAAATACCTGCTGAGCTGCTTCAGACAACTGAACAGGTCTTAGTGGAAGTGAGCATTGTGAGCAAGGCAACAATTGAGCTATAGTCCCAAATTAAATGGCAGTAAAAATTTGTGAAACCCAGAAAACATTGTTGATCCCTCTGGTTGCGTAGCTGTGGCTATTCAGCAACAGCCTTGACCTTTTTTGGGTCCATCTGGACTGAGCACTCTGCAAGAATGAACCTAAGGAAGGAAACTGTTGGTCGGTGAAACTCACACTTCTTGCTGCATGTTGAACATGATCCTATTCAGAACGTGAGAACACCAAGATGTTGTTGAGCTACACTAAAACATATTTGTCTAGTACAGTATATCTGAAAGGACATCATCAATCAAATCTTGTAATACTCCAGGTGCATTTGTCAAGCCAAACGGCATAGTGACCAGAAAGCATTTTAAAAGCTGTCTTCCATTCATCCCCCTGTCAGATCTATCCAAGTGGTAAACACTCTGTAAGTCCAATTTAGTAAACCATTGCTCACTGAAGCGGATCAAATACAGGTCAGTATGGGGCATCTGCTCTTGATAGTGAACTAGTTTAAACCATGATAGTCAATACAAGGCTGGAGGGACCTGTCCTTCTCTACGAAGAAGAAACCAGCACGTGCTGGAGTCAAGGAAGGCCAAATAATACCAGATTTCAATGCATTGCTAATATATTTGTCCATTGCCTTTTTCTCAGGAACAGACAAGGGATACAGGTGGCCTCTTGGAGGAGAAGTATAAGACAATAGATTGATCGCACAGTTAAGTGGGTGGTGCAGAGGTAGGGAAGAGGCTGGGACTCACTGAATACCTACTTCAGACCCAGATACATTATAGGAACCGTAGACAGGTCTGGTTATTCTTCCTCCTCATGGACCACTGAAGAGCTGTATGGAGACACTGAGAGTCGCACAATGGACTCCAACCCATAATGGCATCCTTCATCCAATCTAGGTGTGGATTATCCCAACACAAGATGTGCTTGAGGTGAATCAATAATATACACACTGACAAAGTACCTAGAAGTCATGGTCCCATTTGGGTGTAATTTGGTACATGTGCAGACCAGCAATGGGTATGCAAATGATTTGATTTGCATGGGGGGCAGATCTAGTCACCAGACAAAATGAATGTTTCGTAGACACATTAGACAGCATTACCAGCACTTTTAATAGGGAAGGCATTGTGGGTTTGCATGAGGCTGGGTGGTCGTATTGTACAATTGCCTAGCATACAGTATAGGGCATGCAGGTGTCACAGTCACCTGATGTTGTAACCAATGGAGCTGTGAGGACACCCACACATATTGTGAAGTTTCCGGTCGTCCAAGACAGACCACAGCAATGGAGGATCGTTGTATTGCGTGGCAAGCATTACAGAACTCCATGACATATGTGGCTGCCATCCAGACACTGATATTGGACTCCATACAACACCCCGTGTCATCCTGTGTCTCAACAACTGGCATCAGTCAGACTATGGGATCACTGTCCCATGCATAGGCTACCGTTAACATCAGTGCAGAGATGGCTGCGTTTGGGATGGTGCCATAACTGGGAGGCATGGACTAATGATGAGTGGCGCCGTGCCATGTTCAGTGATGATTCTGGGTTCTGCATTACCACAGATGACCGCCATGTGCATGTACCACCAATAATTCTGTGCATGTAGCACCAATGGGAGAGGACCAATTCTGCCAATGTTGTGGAGAGACACAACGGCATTACTCCTGGCATTATGGTGTCAAGTATGACTTCAGGTCATCTCTGGTAGTGATTTGGGGGACCCTGACAGCACAGTGCTACATCAGTGAAATCCTGCATCCACATGTCTCACCCCTCCTAAGACAGCACCCTGGTACAGTCTTCCAAGAAGGCAACGCCTGTCCACACATGGCACATGTATCTATGGACATGGGCTCTGCAGTGTGCATGGTAAGTAGGTCCTTTGGGCTGAGGCGGGAATAATTGGGGCTTCACCCACCAGTGCCCTCCTCTTCACTGGTGGGTGTATCCTTTTACTGGACAGGTGGTAATGTAATGCATTGGTGGACCTCTGCCTTTGGTATTCTGCTGGAGACAAATGGGTCAGGTCCACCTACATTGGTTCAGCCTGGGCCATTGAGGGGTTAATCATGTCCACTTTGGCAGAACCCTGAAGTTTGAACCATTTATGCTCTTTATGGCTCTGGGTATCCACCTGGATTGTCAGGTATACCAGCTCTTCAAACGAGCATGGACAGCTTGGATCTTTAATTTTACAATCCCCCGTTGTAAAATGCATTGTACTGTGCCTGCTGATCCCAATTGGTAGAAAGTGCCAGCATCTGAAATGCAGTAGCGAAATCAGATACGAACAGGCTGCTCTGATGAAGCTGGAGCAAAAGCCACTTCATCTCCTCAGGGAAACTGGGGAGATTGGCAGAAAAAGATGCCCCGTCCTCCCAGTGGGCCATCATGAACTCCTGGGCAGGACCAGTCAGCAGGGTAATGATATACATGACCTGGGAATGACCTGAGTGACATAGGTTGTTATTTTTCTGCTCTAATACAAATTTTTAAAAAGATAATTTGATGCCGCCCTGTGCCATTAATACTGAAAACAAGTGAAGAAGAATACAAACACAAGAACATCTTCACCTCACAGCATATTATGCAAGATTTAAATTTAATGTTTTTATAATATTCCTTCTCCATTTTGAAGAGAGTACATTTATCATAAATCTTTATATAAAAAAAACTTCAATAATGCTAAATGTAAATGGTCTTGGATTTTAAAGCTGGCTGCCATTTTAAAAATCTGAAATGCAGAAAGATGAAAATACATCAAAAAAAGTTATGAATTTGTATAACTGGCTTACTAAGTTATTATTTATTTCAGTTCACACAATACATTCTGACTAGCAGTACCGTGCAGAGACTTTTTGAGAAACAGATGCTCAAGGCTTTTGACACATAGTTTAAAGGGGCACTCAGTAACTGTAAAGGGAGGTACTTCAAATTCTTTAAAAGGGGCCAGTGCTCAGACCCCCCCCCCCACACACACACACACACGCCTGCCGACTAGTAGGCATACAGCTGATCACTAAGTATGAATCAGTCACTGGTAAGTTCTCTTTTTCTGTGTGTTTGTGATGTTTGAAATAGCTTGCAGAATGTAACTTTAACTGACAGACCATGAAATAGATAGTTATTTATAAATTAATATAAATATATCTGTCAGCACGTACACCTTTTCTGGTTATGAGTGTCAACAGATAATAGAAAACATAGCACAATGTTTAAGCGATGCTTAGAACTACAATGAACTTTGTGTGCCGTTTCACAGATCACTACATCTGACAGTGCAAATCTAAGACGGAATGAAAGTCTGAAGAAGTTTTTTATATTTCTTTGCGCCATTTCAATTGTACTCATACTCACAAAGGTAATGGAGATTTTCTTTGAATTAAATAGGACAAAGCTATCTTTATTATTATTATTATTATTATTGCTGCTGTTGTTGTTATTGTTCTGTCACTTTACTTGATGGGCCAAAAATACTTAGTAATGACTCAGTTATTAGAGAAGTTAAAATTATGAACAAACATGAATTCAGAATTTCTTGTGTTATTCGTTAATTGTTCCTTCAGAAGTTCTGTAATGGTTAATTAGTAGTTCCTTCAGTAATTCACAAGGTTTGCATAATTAATAGATATAGTAACAAATATAGTAGATAAAAGATGCATCATTATTTATTAATGGCGAACAAATATGAGATTAAACTTATGAATTGTTCCTTCAGTAGTTCAAAAAGGTTTACAAATTTAAGAAATATATATAGTAAGAAATATAGTACAGTAAATGCTTGACAAAAAACATGCATCACAATTCATTAATGAAATTTACATGAGATCAGTATGTAACTAAGACTTAATTTGAGGTGAATTAATACATAAACAATAGCATGATAATATATTATTTGTGCCCCGTCAAAGTGTTACCATTATTATTGTTGGTGTTGCTGCTGCTGTGTACAGCCTATTTGTGAATCATGTTTCTCTTTAGTGCCACTGAAAATGGCATCATTGCCATGGCTTAATTTAACTCAGAAACGTTTTGGTGACTATGAAGAAGCCAGCCTAGCAGAGTTACTCACTGTAACTCTTACCTGTATTGCAAAAGAACAGAAATTGGCACTGATAGGCTGGACCATGAAAAGGATAAGCAATGAGTTTTTTTCATTATTTTTCCAAATGTAGAGAAACTTAACTAGCAGCTTCATCTTCCACCAATTCTCAAGCACCACAAGGGTTTCACATGAAGAGATGACTGTAGATGATGTGATGCTCTCCCTCCAGTGGGATCTCCCTCCAACATCTGTCTGGATTTCTGTCCAGAACAGCTCTAGTCCTGCTCAGAGCACAGCCAGTCTGGTGCATCCCCAAGCCCAGTACTGTATGGGAGACACCTTAGACGTGCGTGTGGACATGCGGGACCACAG
>JABFDZ020000118.1:23673232-23697406 GCA_019775955.2 Pollimyrus isidori | reverse complement strand
GTGAGGATGTGCTGTTTTCTCTTTTTTTCCCCATCCCATCGAGACCGCTATGTCCAAGACCAAGACAAGACCGAGACTAAATGGAGTCGAGACCAAGACAAGACCGAGACCAAATAGTGTCAAGACCAAGACAAGACCGAAACCACAAAAAAATGGTCTTGAGACTGGTCTCCAGACCAAGACTGGTCTCGAGAACTACAGCACTACCCTGGACACTACCTTTTCTCCTCCCTGCCCTCTGGTAGACACTACAGGTCAATCAGAGCAAGAACAAAGAGACTGAACAAAAGCTTTTACCCACAAGCAGTCAAATGCGCCCATCCTCCACCCCCTGAAAGACCGTTTCTGTGAAACAGTATCCACCCCCCTGGATGACTGTCTTCTATGCTTAGAACAGGTCATTAGGCACACACTAACTCAACTGGCACAATGTATACGTTGTACTCAGACACTCATACTGTAATAGGATGGCTGTCTCATTTTATGTGTTGTTCTTATTTGTTATTTGTTATTTATTACTTTAACTTATGCTGCTAAACAGAGAGCTACTAAACTGTTTTTCACTGTTTCTGTAATAGTGACAATAAATATCTATCTTATCTTATCTTCTCTTAATGTAAAGAGCGCCACACTTATGTAGAACACTGAGAGCCAGGGCGCCTCGCCGAATTAATTAATTCCCTCATTTTAGTTAAATTATGGGCATGTTTTATCAATTACTTACCCTCGTTTTGGTTAAAATACATTCACTGTCATAATACATTCATAATGCATTTATAGACCACTCATATTCAGCATGTATCTACACCATAACATGCTAAAATACCCTAACAGCTTTAATATACATCAATAACAAGCATTATCATATTAAATGATTATAATGTTTGTTATTATCACATAATGTTTGTTTTTAGTATATATTAAGGCTATTAACGCGTGTTAGGGTATTAAGGTATACTTATATGATTCTTATGAATACTCTATAAATGCTTTATGTAGGGGCACTGAATATTCTATGAATGCATTAATAAGGCATCATGATGGTGCAGTTAATGTAAAGTGTTTCTGAACAATCATTACGACATGAGTGAAGCTCCATGCCTTTCAAATTAAACACACAACCATACTGTCCCCAACAGTAAATAAATCTCTGCTTCCTGGTGATGTCTGCAATCACCATGTCACCTACAGAGAAAAAAAACAGGAAGCAGTCTGCTAACCTCCTGATGACGTTCACCGCCCAAGCCCTTCTCTGCCGCTGTCTCTTGGCCAACATGGCTCTCCAGCAGCTCTCGATTTTTGTGGCTGTGGAGATGCAAACAACAGAGAATGGACATGAAAAGACTATGTATCCAAATCCAAAGATTAAAACAGCTTATTAAAGATTGCTTTTTACTCCGTTTGTTAAAACCCCTACCAGGGATGAAGCCGTTCTCAATTTTGTTTCTCTAATTACCAGGATAACAAGAGAAAATTTGAGGTTTTAGAACCTGTAACTTAACTGTTGTGATCATAACATGGTTACATTTGAGGCTAATTTTAGTGTGCGAAAAGCAAAGTCTAAAACAAAAGTATATAATATTAGGAAGGCTAACTTTAATGGAATGAGGCTGAAAATAGAACTGGATGGAATTTACAAAACTGTTGAAGAGGCTCGGGAATTTTTTTAAAAGCACAATATTGGAAGCACAACAGGACTTGTGTACCTGTTTCCAACAAAACTAAATCTAGCAAACTGCAACCAAGGTGGTTTACTACTGAAATTCAGAATAAAGTGGGGAGGAAAAGGACTCTGTCCACAAATGGAAAATAACTAGTGATGTTGGAATAAAGCTGGAGTATCTAAGTCTACAGGTTTAGTTAAAATGAATATTACACTGGCTAAGAGGTATTTCAAAAGGAAGATTGCATTACAGATGACATTAAAAGTTTCTTCCAATATTTTAACTCCAAAAAAGCTGTAAAAGCTGAAATCACTAATCTGCAAGACAGTAAGGCTATTATAATTGAAAATGAAATTGATATAGTTAATGAGTTTAATGATTGCTTTGCACAGGTATTCAAAGTAGACGACAAAGGTAGCATATGGACTCATTCTGATATGACTAATAAATCTGTAACTGAAGCTGATGTGCTATAAAGTCTAGCTAAATTCAAAATTAATAAATAGCAAGGCCCTGATGGCATCTTACTTACAGTTTTAAGAGAAATGAGGGGTATTATTTTACTACTGTTAGCCTTATTATCTCAGAAATCCTTATCTGCTGATGTGGTACCTTCTGACTGTAAGCATGCTAATATAACGCCCATATTCAAAAAAGGGGATAGAAGTAAAATCCATCAAACTATAAGCCAGTTAGTGTAACTAAACTGGAAAACTAATTGAAGCTATAATCCAAGTTAAAATGGTAGACTACTTGGATTCAAATAACATTCTGAGGGATAGCCAACATGGATTTAGATGGTAGGTACAGTAGATATTGTTTAACTAATCCACTTGAGTCCGTTGAGAAACTACAAGAGAAATTGTTCACAAAAGATCTACGGTGTGATCTACTTAGATTTCTCAAAGGCTTTTGATGTTGTCCTGCACAAACAGTTCCTGCTTAAACTCAAATCAGCAGGAATTTTAGTAAATGTAGCAGTTTGGATTAAAAACTGGTTAACAGACAGGAAGCAGTAGGTAATTATTCTAGGCACAATGTCACAGTGGGCCTACATTCATAGTGGGGTACCGCAGGGTTTAATTTTAGGACCACTGTTATTTATAATTTACATTAACAATATTGACAGCAACATATACAGCAAACTGGTTAAATTTGCAGACGACACCAGATATCTTTATTGAATTAGTGACTAGGCTGATACCTGACAGATTAAATTTAATGTAGGCAAATGTAAGATAATGTAAGATAACAGAAATATGATTTTATGGATTTCACTGAAATAAAAGTAGCTGATTTTAAGAAAGACCTTGGTGATTATATTGATTCCTCCATGTCCCACTCTTACCAGTGTGGTAAAACAATTAAAAAGGCCAACAGGATGTTGGGTTACATCCCTACGTATATGGAATTTAAGACTCCACCTAGAATATTGTGTGCAGGTTTGGTCACTTTACCTTAAAAAAGACATTGCTGCTTTGGAAAGGGTTCAACGTAGGGCTACAACAATGATTCCTGGTCTTAGAGGAATGTCTTATGAGGGGTTAAGCTGAACTGAATCTGTTCAGCCTCGAGCGAAGGAAACCAAGGTTGGACATGACCCAGGTATATAAGATTCTAACAGGTCTGGATGCTGTTCAACAAAATACTTACTTCAATATTAGTTCAAATACAAGAACTCATGACCATAGGTGGAAATTAGCGGGAGGACATTTTAAAATGTATGTTGGAATGCACTTCCCCACACAGCATGTAGTTACAGTATGAACTAAAGCTAAAACCTTGGGCTCCTTTAAATCAGAGCTAGATAAGATTTTAACAACTCTGAGCTATTAGTTAAATTCTCCCCAAAGGAGCTTGATGGGCCGAACGGCATCCTCTCGTTTGTAAATTTCTTATGTTGTTATGTGAATCTAAAGTATTAACAAACACCAAAATATAGTGGGTTCTAATATGGAATCAACATAGCGTGCTGCTCATGAGAATAATCTGGCATTATTAGGTCATCTTGATATCTAAATCCAAGAAATGCAGATGCCTAAGAAACTTAAACATACTGTACTGCCCTCTGCTGATAAAACGTTAAAGGAAATAACAATAAAAACCAAATAAGAAAGCAGAGGGAAGGAGGACCTACCCGCATCCTTCTGTTTCAGGAACACCCCTTTCACCCGGTATCCCTTGTATTTAGCTTGGATCCTTGTGGCTATGGCGTGGAAAGTGAACAGAATGTAGAGGTGAATACAAGCAGTAGGCACACATCTTTGCCCCCCCCTCCCAAGGGAAGCCACCCACCCAGCTCATGTTTGCAAGTCTCGAAGGCATCTTCAGTAGCAAAGAGTGTCCTGGGGTGACGGATGAAGATCTTGGTCCTGTAAAGTGGCAGAGGGAGGAACAAATTCTTCCAGACCATCACCAACACTACTGCCTTGTGGTCTCCTTTCCATTCACAAGCATATACAGCCTCTCATCATGGCATCTTGGTTAATGAGCATTCTCAATGGTAATTCTCAATGTTAACAAAAAAAAAATCTATTTTCTGACCAATGCATACATTTATGACCAGATTTTGCAGGAGTGACTGATAAAAAGAAAAATATTCCTGCAGTAACAGCAGAAATGGAAATGATCTTTACTATATTCCTGCGAGGATGGTAATAAAATGCATGGTAACACAGCAGTAATGGTCATGTAATTTCTAGTACTGTAAATGCTACATCAATTACCAGTTCTTTATTTCTGTTAAATTACTTGTTTTCACACCAACGCCACCTAGTGGCCGTGTTAATCAATAATTAAGATATTTAAAGGCAAATATGGACACATTTAATTGTGCAGTGTATTATTGGTGTGGGGTCGCGGTGGGTACGGTTTACATGTTGCAGGGACAGTTGGGAATGCAGATAGATGTCATCCCTACTGTATATATCTCTCATAAGTACATTTGCGATCACACCTAGGCTACTGTGATTTTCACTTAGCGGCCATTTCACTTAACAACCTGGTCGCTGAATTGGAATTCAGTCACTAAATAAGGAACAGTACTTGAACCTTATTATATTCACTGGAAAGCTTCCAACGGATTGACTTAGCTCACACACTTATTCAGGATGTTCAATACCACACCTGCCCATCTTGTACTCATCTGGCCGGTAGCCAAGGTGTGTGACCAGCATTTGCACGCCTTCGGCTGGGTCACCTCTCCAGTGGGGCCAGGTGTCAGGGCACAGGGCTTTGTACCTGTAGAACAACACAGTCAATTGAAACATGTCCCTTAAGGGCTCAGCTTCATTCTTTGCTCTGAACCTCAATACTGAGGTTAATTTATCAGCAACAAGTCATTTCACTTGCCCCTTCAGGTTGGAAAATGAGGTGTTTTAGATGCACACAGTCCTCTACCCAGACACCTATTCATCCTTCATATAGATGATTCATTTCTACTGAATCACTCTGTAAGTATTCCCAAGCATTTCACATCTACATACCTCTGCAGAAAGACCTCGTATCGTCGTCTGTAGGCAAAGCCGGCCCGTCGGACTCTGAGGTGCTCCATCAGCCCCAGGTATTTCACCTGGTGTCTCACCAGAACGTCGTCAAAACGCCCTGCAGGAACACAGAGCTCATCCGACGGCGGCATCGAGAGCTAATGTGTGAGCAATGCTTCAAGGGTACCACGAGAGACGGTGTCAAACAGGCATTTTGGCGTTACACACCTGGCTGTTTGGCGTCGTTGGGTTTCAGGCAACGCACATACCACGGCTCCTTGGACATGAGGATTTCTGTCAGACCCATCAAGCTGCTCTTGAACTGAGTGGCTACCTATAAGTCAGTAAGAAAGGGTGAGATATTAAGTAAAAAAACACCATTTAAAGTAGAGTTACACTCCATCGAGCAGGCCGCTGTTATACTGATCGATCAGGTTAAAGCCTTTAAGAATGAAGCTTCTGTAGGGCAGAACTTAATCAATGTTATATAGTATTCAGCATCCAGTGAAACCTGTTCAAAATGAGGAAAACATAGAAAATGGAAGCCGTGTCAAGGACAAAAGTCCAGCTATAAACAAAGGAAGAATGATTCCTGGGTCTTTTTTTACCGTCTCAGGCCTCTTCTTGTTGTCTGGCTCCACCACAGGGAAGCAATGTTTGACGAGGGAGTTCTTGGACTGTCGCATCACCTGGGTGCAGCACAAGTCATGCATCTTAGCTGGATCCTAACCCTGACACCAGTGCACTTGGGACAATTATGGGCAAGAACAGAGATATCATCATCAAAGATAAGAAAAAAACGAATGAACGATGATGATTATGGTACATTGATTCTGAAACTATGATAACTGTTGACTCCCTGACAGCACAGACAGAGTGAGTAGCAGTGCCCCTAGAGCAGAGGCATCCCAGCCAGTTCACACTCAACAATCCCCTCCTCAATTATTCACTGTGAGACTTCTGGACTATGAATATTTTAGGACCCCAGCCCCACTAACGATTGTACGCTCGCTGGCTGCTGGCGACCTGAGAGAAACTCACATCTTTGATGTTCCTGTACAGCAAATCGTTGTTTTTGTCCAGGAATCCTGAAACAAAACAGGGTGGGTCTTTCACTGCAGCGGGTGAGCCTGTACATACATCTTACTTCATTTTGTCATGGTTACCTGTCTACAAATTACAAGTTACACAAAATCTCTAACCCACGGACACTATGCTGTTCTGTGCCCATACCAACAAATAGTTACAATCATCAGCTTTACTTTAATGGTAACCACAGTGACACCAAGGACTAAAGAGACCTCAAAGCAATAGTGTTTGTGTGAGGTGTAGAGTGTGGAACATTCCTCACCGACAACACAGTATGTCACCTCCCCAGCATAGTGCAAGAGGCGGAAATCCCCTCTCTGCAAGGTCTTCCGGGTCTTCTGGTCAGCCAGTTTGTGTCTGCAGGCCATATATAGACATATATTTATCATCGACAACTCAATTTTCAGCTATGTAACAGTTCTAGTGGCTGATGCGTGCTTACAGTCATAGAAAAAGTTCAAATTTTTCCATGACTGTACATTTTTAAATTTTTACATTTTTAAACAAATCTGCATATTTAAATCTTGTTTTACTCATGATTCTGCTGGAAGAAGGCTATGCTGAGCAGCAGGTTGCTTCCAGGTTAAACATTTTTTAAGACAGCAGGAAACAAGAATAAGGTGAAGTAGGAGACACTGGGAACAAGCAGAAACCAGCCAGGTAGAGGGTGGAAGGGACTTTCTAATGCCAGAGACAACTGATAATTTATCCGACAGTTTCTCATGAATCGTAGGATGACATCAAATGATTGTTCAATTCAGGCCCCTAGAAGCAGGACTAAAGTCCCATGAAGCATAGAAGGAGCCCCTCATTAACAAGATACAGGGATGAATCAGGCTGCAGTTTGCCAAAAATATAAACAATTGAAACCAGACATTTACATGCACTTCAGAAAAAGACACATTTTTTTCCACACTGTTAAACATTAAATCAGAGTAAACATTTTCTGTTTTAGGTCAGTTAGGGTCACCAAAATTTTTTGTAATTGTTAAATGTCAGAATAAAGAGAGAGATAATTTTACCTTTTATTTTTATAACTTTCATCATAGTCAGAAGTTTATGTACACTAAGTTTAGTATGTCTTTAAACAACACAGCTAATTCCACGTGATTTCACTCTGGGCTTTAGTTTCAACTGTATTATTCACAGACACACACGCAAAAATGACCAAAAAGATGAGCAAAGACAAAAAAATTGTGCTGTGGGCTTTTAATTTTTTTACACAGCTGTATGTGGTTGTATGTATGTGGGTATATGCCTGTTTTCGGCCACCAGAGGCACTCACGTAACAAAGTGAGGATGGCTTCCCATTTTCTCCTCTAGCTTGGTGAGGAAGGTGAGATCAGAGGCTTCCCCAGGTCGGAGGCATTCCTCGTCCTTGAAGGGAGACAGATGTAGAAACAGCGGCATCATTGTACAAGCCTCAATTTTAAGAAACCTATAATGTTCGGATCACCTTCATATTTATTTGATCACTGTATTCGTATATTCTTTATTATTGAATTTGTCTGATTGGTTATGTTTTAAAAGTGGTTGATTTTTCTTAGTGTTGCCTATATTGCAAACTGAATGTTCAACCGCCTATGATCCCAATCTTTGACGTCAGATTTTTGGGTCTTCTGCATTTCTGGTCATCTTCTGCATTTCTGGTCATCTTCTGCGTTTCTGCCCAGGTTGCTCCACCCCCTGTGTCCAGGCAGGGTGTCCTCACCAACACAGAGATTATCCCATGGTGCTTCTCCTCCACCAGGTCACAGATAATCTTGTTGTTGAAGAACGGAACAGGCTCCCACTGCAACCAACATGGCCAATATGGAGAACATAGACTTTAAACAGACTTAACGACCAACCTATTACACAATGACTCTCTGCAACAGGCAGGATAAAACACTGGGTGAACATAAAAAGGTGCTTACTTCGATTCCTTCCATATCGTACTCCTCCTGCTCTGACTTGAGTGTCAGCTGAATGAAGAGCTGCTGAAGTTTCTCATTGCAGTAATTGATGCAGAACTGTTCAAAGCTGGAAGCATATACACACACGCAGCAGAAAAGATGTGTGCCAGAAATATCTAACCATGCTCCTTGGAAGTAGGAGAGACTAGGTAGAAAACCGTACAGGTTTGGTGGTTTTAGCAGGCTGCAGTAATTTTGGAAAGTGGGACAGTACTTTGACTACCATACAATTAATGAGGCGAACGGGAAGATAATGTTTTTAAGGTAGAATAATACCAGGATCTTTCATGTAAAAGGCCTGTAGCATATTGCATAAATGAAACAATGGGGCCTAGGCTAGAAGAGGACGTCCTCTGACAAATGTCTGTCACCTGTTGATGCTAAACACTTCAAAACCATAGATGTCCAGCAGCCCAATGACAGTCTTCCTGGTAGAATCCTACAGGGTCAACCAAAGAAACAAGCAATTAGTTTCCATAACTGCCCGTACAACTCAGATTTCCCCCAAAGCCTTTGTTTTTTTGTTTTTTTTTTTACTAGTAATAATAGTACCGGCTTGCCAAGTGTTAAGATTCCAGCATGTTTCAGTTTGTCTTTGGTGGATTTTGGGGAAAAAACTTCAACAATAGACTTACTTCCCATCGGTATGTGAAGCTGTAAAATAGGACAATCTTTACTTGTTTAGGTGAACTGCTTGAATATGATTTCTAATTTTGCATAAAGTCAAGGATACTAAACTCTGACCTTAAAAGGTTGGACAGTTAATACAACTGCTACTCCACACACATTTTCTTTACTGAAGTAGTTATACAAGTAAACTTAGATGAAGCTTCAGGTGTGAAATCAAGTATTCAATTAAAAAATTAAGTTGAAGATCCTAAGAGATTTTGGCATTCCAGCGGGGAGACTGGCCACCTATGGACTGAGGGGTGTTTGGAGACCTCACCTTGTTTGCTAAAGACTCGTTGATCTTATTCACCAGCCATGTGAAAGTGCGGCCATAGATCGCTTTAGCCAAAGCATTCCTGGCATAGACTGCATGGTCCACTGTGAAAGGGCTGAGGACCTGGAAACCACAGGGGACAGGATTGACTATTTTTTTTGTAGGACCCAGGGACTGTAAGTGATCGACTAGCTCTCTGTCTGCACAGCAGTAAACTAACTTGTTAGACCTGTATTTTTAAGCATTCAAAATTATACTGAAGTAATTCAGGGGAACTGACACTACACAATGATGGGTGATACTCATTATAAATGTAGTGCTTCTGAATTTGTACAATCAACTCATGCTTTTTGATACATTATTTCTGTATTTGATGATCAGGCTCATCAAACAAACACCAGAAGGACTGAAAAGGTAGGATTCTTTACCTCCTCTGCCCTGGCCTCAATCTTCCGGTGAGTCATGCCCTCCCGCAGCACTTGCATTGGAACCCCTAGCAACTGGACATGAAGGTGAAGATCAACCAGAAGAGTGTATTTTTACAGTAACATCAACATGAAAGGCATAGGAGCATCTTGCAGAGGCAGAATAAATAATACAAAGTTGAATTATGACAGAACAATGGTTTTGTTTGTATTTTATCTTGAATTTATAGGAGTATAGTTCTACCTTTCACACAAAAGCAAGTCTACAGGATTGGTGAGAAAAACATTTGCTGTCATTATTGCCTGGTTTAGCCCAATGGGATCCAGTAAAATAACTAATGAAGAGTGGTTAATCCAGTGACATTCCCAAGAGTAAATTCCCATTTACTGTACATCCAGAGGCTTCATATCTGTACAATCCGGTACAATGAGGTGATAATTTTACCTTGGAAAGCCAATGTAACTCTGTGTTGCTGTTCAAAGTCGCATATCCCCGATAATCCGTCTGAAACTGCATGTTTCCAAGATGCAGTACGCTGCCGATGATCCCAAACAGGTGCTGCATCACAGCCAGATGATAAGCGCGGTGAAAAACTCACAGAGACACCAGCTGGCCACCAAAATAACACAGAAACGTGACATGCAAAATGATAAAAACTAATCAGTTCAGCCCAGGTGTCTGAATTCATGAGTACAGCTTCACCTCCATTTCACCCTCGCTGATATCGATGACAGAGAGAGCTTTGCGTACAGTCCTCCAGTCGCTCTTGTCATTGATGGAGCTCACCCTGGCACAATCCCCCTTTTATAAGGAAAAAAAGGAAGAGATCATGTCAGTCTCCAAAGCATGTGTTGGATTATAGTGCGGTCAAAAACTTGTGCGATGACTGTGGCATAACCCTGACCACACAGAGATTTAGGGTCAAATGGATCAAATATATGACCAAAGTCATTTGACTTCTGTATGTATGTGATAGGGAGTGATTTGAAGGCTAGTAAAAGTATTCCAATCCTCCAGGCCCATTTCATCAAGGTGTCCACATTTCTGAGGCTTACCTGTACTAGGTAGCTGTACTTCTGGCAATCCCGTACCAGGCCCAACCAACGCAACATCTCGTCTTCTGCTCCCTCCATCAGCTGGTAGAAGATGTGGAAGTTCCTCTCACCATGGTTCTGATGGACCACGCGGGACTTCTCCAGCAAATAGCTGAGGATGTGCCCACCTACGGCCTCCCCCTTAGAAACAACTGGAGTTTAGACTTCAATAAACAATGCAGACAAATTTCTCCAAAAGTGGTCGGCTCTTTCTGTACCTGGTGGTCAAACTGAATGTCCATATACTTCCCAAAACGGCTGGAATTGTCATTCTTCAGTGTTTTGGCATTGCCGAAGGCCTGCAAAAGTAAAGGAAAATGTCAGAAGCACTAATATTTATTAACCCATAGGCTCTTCTGCACTAGCTGAAATACTGGA
Source organism: Pollimyrus isidori (assembly GCA_019775955.2). Lineage (NCBI taxonomy): Eukaryota > Metazoa > Chordata > Actinopteri > Osteoglossiformes > Mormyridae > Pollimyrus > Pollimyrus isidori. The sequence continues at coordinate 23,686,372 of JABFDZ020000118.1, read as the reverse complement.
CGGTTCGCACGTGACAGTCTGACCTCCAGAACAGGGTTAGATAGGAGAAGCCTGTCCCTCACAGTATCCAACAGTTTGGTTTTAGGGCAGCTGACTGCATAGAACTGCAGGATCTTCTTGGAGGCCTCTGTTTTGCCAGCCCCGCTCTCTCCAGAGATGAGAATAAAGTGATTGTTGCTCTCCATTATCATTGTGCGGTAGGCGTTGTCCGCCAGGGCGTAGCTGGACAAGACAGACCCTGCTCAGTCATTCTGGTATCTAGGTAATTTAAATGTACCATTTTTAGCAGAATTAATGGACATCACTTTCCAAACTTTGTTAGTGGTGAACACACACGTTATTATAGAGGTATAGGCCTAATATACGCAGACATACAAACAGAACTGATGTGACAAAAGGATTTTTATGTGTGAACACAAGCACATGTTTTAATAACACGTATGTTCTCTGGCTTCTCATTTTCTGTATCCGGTATCCATTATCTGAGATTACGCACACACTCATTGTCACTGTAACACGGCAGAATACTCACAGATGGGGAGGGAGTTCAAAGAAGTTGACACCCATGTAAATATCCATCTGCTTTTTCGTATAGATGTTGAGCTCTTTGTACGGGTTGACGGACACGAGCAGAGTGCCGATGTATGTCTGAGGGACAGAGCTGCTAGATGAGAGTTCTTTCCTTCCGAATCCCTGCATACTACAGCTATAGCATGGACTCAGTCAGGACTGAGGCAGGGGTTAGAGTAGAGGATTTTTCTACCATAGCACAAAATCATTAATTAATGTCAACACAAGAGGGCGCAAAAGGCATAATGTCAGTTTTACTTTGAGATTTTATTTTTGCATTTTGCACTGGAGCCGGCAGTACAAGTTAAAAAAAGGCAAGAGAAAATAGTTTGAAACCAGCTTTTTTTGTAAATGTACAGATCCAAAAAGGAATAAATAAGAACCGTGAGATATTAGTTTGTTTTCAGTCTCATTTTGTTGATCATTTTGTGAATGTATGAACCCATGAGCCCTGAACTACTTACTAAACCCAATCATGCGTAGAGTGCATAGTACAGTAACCTGAAAATCCTATGCTATAATTCCTATAGCAATACTGTTAGAGAAACTAACCAATTTCTCAAAAAAATAGCAATAACAAAAAGAATAATAATAATAATAATAATAATAAGACTATTAGTAATTCAAAGCAAGAGACTCACGTAAATGAGATTCTCATTGAAACGCTTCCTCAGGTTGTCCAGGAAGGCACTCTCACTTGTGAAGGCATCCAGCAGCACAAAGTCCTGGATTCCCACTCTATCACGGGCTGTCAGCGCCCCCTCCATGTCCAGCAGGATCCTGCTGCCGCGTGTCTCCTGGCTCTGCAGAAACCAATAACCAGTCACCCTTAGGAGCTCCATAAGCAAGTCACCAGATGGGCCGGGGCATGTAAAGTTCCTTTACATTCCAGAAAGAAGACAGTTTTTTGTGTTTTTATTTGTGTTTGTGCCCTGGGTACTAATGGCCAAAAAAGTAATGATCCAAATTCACGCCTTTGTTGAATGTGGGCCACAAATTCTAAAATATACAGCTGTGTAAACTGGCGAAAGCAAGTGCCATAAACGAATAATTGCTTGAGATGCAACAGGAAGGTTGAAGGACGCGCCTCTTCTTGTTGGCATCCTGTTTGCCTCACACTTATCACTTTTTGCCTGGTATGTGTCACCAGGTTCACTGATCCATCTCAGTCCCCATGTCAGGCAAGGAATGTCCAGTATAATTCCAGTCTGAAGGAATCCTGCTTGCTATCAGTCAGCCTCCAATGACTGTCCATCTACCGTTGTTCGTAAGGAAAAACCTGAAGGTGAAATAACCAGACCCTCCTACTAAGATCGTAAATCTCAGGACGGGACCAATTATCTAATCTGCTTCCGTGTTCCATGTAACTCCGAGGCAATCACTCACTGGTCAGACAAGAAGTGGGGTCATGTACAATTCGTTTCTTTCCAAACCCCGAGTCCACAAACAACTGTTTAAGGCTGATTTAAACCTCTCCGTAGAATCTACACAGTCTGTACGGTGTAGCTGCATACCCTACAGAGTAGCCTGACACCTGTAGTTACTGTTCAGGGGAGGTGCACATCAGGCTGTAGCGTAACTTATGGATATACACTGTGCTTACGCAGATTTTACATTCAGTTTAAATCAGCTTTTACTGTGAATCCTTAAAATAAAAACTTTAATTTAATGGCTAATGGAAATTTGCCAGGCAAAACCTTCCACTATACAAAAAAATGATGATATTAAAATGAAAGTTCAGTTTATAGATTAACAGTACTCCCACACACCACGTTACTGTGCCGGAACCACCACTCCTTGCCGTGGATTCTGGTACGCGGAGGAGCGCTCGCCCCATCACTCCTGTGTGCCACTTTCCGTGCTTCAGCCTACCTCAAAGCCCACCGAGCTGCACACGTGCCAGCACACTATCATGTCATCAGTTACCTGTGCATTATTCAGGCACCTGGAGATTAAACTCCATGCCGCACAATTTCACTGGTCTGCTGGCTGATAAAAGAAGCCACCCGCCTTCAAAGCTTTTGACTTCCCCGGTTAATATAGCTCAAATTACTGGCTACAAGATGTTTACACCAAGAATGTTCATTAATGTGGTCTCATGCCTCATCTTCAGCCCCTCACTGTGTCTCGCAAGTCACTCCATCCAAAACATTGAACCTAAAGTTGAATCTCCCTACCTTCAGCGATAATGCCTCTTCACTAGCAAAGAGCTCCTGTTTCTCTTTCTAAGAGAACATCTTTGATCATTCCCAACCAAAAGGAAAAAAAAAAACAACATGGAAGGAAGCACTGAGATATGCACCCACACTACTTCCACCAATAGGAAGCCGATATATACTCTGGTTATGGGGGGGTGGTGCCTGAATTCATCGTGATGTGCTAGGGTGAAATATCATTTTACAACAGACACCACAGCCACTATAACATACAAAGTGCAACTTTGAGATTATTCTGTCGGTACAGTTTTTTTTTTTTTTTCTTTGCTGCTTTTAAGATAATTTGGGTTTGAGAAGAAAAAGTAAAAGAAAAATCATTGCAGCAGGTTCAGAATGAAGTAGGATATTTATATTGTGTTTTGTTAAAAATATGGTTTATTCATTAGATTTATCACATAAACTTACAGTTTCTGAGACACACCCCGTTCACTGTGAGCCCCAGTACACACCCCCAGCCAGCCTAATCCAGCTCATATTTATAGGAAAACTGCTATTTTCACTCACAGGAAAGTGCCAGTTACAGTCATGAGACAGAAGATGCCAAAGGACAAGGCCACAATGCTCGATTCATCACTTTTTACAAATTATTTTTATCTGGATTTCCTGATTTCATTTTCACAGGAAAGGAAACACACACTACTGAGCATATGCTCTCTCTCCCTCTCTCTCTCTCACACACACGCATGCACAAATGTATACTCATATTTTTGTGGGGACTCTCTATTCATTTTTATGGGCAAAACCATAATCCTAGCAATGACAACTTTGACTCCCACCCAGCCCTAACCTTAACCACACAAAATACAACTATTGGTTTTTTAATTGTAGTCACAGATTTTTATAAAATCAAATTCCCCCTTTTCAAAATAGTAGTTTTTATCACATTGTGGACACATTTGGTCCTCACCATGTAATGTGTGTCCGAACCATACACACACAGACACACACACAGATACACTTATAGGCACCCTCACATCTTAGATGTATGTCAGCTATGCCAGGTTGTTGTGGGCAGTGAATAAAGCAGTTTTTTGGCCCATTCCTGGCCCTCACCTCCCAAGCTGGCCTATTAGAAGACCTGCTTATGGTCCAATATGGTTAGTAAAATGACCACAAAAATCCACCCTGTCTGACTGCAGGGAGAGGCTGTCTGACCCAACACTCACCGGCACTAAGGATTGCTCCAATAAGCTCAATTGTGGCACTGTAACCCCTTTAAAATGAAGGTCATGAGAGGTACTGTATCTAGGAGGAGCGAGGAAGGAACCTCGCTCTCTATGCCTTTTTGCTGCGAGAACTTTGGTTGACATTTCTGTCCAAGGTCAGATCTTTCAAAATGCAATGTCAGGGCCTTCCAGATGTCCACATTTGGATCTTGTGAAAGACCTCAGGGTTCAAGGCAGGGCAAAATGACCAGAAGGGGCAGTCACTGCAGTTGTCGTCATCTGAGTTCAACTCAGCTCGTCCATTGGACCTTTAACTAAGATGCCTAAACACATTTTTTTTAAATGATATAACTGGGGCAGACTAGCTGTATAAGTGGGTCAGATAAATATACATTGCAATGTGTTAAGTTTTGGAAGTAACAAGCAGGCAGGTACTATAAAAAGCAAACAAAGCAAATTAAAAATTAACAGTAGTACCTCATATTTCTTTTTCCATTTGACATTTCATATAAGACTCAAACTCAAATCACAATTCAACTAATGGAGGGAGGAAACTGGACCCCTAGAGGACACGCCCATAAATATGCAAACCCCACCCACTTTCAGAGCAAGCTCATTTCGGTGAGTGATGCATCATGCTTCAAATTGACATGTACCGTCTTTAATGATTTAATAACATTGTTCTTCAGTGTCTATTGAATTTCTGTTTTCCATTGTCACATGCAAGTAATGCCGAGGAATTGTTTTTTATATTTATAGTTTTGTCCTAAAAATGTTTTACCTACCCATTACATTTGCAGTAAACTGAAGGAGTTACTGGGGCACAGACAAGACACATGGCCTCAGACAGACCAACAGAGACAGACAGACAGACAGACAGACAGAGACATGGAGAGACAAATTAATGGAGAAATGAAGCTCAAACGGTGGCTAGACAGACTCACGAGTCAGAATAGTGACCTCATTTCAATTTCCGACTTAGAGTCGGAGGCGGAACAGCTATCTCACTAGCCTCACCTGGTCTGTGAGCCCGAATCCCTTCATTTGGGCTATGAGAGGTGTGGGATCCAGTTACTAGAAGACAAAGAGACCCCCATCACCTGCAACTGATACCTCTAATCCACCCCCACCCTCTTTTACTCTCTTTCTCCCACAAAAGTGCCCATGTCTTCACATCACTCAGGACAATCCATTTCCAAGGTAACAGCACCACTGGAAACACAGGGGTCTCCATTCCATCTATCTGTTACAGCACCAGCAGTTAAAATGGATTTATATATAATCAGTAATCAGGACAGATAAATGTGCACATAAACCTTTATGCTCTGGCTTAGCGAAGGTCCCAGATATGACAACAAGTCACAAAAACACCAAGGGTTCTCTTTCAAGCGCTTCCATTAGCAGTAGCTCAATTCTTTTTGCTACATTTCTCAAAAATTTCTCAAGCTCTCGCCTGTTAGCGTGCTAAACAATCAGACTGCAAGTTTACAGGCACCTTACTCTATATTGGCCCCATATTTACTGTAAACGCACAGATTACAATTCAGACAACTTCCCTAGTAATCATTAAAGTGTCCTATATAACAAGATGAGGAATACCTCTATGTCCACATCCATTCAAGTTTTCAGTCAGTCATGATTCCTAACTCTGGCTTTCCCCAAACGGTCTACATCTGTTGCTCTCTCTGTAGACAAAGCAGTTTCTTCAGACACTGTCCCACACGCTCCCGTTGGCTACAAGTGCCTCCTTCGTCGAGATTCATCTTAGCTGTTCCACGTGTGCCATAGTCAGCCCCTTCTCCACATGCCTTTCACTGGTCGTGAGAGTAGGAAAGACTGGGGCTTCTCCCTGGCCCAGCACGCAGCACCAGGCCGGGCTCCCAGCTCAGAGGGATGCAGACCTTATTCAGTGCTTACCTGTGTGTCCGTGGGCACGCCTCCCCTCCATGTAACATAAGGACACCGAAACACTATCACCCCTTCTGTGGCAGCTCCACTTCATCCATAGCCTGTTACTGATCTTTGATTAGACAGATACGTTATTGGCTAATTACAGACTGCCTACTGGTTCAGCCTCTCCACCGAGGCAGAGAGGGGCTGAAGTCAAGGAAATACCAACTTTTAGATTCACTCATTGAGTTTGAGCAGTCAGGTGTCACATGTGTCCAATAGCTAGATCAATGCACTGAAGTCTACATCCTGTGGATAGACCGCAATTGTTTCCTCAATTAATGTCAAGTGTAGCCAGTAACATCCTTCACAAGCAGAAAGGAAACACAGTCAACAGCTCCATAACATGACCACTTAGTGCCTCATATTGACACTTTATTCATGCGGTCATTCATTCATTCATTCATTCATTTTTTTCTACAAATACACACAGATACAAAGACCTCTTTGACAAATAAATGTCAACAGCTACAGTAGGTAAAGAATGGGGACACGTTTTTACAACAGTGTGGGATATTTTTTATGTGTGTTTGTGTGTGTGTAAGCTGTGCATATAATTACACACACACACACACACACACACACACACACACACACACTATATATAAGGTATTGGGACAACTGCCTTTACATACACATGAACTTTAACCATTCTACATGGAACATAGGGTTTTATGTGGAGTCGGCCCACCCTTTGCAGCCATAACAGCTTCAACTCTTCTGGGAAGGCTATCCACAAGTTTTAGGAGTGTGTTTATGGGAATTTTTGCCCAATTTTTGAGCATTTGTGAGGTCACGCACTTGCATTTCTCAGGTCTCCACTGTAATTCATCCCGAAGGTATTCTATGGGTTGAGCTCAGGGCTCTGTGCAGGCCAGATAAGTTCCTCCACACCAGACTCGCTCATATATGTCCTTAGGGGCCATGCTTTGTACACTGGTCCGCAGTCCTGCCGAAACAGGAAGGGTCCTCTTCCCCACTGTTCGCAGGAAGTTGGGAGCATGGAATTCTCCAAAATGGCTTTGAATGCTGCAGCATTAAGAGTTCCTTTCACTGGAACTAAGGGGCCAAGCCCAACCCCTGAAAAACACCCCCACACCATAATCCCCCCCCACCAAACTTTACACTTGGCACAATGCAGTCAGGCAAATACTGTTCTCCTGCCAACAGCCAAACCAAGACTCATCCATTGGATTGCCAGACAGAGAGGCACAATTTATCACTCCAGAGAACACGTCTCTGCAGAGGCAATGCGGTTAACATCACTGCATCTGATCCTTTGTATTGCACTTGGTGATGGCTCGGTAAGTCTTGGATGCAGCTGCTCAGTCATGGAAACCCACTTCATAAAGTTCTCAATGCACTGTTCCTGAGCACACAAAGTTTGGAGGTTTGTAGTTATCGACTCTGCAGACAGTTGGCGGCTCCTGCACACTATATGCTTCCATGGCCTACCACTTAGTGACTTAGTTGCGGTTGTTCCCAATTGCTTCCCACTTTGTTATAATACCACTAACAGTTCACCCTGGAATATTTAGTAGTAAGGAAATTTCACGAATGAACTTATTGCAGAGGTGGCATCCTATCACAGTACCACAAATGTTTGTAGAAGCAGTCTGCACGCCTAGGTGCTTGATTTTATACACCTGTGACTATGGAAGTGATTGAAACACCTGATTTCAATGGTTTGGAGGGGTGTCCCAATACCTTTGGCAATACAGTGTGCATACATACATACATGTGCGCGTGCACACACACACAAACTGTCACACATCAGTGGCACGGAGTGGCGAAGCAGGCACAGGAGGATTCGGGGGAATGGGAGATTTATTTGGGAAGGACACACCTTGGAGCTACAAGCAGGACTGACGTCAATGACTGAACTGGGGCAACATTAACAGAAACTCACTTATATATACAACAGCAATTAATACAACTAGAAATCGCTGAAAACACAGGGATTACACAGAGGGTAGATGAGGGGGCGTGGCACACAAGAGGGTCAGTACGTTCGGGGCATGACACACACACACACACACACACACACACACATTCCCGACTGGAAGATGGATGCATGTATAGACATATACAAAAATAGATGTATATATAACCATATTCACTGATAAGCCAAGTTAGCGGTTTGTAAAACAGTGCATGTCAAGGTCTGGGATATTTTAGATAGTAAGCTAACATTTGATACTCATAGCCAAAATGCTGCATGCAGTACAAATGGGTAAGGATACAAGTTTGAGTGACTTTGACAAGAGTCAGATCATTATTGTTAGACAGCTGGGCCAGAGCATCTCAAGGCTCGTGGGATGCTTACGGTCAGCGGTGAAGAGTGTCTACTGAGCATGGTCCGAGCAGGGACAAAAAACACAAACTGGCCACAAGATATTGGGCCGCCAAGACTCTCCAGCCTCTAAGCAGTCTTAAGTACATTCCATCTTTTCATCGGCCTCCGGTATGTAAGTGTAGTTGGACTATCCATGAACAGGTGGGTGTCTACCAACCATGTTAGTTCTTTCCCCAGTCAGGAACACTGGCCCCACACCTGTTACAATGCTGTTGTGGGGAGAACACCTCTATCATACTGCAAACACTAGTGAAGGTGGGTCACGTTACAGAGGTCCAGCGCAGGCGGATGGGCCAAAGAACCAAACACATACTGGAGCTGGTGTCCTTTGAAAATAACTGACATAATCCTTAATTAATGGCAATTTTTTATCATCACAATTTATTTGCTTGCTTTATTTGCTGGTATCCAAAGAGGTGCATATGATCATAATTAAATTCCTTAAACTCTTTTGCTGAACCATAGGAATCCATACAAATTGTTTTCTGAATAGAGGTAAGTAATTCTAAAGTGTTCCATCGTACGGCCTTTCAATCAGAAGTCATTAAGCCAATGTAAAATGCGTGATCCAGTATAACTACACGATCTCATAATATCCCACTGTCAATTCCGCCTTACCCAAAATAATGATGTCATATGTATGTTATCTGATCCAGCTGCCTACCTCAGCTCACTCACCTCTAAATCAAAACACTTCTTTCCCGGTGCTATCAGACTCTTCACCAGATCCCCCTACTTGTAATCAACAACAACGCAATAATTTCACAGTTTGCATGTCTACATTTGCATCAGCACAGACATTCTGCCCACACATTTGAATTGCACATTTCAGGTGATGAATGTTGTCAGTACTGTATCTGTGTCAGCTTCCAGTGCTGCACTACTTAGCCCTCCTGAGGGATTAACGTTCTGTATATTACAATTGCCGTAAGGGTCAAAAATGACCCGCCTCCACTAAACCCCTAAAATAAAGCAGCTTGTTTATTGTCATGTTTCGTACAGTAGCATGCTGTGCCAAAAGCAATTTCTGCCAGCCTCGATCATGTGGCAATAAAGACTTTGATTCTGAAAAGAGAGACACTCAGCGACAGAAAGAGGGCTGATCCCCAGACCTCCATTGCAGGCAATGGAGCAGGACAGCAGAAATCTCTGTGGGATCACGGGGTGCCACATTTTCTGGAAATGGCAGTAACTGAGCTCAACTCGGATATGTGATGAGGCTTTAAGTTTCAAGGCTGGGATGAAAATTGCTCTTCTATCCTTGGGTGAGGTAGATCATTAACTTCCTTCCATTGCAAACAAGTACTTCACCAGGTAATGTGTAGGACCACTGCAAGGAACTGTCCCCACACATGAGAGACAGACAGCTAAATAAATAATGTCATTTGACTTCAGCAATGAGAAAGGCGTCTCTTTTCTCCAGCAGGCCAATATGATAATCACAGTTTAGAAATATGCCACATATCTGCAACGATCCATCACTCAACTAGTCTTGTCTGCTCACCTCTAACTATGCACAGACATCCATAACTTCAAAGAGGGGGGTCCCCTTCAAAGAAAGCATATGTTAAGGAAAAGTTTGCAAACGACGCAGCTGGGGGAGGCTATTGGGTGGGTTTCACTTCGAAGATAACTCATGGCTGAAGTCACTGCTTACTTAGAGCTCCTGGAAGAGCTTAGATGTCTGCGTGCAAAAAGCCTGTACTTTTAGTGGACCTTGGCCACTTCCAGGGTCTTCGCCTCACCCTTGCTGTGTGTGCCACCCCCCATGCCCTCCGCCCACTGTCCACGGACAACAAGATGGTCTGCCATGTGATTTAGGAGAGCAAATCCAATTACAGGAGTGCCAAAGTGCTTCACTTCTCCATTAGAAACGCTGAATCAGGGGGGGAATTGATGACCCGGCCAGTCAGCTCCAGCCTCCCCACCCTGCCTCCCACACTCTTTCATATTAATGGCGTAACAGTCTAATGCGTGAAAGGCGTGAAGAGCAACAGTGCTGTAGTCATCAGTGGAAAAGGTCACCACAGTCGTAGATGTCAGACCCCCAGACTGGCATTATGTCATAAAGTTAACAGCTCCACTAGACTAATCCCGCCAATAGGCTCTCAGCTACCCTTCCTCATGCTATGAACAAGGTCATGGGAGTTAACCAGGCCATCCAGAAGCTACAGAAACTCTTCCTTGGTGATTCTACCTATACCAGTGACATCATATGACACCTGTGCTTGTTATTATTATGATTCATGATACTCAGAACCAAACCATAGTTTCGGTCTTGCTTTTGCAGCGGGGGTGACGGCCCAGTAATATAGTACCACAACTTTATTCTAGTTGGGATGCATGCTGGGGAAGGCGGAAACCCTCTAGGAAGACGTGAGGTAAACAATCCTACTCACACACTTCTACAATGACATCATGGCCTCCACGGGCGAGGAACATCACACACCTAGCTCGACCTGTGAGCTGGCAGCTAATACCTTATTCATGGAAACAAACCAGTCGACAAGACTTTCTCCAGATTATGTAACTGCCATGTAGGGTTGCCCAATCCACAAAACCCATAAAAATTAAAACCTAAACAAAGAGCAACAAAAACTAACACTTCTCAAAGGTGTCAGATTCCTGTCAGGTTATAAAACATGTAGATGTGACAAGGTATAAAAGCAAGCAGGTAGACAAAAACAAGACTGTTTGTCATTCCTGGTTTACCTCACAACAACGCTACCAAAGTCAGAGGCTAATTAGCATAAGAAACGTTTCTACCAACAACACCTCATCCGTCGGGGACACAGAACTGCAGGTGGGTGAGAGACCATGGTTCATTCGCTCACAGATGCGCTCACCATTGTCATATCTGCCAGAAGCGATAAAAGTTCCGCTCTTAATGGCATCCACACTTTCCATGCATTTTGTTGACTAGTGACAACCTTTGAATTCATGCCTTTACCAAGTGGAGGATGCTGTATATTGATACACAACAGTAATTAAGCCATAATGAATTTATACATCCTCCAAATCATTAAAGGTAAAATTAAATATCGAATGTGTATGTATCTTGCACAGCTTAAGAAGCATTTATAGTATATTATATAAATGTGAAATACATAAATGGTAAAAGAATAAAATCAGCACAAAAGCAGGATGTTTGTGATTGTAAGAGAAAAATGGAGCATTAGAGTAGTGTTTCTATACTATGCTTTACGGGGTTCATTAACCTGGCATCCTCTGCTAATCCTGAGAGTGAATAAAATGCCCAGTGGTGCCATCGCGGTCCAGGAGTCTCACCTTTGGGTTCATTGTGCTCCACCTTAGGCAGGAGAGTGGGTCAGATTCTGATCTCGTCAGCCAAGGTCCAGTCAGGTCGGGTCTCCCCCTTCCGATCGCCGGGCAAGCAGGTCTCTGGAATGGAGAGGGGGGGTTGGGTAGGCAGGTTTGCTAACTAACTGGTGAATTGGGACACAGAACCTCGCCTACATTTTCCACCTGGATTTACGATCCCCCTCGCTACTCACCTCCTGCTGAAAGCTCACTTCGCTGTGCTCGGGGGTGGGCGTCCTAGTTCTTCCCTCTCCGGTACAGCCCCCCACTCCTGAAACCCCACACACGGCTGCCCGGACTTGGGCTCTCAACCGACTTGAGACGTCAAAGTGTTTCCTTCCGGTGGGCTTACCGTGAAGAAGCAGTGAGACCCCGGCTCACAAATAAGGAGGTGGGGAGAGTAGGCTGCAGTCGCTCTGCGCGGAGCTCCGGGATAGAAGGAGGACAGTGTGGGTGTCTCATTCACTGTGGGGGGGTGACCTCCCTACATCAGGCGAGCGTTGCATCTCTCATCAGCCGTGGTCTATTTATGGGTGGGGACACCCTTGGCATAAAAGCAGCCATTGGAGAGGGTCATAGCGCCATGAGACAGGGAACCAACGAGAATCAGGCTTCTGGTATGCTGTAAAAGGTAAAAGAATGCAGGCAAGTGACCAGGGAGTGAAGGAAGAGAATGGGGACACGATGCAAGACATATTACATAAGACTGACGTTACCACTGCGCTCCACATTTATAATGGGATGGATGCCCTGTGAATCTGAAGGGTCAGAGGTCACATCCTTTCTTTCCTTTGGAACGCTGCAAACAGCAATGACTTCCAGCATTGGGAACCGCAGCCCCCAGCCACACGTGCTGCTTACTTTTGTAAAGGGTTCACATCGGCTGATTCTGATCATTAGTCCAACCCAAAATCACTAACCAAACCTTAGGAGAGCTTTGTAATAATGAGCAGGGTGCAAAATAGGCACAGTTTTGCTTCTCCGTAGACCGACACTGGGACAAGTCTGCTTTAAAAAAGCTATGTCTAGTGATCTCCTATGGCGCCCTCTGCAGGCCAAATGGGTGTGAGGAACAGCAAAATTGATGTAAGAGATGTAGCTGTGGATGGTGCCCCAGAAAGGGATGAGAGACTTTTTTTAATCATGGAATAGCATGCAGGAAGATTTTGGAGTCAGTTTTTTTTTTTAAAGGAGCTCCAGAATATCAGAATTTCCCCCTTAGGAATAAATATACTATATCTATCTATCTATCTATCTATCTATCTATCTATCTATCTATCTATCTATCTATCTATCTATCTATCTATTATCTATTATCTATCTATCTATATATCTATCTATATATCATCTATCTAAATGCTCACAAGAACATCATGGACATTATAGAGATACTGATTAAGTGCCTAATCATGATTACAGTTTTTCTCAGTTGCTTTGGTGCATTTCTCACAACAGAATTGATCTCTGCACCACTACTAAGGCTCTTCTCAAAACAATTAGTGCAAACTGCAAAACATGGTGGATAACTTGCAAAAGTGAGTCACTTCATCAAAAAGAAAAG
>JABFDZ020000118.1:23653546-23665188 GCA_019775955.2 Pollimyrus isidori | reverse complement strand
ACGTGCTGAGGCTGGGTTTGAACCTGTGACCTCATGATTACAGGCACACAGGCTTAGCCCACTGAGCCACACGCTGCTCCAAATATATACATTAAGACAAATTATTTATTATCCAAAAGCGTTTTAAGACTACAGGGGATAAAAATCTGCAGATTCTAAAATGACATAATGCGAAAAAGAGATAGAGGTTGTAATGGGCCTCAAAGACCTTGCTTCAAACCCCATGTCCAGCAGTCGATCGGCCTCATCCAGGACAAGGACTTCTAGAGACTTCACACTGTTCACCATATCCAGCCCATCTGCCTTCCTCCGGAACATGTCCTCTATCCGCCCTGGGGTCCCGATAACAATGTTGGCCCTGTGGTTTACATTTATATATTTAACAGGCACTTTAATCCAAAGCGATGTATGATCAAGAATGGAGTGTCAGCCAGCCACTGAGTTCTAACCAGCTGAACCAGACACCGCCCTGATGAGAAAGTGCATTGGCCAGGAAATGGACCAGGGCCTCCCACGTGGCAAGCAAGAATTCTACCATTGTATCACTAATGCACCACTTGTCAAGGACAGGTCATGTACAGTCTCATAAGTATGGCGACCCACAATTCAGGTAAAACAAAAAGAAATCCTTTAAAAATTACCCCACCTACAGAAACAAGCAGAAGGTCTGCAAGAAACCATAATAGTGCAGAAAAAGCACAGCAAAATAGTTACCCATGGGCCTTCAGCTTCTCCACATCCTCAGCTGGGTTGCTCCCTCCGATCAGAAGTATTTGACTGTCATAAAAGGGGTCGTTTAAGGTGGGAGAACCACTAAAGAGTGCAAAAAAGTAAAAGTGTTGTGCAGCTAACCAACCTGAACTGAGGGAAGCGCCTGAGGAACCCGCCCACCACCTCGCTGATCTGAATGGCCAGCTCTCGCGTGGGAGTGACAATCAACGCACCCACCTGGAATCGCGGCAATTGGTCACTCCGATGGCTCTCAGCCACTCGCAACCCAAAACGCTGCTTTGCCCGTAACGCACCTGCATTTTCTTTAGCTTCTGCTCGCGTTTCAGAAGGATCTCTAGGACTGGAATAACGAAAGCCAGCGTCTTTCCGCTGCCAGTCACCTGTGTTCAATATTAAAACAAGTGTATAGCTATTAACGATCGCACGACGTGAGCTACTTACGTAGAATAAGATACAGAATAGAGTCGTATATAACTTACCGCTTCGGCCGCCACATCTTTATTACGCATGAACAGCGGGATGCACGCAGACTGAAAGACATTATGTATACTTTTTAAGACTCAAACACAGTGCTGAATAACCTGTGCCATGCGTCGTACCAGCGATCAATACGTATCGAGTTGCCTAGTGATACCTGAACAGGGGTCATATGTGTGAAGTTCAGCTCCGCCAGTGTCTGCAAAATCCCGTCATTCAGTTTCACCGTTAAACCATCCCATTTTCCCTCCGTTACAGTCTCCATTGCTTTCTGGACGTACGTGAAACAGCAGCGACTCGGAAAATACATACACGTGTTCGAGACTTCCGGTACATCCAGAATTGTCGTCCGAGTGGAAACGTGGGACGGGCGAAAGCAGGGGCGTGTGCTTTCCAAATACAGAACAAATCTTTTATTGAGCGAATCTAACATTTTTTAAAAAGTTTTACCCCCTTGTGCAACGTTTGATTCTTTCCAAATTAAAACTAGTGTATGTTTGGTAACGTTTTAATTTTTCATTAATCTATAATACAAACGGCACATAATTGAACTAGGTTTCACACAATCAATAAAAAGACAAAAATTTAAGAATGGTGTGTTTTTATTTATTAAACCTGGATCATTTAACACCCATCAGCATCTGAACTCTGCCACACTTCAATCATGGTGACGTTTTGCACTGCAATCCTCATAGAAGCCACAATCCCATCCACAGCCTACTGAAGTTTGTAAACCAAAGAAAGAAAGGTCATTGACACCAAATATCTGTTCCAAAAAAGAAATCAAATATAGAAAATTGTATCTCTGATTTGCTAAATGATCCAAAAAAGGTACAAGTATTTTACACCAGTCACTACCATAATTCACTCCCTTACTGTAACCTCAACATCAAATTTAAATCTCCTGTTTGATGTACATAAACAATGCAATATGTGCCTCGGAAATGTTGTGGGAGGGATATATCCTAAACCCATTTGCTTGACAGACAGCTACCAGAAACATCCATATTAACTTAATATCCATTTAAACAGTTCATACGGAAGAAATACATCACATCTTCATTTGCTTCACCTTCGCTGCCGTACGGCTCCTGTGTTTAAAACGGACAGGGTAGAAAACATCTGACACTTTGACAAGTTCTGGCTTTTATACTAAAACAGTGACAGTTAGGAAGTTGAGTTCACCAAGATATACAAGCCTGAATCTGCCTCCCCCAGCTGAACGTGTGCAGACTGTCACCCACGGGAGGCTCCAGTGTAACTGTGACAGAGTTCACACGTGATGCTTAATAACATGAAGTAAAGCGAAACTGCCCATTTCACACTGGATACCGCAGAAAATAAAATCCCAGAATAAAATCAAAGTGATTACAATCCTCCTTTATATTCTATAGACCACAGCTCTGAAAACATCAGAGCTGATAACTCCCAGAAGAGTGCATGTGGAATCCAAAAGAAAACACCATATTACAACAGTAAAATAAAAAAATAATAATAAAAAGCTATAATCAATCCATTCATCTTCCAATCCCAAATCTGGGACAGGATAGTGGGGAAAAGCTATAATGAAGATCATAACTGGGGTGGGGTGGGGGGGGGCACATTTATGTAGACCTGGTCTCCTGACATCCAATCCAATGCTGAAGCCGACAGTGTGAGCAGACTTTTGGTACTTCAAATGGCAGACCGTGCTGGGTCTATCCTACACCACTCTCCGCACTTCGAAGAACCGCTTAAGGTAGTATATCTGTCCAAGCGTCATGGCAACCAAGACAAGTGCCTCGAAGAACGACCACAGCACCACCCTGCTGTTGGTGTTGTCATTGACTGGAGGAGAGGAGAAGCAGAGAGTCAGACATCAACAACAAAAACAGCCGTTATCAAACCTCACAGAACGGTTAGTGCCGTTAATCCGGAAAACACATCCTACACTGGACAGCTTCTCAGTACTTACTTGCTCTGTGTATTCGCTCCCGGACCTCCATATACTCCTGTTCGTGTTTGACCGCCGTCATGGCAACTGCCAGCTCGTTAATCATCTCCTCCAGCTTGTTCTGGTGTGCTGGTGACACAGAGGGGGAGATCCCAGTGAGGACTGAAGACCATCCATCCCCCACCACTGAGCAAAAACAAGCTGCGTGCAGTTACGTCCCAAAGTCTGTTAACCTCAACTCCCCATTTACTTACAATAATCTCAGAAAGCACTATGATAAATTACAAATCCGGCGAAATAGTTTGAGACGAGCGACACGAGACGGCTTGAAGCAAAGATGAGAGCAACGATATTTATGTTCATGGCAAAATTCTACATAAGACCCAACGTTTTAACATGCACTATGTATTATGTAAAAAAGCACATTCATACAAGTGCATACAAATCTCACAGGGGTCGGTAACAGCTCTGCAGTGAAGGATTAACCATAAGCTCGTCGAGCAGAAAAGACAATGGGGCAAAACAGCAGTTTGCAACAAAGCAAGACGCCACCATTTACTTACATTACACCCACAAACAGGCGGTCAGAAGAGGGCACACTGAGTCCCATACAATCAAGATTCATACATCCATATCTCATTAGTGTAGCATTACAACTGAGCACCGTGACATAAAATGTTACTCATTTTCTTGAACAGCAAAATGTTGCTTTTTTTTAACTCAAAGTGGAGGCGATTGCATTCTGCACATTAGACCAGAGGCACGCCTGCGAACACATATAATACGCCCAACCAGTGCTTCATGCCGTCTAGAACATACCATCCCAGCTTTCACCATCGCCTGAAAGGAGTGAATTTGAACAGAATGAAAGGATGGAGGGATTAAAGGAGAAAACACTGGCACTGGGTTCAGAAATCAACTTGACAGGATGCACACATAAACACAACAAGCATATAGACCAAAAGTCAGCTAGAAATACGAAAATCTCAACTTGCCAGCACACTATCTGAAAACAAATAGCATGTGATGCTTACAGACAGATTAAAACAGCAAATCACATGATCTGACCTGAAACTCTAACGCCCCCCTTCCCCAAGCCTCCGACACCACCCACTGACCTTCTGTCTCCATGTCCTGACCCTTGGGGGCCTCTCCAATATCAATGGTGAACATGACGATCTTGGGAGTCATGGTGGACATCTTATTGCTGAAGCAGAACTTGTACGTGCCATCCATGTGAGCTGCCACAGAGTACTTGCCACTCGACTCCCGGTCTCCTTTATAAATCTGTTTGCCATCAGGCCCTGTAATCTAAAATTTTAGACGATGAAAACATTAACCCATTATAAATAAATGGCTCACTGACATTCATGCCAACAGCTCACATCAGTTTCTTTGCCTGTAAGAAGCCTGTCTTCTGAATTCTGGGGCAGTTTTCTGCAGGGATGCATGCTGCACAAGACCTAGATTAAACCCCGCACTGGGAATTTTAGACCAGAAAATCTCCTGCATTCGGCTCCAGACAGAGGAGCACCTCCATACAAAAGGCACCATAAAATAAGCCTCACATGATTCATTATATTTTTATAATGAGTGACAGAAAATACATAAGATTCAAGAAATGACAGGTAATACAACTTCAACTAACTGCTGCTCATTTAATGAGTTGAAACCCAACCATAGTTTGAAAATCTATGGGGCCATGTCGAGAGAGAATTGATACTAGTGCAGACCAAGAAAGGGGAATGTATGTGATGCTGTATATCGACGACACCTTCTCGGTGGCGGGCACACGGCCCAATGAAGGCAGGATAACAAGATTACAGGACCACTATCAAGATCAGGTGAGCGAAACAAAGCTAGACAGACAACAAACAAATTCAGACACCTTTAAGGCACCTCCAATTGTCAGATATTCCTAAGATATGTACATCTAGAAGTCCTTAGACCGGCCACACACATTCCGTTCGGATGTCACATTCAACAGGAATACAGGTACGGGCCTGGAACAGGGCGGCGTATTTGTGTTGTCCGCCAATCATGGTGATGGTGTGGCACTACTTTATTTCACATTAGACTCCACCTAATTTACCATATATTCAAGTCAGCAGCAGACCACCACACGAGCATCAGGTTAACAGCATTAGAATACTGGCGGTTATTGCTAAAATGTAAAAAAAGAAACGAAACTCCATGTTGAGTAGCAATCACTAACTGCAAAAGCCTTGGGACAGCTGTCCCAGAACACTGGCAGGTAATACGTCAATCATAATATGACAAGTGTGCAAAAGCACTCCGTTAAGGTTAACGTATATAATACTTAATGACCCTTCATAGACATAACCAGTGTGTCCTCGTACTGCCGACTAGGTTTTAGAGAAATAATTTAGCGCCGATGCGAGGCCTTAGATCTAATCTTCCGGGCCTCACCTCCACATCGATGTCCAGGAAGCCCCCCTCTGCAACTTCAAACATCAAGCCCATTTTGGTTCCTGAATTGACCCGTTCGAAGAAGCACTCCTCCGCATGAGCGTCTATACTGACGAAATAGCCTGAGGCCGTGGCGGACAGAAAGCCCACAAGGACGAGGGACTCCGCCAGGGTGAACATCGTCGTCTCTGGAGCGGATGGCAACTAGACCACCCTTATTTCCGCTGCGCGTTAGCGCGTAGAGTACAAAAGGGGAGCTATGGGGTGAAAGCGTAAGGGAAACAAAACCCTAAACGACACCGCTGTAGAAAAGTGGAGTTTATGGTTCTCTGTGTTACAAGCAGGCAGTAAGAACGTACAGCTTGGCCACAATTGCCACGTAAAGAATTAAACGAGTCGCGACGAGGGACAAACTCGAATGAAACTCTCACTCTTTTCCGATGGAGTGAATGTTCCGAATGCGGTGCACTGTCGCCACCTACTGTTCAGGAGGACGAACGCGGTAAACACGGTCCATCGCATAAATCACCATCAGTGTCACCAAACACTGACATTTCACATTCATGCATTGTGACTTCTGAAAAACACGAAACGACAATTGTGTGTATTTTAAAAGTTTGCAGGGCTTAACTTTTCTAAAACGCTTGTCGATTCTGCCTGAAAGAACAACGAATAGCTAATTTTACTAAGACTTTTAGCCCTAGAAAACTTGGGGGCGCGAGTGGTTGAGAGGGACAGTGCTACTGCAAAACATTTCACGCCGACATCTTCCTCCGACAAAACAATCTTGCATTCGCATGACACCGTCACGCTTAATTGTAGCCCCTTGTTAGCAGTAGTGTCTTCCCTTCAACTGACATACAGTCTGCTTTCAAATCGCGTGACCACGCGTCTAACCATATTATTATCCTTTTGAAGTACGCAACCGCAATACATCCCCAAGGTTTTAAAAGTCCTACTGCCTGGGTTGTATTGCGCATGTCAAACATCCAAGTTCCGCTTCTGGCGCACGTTTGATGACGCAACACCATCGGCAGTCAGTACATTCTGTCGCGCAGAGGCCTGGGGACTTTTTTGTTTGTTTTTTTATGTTTTGAAAAAATATCTGCATCTCAGCTACGTCAGTGTTTGCCTTGACCGAGGCCATATGTTTATGAGGCGTTGCGTTTTGTCTGCGGACGGCCGAGTGGTGTAGCCGGAGGCTGACTTTGGTATTTGGGTAGCACGCCAGCTGGACTCGGAGGCTAGAAGCCTTTGGGGAGGGGGGACAAATCAAAATAGTAAAGGCGAAAGATGACATCTCGAAGGTACGGTTCGACTGGAAGCGACGTTGCCGAGGTCCGCCTAGGCTGTCAGCACAGACCGACCGGGACGAGTTTTCGGCTCTCTTGATTTTTGGAGAAGAAAGGGGGCGTTGTTAGATTATAGTCTGTTAGAACTCTTTGCATCATAAGTTATCAACTTCCTCGCTGGTTAAAATTTGATAGCTTCTGAGGTTAGCGCTTAACTCTGTATATTTAATTTCTGCTCCGCTATTCTCGGTTATATAGAGATTTATATAACCGGTTGAATGTCAGTTAGTAGCGAGGAGTTTCCAAATACCCGCCTGCGTCTTGCACTCATTGCTTTTGCATAAGAACACCGTCCAGAAAAAAGTGACCGCAAATTATTGCGCAACATGTGGTTCCGCAGATGGCCGATCTTCAGCTAAAGCGTGTCAACTGGTAGTTCCGAATTAACTCAGTAATGGGTTAAAACGAACTCGTTAGCTAAAACGGGATAGTAGCACTAACGCCAAGGTCGTTATTAAGTAGGATGATGTGTGGTGTATTGGTTCCGTGACTTGACCTGTGAATCGATAACGCAGGTGGTTCCATCCGAACATCACCGGTGTGGAGGCGGAGAACCTTCTGCTAACCCGCGGAGTGGATGGCAGCTTCCTGGCGCGACCCAGTAAGAGCAACCCCGGAGACTTCACTTTATCTGTCAGGTGAGGTCTCTCCAGAGCCGACTTTAGCAAAGTGCACATGGCAGATATGGGCAGCAGGTGGCACTGTGATTGAGGAACTGGTCTTGCAGTCCTGATATTTATTTAGACATGTACCTAAATAAACATTAACCCGGATTACGTCACTAAATGATCAATTTTTATTACATTTTTCAAAGATTACTCGAATACAGTTAAATTTAGTAGCTGCCTTCATAGACATAACATACAGAATGCAAATACATATTTACATGTAAATAACTACTGGACAAAACAGCATATAGTAGCTGCCTCTGTAATGACATAGTATTAACATTTATAAAGAATAGGAATATAGATGCGGGACTTCTTAGAGAAATATTTTAAATAAAGAAATTGTATACATTGCATTGTAATGTAAGTATATCGATTGATAGTAACAGTAAAAGTAATAATGATTATTGTTAAAAATAAAATGGTAGTAATGAGCATGACAATGGACAGTAAGAACTATTATTTTAGTGCCCATTTAGATGGCTGAAAGAGGTCTTTGAAACCTCTGGAGATTGAGGCTGATTTCAGAGAAGCTGCAGCCTGCAGCTGCTTCCTCGGGTTTGTCTTGGTTAACAAAGGCGCACTTTGAATAGTTACTGGAATTGCATCCTGCCTAGAAATGTAAGCTTGTTTACATTGCTGTCAGCTTTGAGGTCGTCTTTCATTGTGGAGGTTACTTTCTAAATTGGGAGTAACTTTCTTTTATGTAGAAATTTCAGCATCG
The DNA here is from genome assembly GCA_019775955.2 of Pollimyrus isidori. Lineage (NCBI taxonomy): Eukaryota > Metazoa > Chordata > Actinopteri > Osteoglossiformes > Mormyridae > Pollimyrus > Pollimyrus isidori. The sequence goes on along the minus strand of JABFDZ020000118.1, from coordinate 23,656,872 downwards.
CTATCTCGATGGAAGGGTCGAGTCAATTCAAATCACCTTTATTGTCGCATCACTAGAACAAGTGAACTAGTGAGTGAGAGTATTGGGTCAGGAGCTTCTTATCAGCAGTGCAGAACTTTTATATAAATTAATTTTATATAAACCGTAGAACAGTATACATTCTACAAATGCACAAAGGAAACTGTATAATACATGATACAATACAATATAAATTCCATACACCATAGAACAGACAGACAGACTGTAGTTGTAACACAGTACAGTTTAGTACACCAGAGACATTTCCTAGTGTAGTGGGGATTGGAGATGGTGACCTGGAGGGTGCCTGATATCAGTTGGAGTTCAGTATCCTTGAGACTTGGTGGAAGAAACTGTTACGGAGCCTTCTGGTCTGACCCTTGATGCTGTGGTACCGTCTGCCTGTTGGCAGCAGGGTGATCCGAGCGTGGCTGGGGTCCCTGATAATTTTTGTGGCTTTCCTCTGGCACCGCCTGCTGTATGTGGCCTGCAGGGGGCAGTAGCAGGGTGAGCAGAGTGTGGCTGAGGTGGCTGGGGTCCCTGATGATTTCTGCAACTTTCCTCCAGCACTGCCTGGTGTAAGTTGTTTACAGGGGTGGTAGTTCTCCTCCGATGATCTGTTCACACTCTGCAGTGCTTTGTGGTTGAGGGCAGTGCGGCTTCTGTACTAGGCGGTGATGCTTTTGATTAGGAGGCACTGAATAGCACATCTATAAAATGTCCTAAGGATCAGGGAGATCTTTTCCTGGAATATTTCCTTGCTGTCTTTTTGCCATAAGCGCCCTTGCTTAACTCTTCAGTTAATCTTCAGTTATCTTCAGACTACTGCACTCCCCAGATTACAATGGTCCATTTGATGATATTTCGACTTCACAATGGGTAGGATTGTTCAATGAATTATTTTAAACAATCACACTTTATTATGAGAGAGGCTTTATATTACTGATTTTGCCCAACTGTATGCTAATGTAGTTGTCCTAAGCATGTTTAAGGTAAGGTAGGCTAGGCTATGATGTTTGTTAGGTTAGGTGTACTGTATTAAAATGCATTTTCGCCTTTCGGTATTTTCACCTTACCATTTAGCAGTGATTAGCAATGATTCACCAGAACTGAACCCCTCAGCAACCCAGGGACTGTTTGTATTTTGAAGTTCAAAAGAATGACAAATTAACAGTAAATGTCCTTCGTCTTCTGGATTTCAAGTGTTTGGCCTCGTTTTGGTACCCGTCCCATGCCTCCGTCTTGGTGCCCGTTGAAAAGCCAATTGACGGTCACATTTTATTTAGTGTCACTACAGAATCATTACTTTTTGTGAATATATTAAAAGTTCCAGTCTTTTTCTGTCATCATAATATGTGCTTAGTTGGATAACATTCATCGTCCCTGACTAATGAAAAACGTATGTTGCCTAAAATCCTTTACATGAGGAATGTGGAAAAAATGCATTTTCTCAGAGACTGCTTTACAAAATATACCTAAAACACCATATGGAGATGCCCTTGGTACCACAAAGAGGAACCGTCGGCCGTCAGTGAAGGTTTAATGTTTGTGAATTATTGTCAGCGAAGCAAATGGTCAGTGTCAGTGACTAATTTCTCATTATATTCACAGTTAATGATGTTAATTAGGTACCAAATTTAAGCTGTTAAAATTTGTGCTGTAGAGTAATCAATACAAATGATCTTAATAAATACAGATGTTAACTAGTACAACCATAAATAATTGCTAAGTAGATAACTTCATAGAACATTTTTCATTAGTTAATTAGATGTCAAATGCTATCGATAGACAGTACAATGGATATTTTCCACCTGCAATAAAAAACGAAAAAGTCTTTAAAAAGTGGACATGCGTGTTTTTTTATTGGACAATGACAATGTGTATTATTTCGTTTTTCCTGTCAGCCCAAGGGTCAGAAGTATGAATTTCTGATGCACCTTCTTTCCTCAGACGCAGTGGATCGGTCACCCATATCAAGATCCAGAACACTGGGGACTACTATGACCTTTATGGGGGGGAGAAGTTTGCCACACTGGCAGAGCTGGTCCAGTACTACATGGAGCACCACGGGCAGCTGAAGGAGAAGAACGGTGATGTCATCGAGCTGAAGTACCCGCTGAACTGCGCTGACCCCACGTCCGAGAGGTGCGGGCTAAACAGCCCTGTCATCGTGGTGGAAACCTGGCTCTGCTTCTCAATGAGTCTTAGATCAGATCTCAGCGTGAGCTAAAGACCTGAAGCTGAGGTCAGGCTGCACGAGGTGGAAGCCCCAAACCTGACCATTCATGCTCTTCCAGATGGTTTCATGGTCATCTCTCGGGCCGTGAGGCAGAGAAGCTGCTGACGGAGAAGGGAAAGAATGGAAGCTTCCTGGTGCGGGAGAGCCAGAGCCACCCGGGCGACTTTGTGCTGTCGGTCCGCACCGGCGACGACAAGACGGACAGCAGCGACAGCAAGCCCAAGGTCACCCACGTCATGATTCGCTGCCAGGTACTTTCACTGGACCAATCGGTGAGGTATGGGGGGCGGGAATGCTTTTATGTGGCAGGCCCATTGGTGAATGACCCCGTCTGCTTTTAAGAGATTGGTGCCTTGGGTTTTAGGACCAGCTATGTAAGAAGGTGGGGCCTCAGGTTTGGTTTGCCAAGTGTCCTGTCTGTCCCACAGCACGACATGAAATACGACGTCGGAGGCGGGGAGAAGTTTGACTCCCTCACGGACCTGGTGGAACATTACAAGAAGAACCCCATGGTGGAAACACTGGGCACCGTTCTCCAGCTTAAACAGGTAGCCAAAAGCTGGGGTCTTAAACAACACTCACAGATATGCACTAAAGACACACACACACTCTCCAGCAAACATTACACGGATATGATTTACTGTTAACAGAAATACACAGATACACATATTAGTTTGCACTATTTAAAGTATGGTGCGCATGCCGCATAATTAGTGGACCATCCCTGCAGTGTCATATTGATGTTGGCCAATCGTGGGCAGTGGGTGGGATCAGAACAAGTCTACCTCAGGGACCCTGCGCAGGATTAAGATTACAATTTAAACGATGCCTTACTGCCAAAATGATTCCATAAATCTCATCTGAGATATGTGACCTTAGGACCCAGGTGTCTTGGGAGGGGCCATTCATTGTTTGATACAAGCATTATTTTTAAGTCACACACTTTGTGTCCCATTAGCTGATATATATTTTAAAGCCACCGAAGAGTAACTCTGGGGGGGGGGGGGGGGGGGGGCGGGGGGGGGGGGGGGGGGGGGGGGGGGGGGGGGGGGGGGGGGGGGGGGGGGGG
>JABFDZ020000118.1:23628002-23653446 GCA_019775955.2 Pollimyrus isidori | reverse complement strand
TTCAACCCATTTTTGTCCCATTTTCTGTTTTTTTTTTTTACCCCCCCCTCTTCTTAACCCCCCCCCCCCCCCCCCCCCCCCCCGTGTTCGTGTGTGTGTGGGTACCCTACCAAGCCCCTGAACACAACCCGTATCAACGCAGCAGAGATCGAGAGCCGCGTGAGGGAGCTCAGCAAGCTGGCGGAGGCCACTGATAAGGTCAAGCAGGGTTTCTGGGAGGAGTTTGAGGTAAGAACCTGTTACCATCAATGATAAGGACACATTGTGAGGTTGATGTGCATCACTGTGGTGGCTTAGAGAGGTAGCCAAAATCTGTACTCAAGTAAAACAATTATTTAAATGTAATAACTCTGGTTCTTCTCCCGTTTTTTTGTCCGCAACGTGATTTTTTTTTTCTACATGCCAGATCCGTCTAGTACGACTGGCCTCTACTCCTGCCACACAGCAGTGTAGCTACGTGCTCCCAGAATCCTAGTCCTTTGTACCCGCGGATACCCTTAAAATGATGTTGAATAACGTCTTCTGAACATTTTAAGTTACGAACAGCCATTCGGAACGTAACTCGTTTCATAAGGAGAGGAGCATCTGTACTTCATGTTCTTCAAGAGCGAAAGCATCGTTTGTGTGAAAGCACTTCACGTTTAAACGGCAATGAAAATGCAGACTGCAGAAAATGCAGAATTAAAAGGAGACCTTAAACATCACTACAGCTCGACTGCGATGCAAATGTTCTTAAAAGAAGACATTCAGTTTCATCCGGTAATGTGAGGTTAGCCACCATTTAGCTTCTAAGTAGCCTGTTCTGTCTTTGTCATCACTTTAACTTAAATCGTTTTGTTTAATTTACTTTCTACGATTCCTGTATGTCAGGATAATCATTGCTAAAGTGAAGATTAGACTTGTCACATAGCTGCATCATCTTACATAATGTTTTTTTTGTAAGCTTAGGGCTGAATAATACTGGAAAAAGTTCCCATTGCGATATTTGAAGTTTTTGCATGATTTAGTGGTAGTTTTGCTGTGAGTTGTGCTAACAGACACAAAGAAGTGGAATACAAAATATTTCCATACAGCAGAAGATGAATCGCTTTTCCTGACCAGTTCTTGTTCACTTTTATCCTTTTTACTATTTTGCTTAATTTCTCATAAACACGCCACACGGTTTATGTTTGAGTCCAACAGAATGGACGAAAATGATTATGATCCTCTCGAAAAAACAGCCGCAGCACTCATGCAGAAGCAGGCAAATTATAAACTGATTTTTGAACATGAACTAGATAATCCTGTGGTCCTTGCGATTTGATAATTGCATGTGCATGAAATGCCGCGTCCATATTTACATCACACATTGTGTGGCGCCTCCTGCTGCAGTGGCGCACTGGGTATCGCCGTCACAGGCTCACTGCGCACTGCAGCTTTGTGTGTGTGGGGTTTGGGAAATGTTTGGTGGATTCCCGTGGTTCCGTCCTTGAATCAGATGCCTGAATTGACCATGTGCACCCTGCAGTGGTGATTTGGGTCCTGCCTTGCACCACTTACGCTTTCTTTTAAAAGAATTTTTGTTTTGTCCAATATGTGAAATACATGCCCTACATCAGGGCTATTCAACTCATGATCAACTGATTTTCCAGCCTTCCTTCACCTGTGAGTCAGGTGTGAAGCCTCTGACCAATCAGAATCAGTAATTATTAAACTAACTACCTGGGAGAACTGAAAACAAGGCCTGGATTTGGAATCGAGGGCCTGAGTTGAATGGCCCTGCTCTACATGATAAAAACATATTAGCCACACAAATCTGGAAGTGAAGTATTTTTTTTATTTAATTAACGGAAAATAGTGACTGTGTTTTGTGTAGCATCATCTGAATTTGTGAGTAAAGTATGCAATTCGGAATAACCTCATTGATCTGCCGGCAAATGAAATAAATTGGCCCTTACTATATACATATCCCAAAATAAACCATGGGTTAACATTGCTTTCCATATCGGAGCTGAGTTAATATTTGCTGTTAATTGAATTTGAGTTATTCTTAGAATGAGTAGACGTCTTTGTTGGGCAGAATCTCAACATTTCCTCACGTCAAGGATGAAAACCAAACCGCATGGCATTCATGCTTAGTTTGAATTATCTTTCATACTGTAATCCAGCAAAATCGATCTTGGGCACAGTTTGTGCCGAAGACGGCTGCGGGTCGTGGTTTGAGCTGAAATGTTTGGGGGGGGGAACATGACGTTAATGGCATAACTGAATGCTCCTGGTGAGACAGACTCATGTTAACAATGTCATCAAAAGGCAAGAGCTGCGGGAGGGAGCGGCGAGTAGCAAGATGGATGCAGGCAAATGTAGCGGACTAAATGGAGTGTGTGCGCTGCATCGCCGCCCCTGCCCCCCTCCCACAGACTCTACAGCAGCAGGAATGCAAGCTTCTCTACAGCCGCAAGGAGGGACAGCGACCCGAGAACAAGAACAAGAACCGATACAAGAACATCCTGCCATGTGAGTCTGCCCACTGTGACGCCACATGACGTCACATCCCCCTCACGCTCGCACGGCGCGGCGCTTTCATATGTAGCTAAGTTTGTACTTAATTGTGGTTCAGGAGCTCTCCAGGTGTTCCTCAACAGGTGTTGGATTCCGGAGCCTTTTAATCACGCGTATAGCCGTTTGGATCTTCAGAAGTCTTGTTCTCGGAAATTTTTTTTTTGTGTTTGTTGTGCTGTCATCCATAGTTCACCTACATAGAGAGAGAATTAGAGAAGCTGTCCTGTATGATCTCAGCCTCTGGCGGTAATTAACAGCCTGCCTCTCTCACACAGTTGACCATACCCGCGTGGTGCTCAACGATGGAGACTTAAATGAGCCTGGGTCAGACTACATCAACGCCAACATCATTATGGTACTAAGGGACATCGATGGGTCATGTGCACACATGCAGTATTGAAGTATTCAAAGTGCTTTATTGCACCCTTTCATAACTGTCATTCAGTTGATCCTGCAAATTTACTTCAGAGAACAGAGTATGAATTATAAGTCCCTGTTTATTGTATGAAAATATATTTGTTATGAGCTAAATTTTCATCAGTGGGCCGCAACCCTCTCACTGCATTTGTGACAGACTACATCCCGGAGAATTCACACCTCTGTGAAGTCACACACCAGAGAATTCTGCGTGAGGCCTTCTGGTGAATCACATTTGTTTTTCCTCTCTACAGCCCGAACTGGAGTCAAAATGCAACAACACCAAAGTGAAAAAGAATTACATCGCCACCCAGGGCTGTCTCCAGAACACCGTCAGCGATTTCTGGAGGATGGTTTTCCAGGAAAACTCTCGTGTCATTGTTATGACTACCAAGGAGGTGGAGCGAGGCAAGGTGCAGACTCCCTGACCCAAGTACTTTAGTGCCATTAATAAGGAATGTTTATGGAACAGGCAGATGGAATATTCCATGTTCTCTGCAAGAACATCTGGAAAGATGGGCTGTTTTTCGACATGCATACCTCACTGTACTTGTGTTCTCGTGTACCTGTCTTACGTCGTCCTCTGCCGCCAAACAGCAGTTCCAATACTAATAACAGAAGTACGGAGGATGGTAAAAATGTCATTCTTGCCCCGCTCAAAATATCAAGGATTGCAGCTGTGTTCTCACCAAACGATTCATTGCACCCAAAGTACATTTTTGGGAGGCAAGATTGGTCTTGCCAAGACCACAAGTACGCTTTTTGCGTTCTTGGTACTGGGAAACAGCCTTGCATTGACTGAGGAAATGATTTCTATACAGTGTGGTCCACATCAAAGCAGCCTGGGATTGTAATAATTGGAATTGACAATGTGGGGCTACTTGTTTTGGCCACCCTGTATTTGCCAAATGCTCCTGTCCAAACCTTTGAACAAATCAGGCAGATAGTACTTCACAAGCATACAACTGCTCCTGAGCCAGTGTAGCTACAGGTGCTGTTAAGCTGAGCTTCCAATGAGTGACCTGTAACAAGTAGCAGGTAGTAAGGGCAACAAGACATACAAAGACTGCTTAAAACCTCACAGTTGTGATCAGACATACCATAGACTTCATTTAGAGCAGGGGTCTCAAACTCAAGTCCTGGGGGGTGGCGAATCCCTGTGTACCTTAGTTCTTTCCCTGTTCCACCACAAGTGATTCAGCTCGAGAGCTGTGTGGTAATTAACACAAGGAGTTGAATCGAGTGTGTTAAATGAGGGTGAACCAAAAACTGTGGAGGGCTCCGGCCCCCCGGGACAGGAGTATGAGACCCCTAATTTAGAGGGTGTAAAATACAATTAACAGTCAAGAAATAACCTAGTATGACACAGTGTAATGTGGAGTAGCTTAGAACAGCATCTTTACACAAAGATGTATGTGTAGCGTTTGGCGTGAGATAGCTGTGACCTATAGCTTTAGGGTACTCCTAGACAGGGTCAAAGGTCATGGTGAAGCAGTCCCACTGCAGGAAATGAGCCGGTTTGTTTTCTGCAGAGCAAGTGTGTGAAGTACTGGCCAGAAGTGTCAGCCCTGAAGGAATATGGCGCCATGCGGGTCCGCAACGTCAGAGAGAGCTCCGCCCACGATTACATCCTGCGGGAGCTGAAGCTGTCCAAGGTCGGCCAGGTCAGTGTGACTGGGAAGTGGGGGTGTAAATCATTGGCCCCAATGTTTGATTACAGTTATTTAGGAAACAGATCAGTGGATCAGAAACCTTAAATTTCTACCACTATTCAGTTAGTTTAGTCAATTTTATTTGGATAACCTAAAATCAAATCTTTCATTTCATTATAAAAAGAACATTACAATTTTTATTGTAATTTTATTGTAATTGCTAATTGAATACAAAATAGTAGAATCTCAGAATATTGATTTTTATTGCTGTTATTGTAATAGGATAATAAGTATAAATTGCATTGTAAAGGGAGTGCCAGTGCAGACTGTCAAAAAGGCCAGCTTCTGAACTGTCCAGAAAAGAACAAACAGATAGAGGAAGTGCCGTCTGATTGGCCGCTTTCATTGGGGCTAACTATTGATGCACCAGTGTGGAAATTGGCCACCGGTGAAACTTGCCAAGCCTGCCAACACAGATTAGCAGATTGATGTTAGAATTAGAGTTCAGTGATCAGTGGTCATTATTGACACACCACAGCAGATGGTGCACAACAACAAGCCCCTGTTCTCTGCATTTAACCCATATGTGACGTTGTGACATAGCTGGGGGCAGCTAATTCAGCGCCCGGGGAGCAGTGCTTGCGGGCGGTACTTTGCTCAGGGTACCTCAGTGGTGTCTTGCTGGTCGGTCAGGGATTCCAACCAGAAATCTTTCAAGTACAAGTGCACTTCCCTGACCATTAAGGCACCTGCCCATGCTATATATATTTTTTTTATTTTGTGGAAAAACAAAAGATCGATCTGTTGGCCAGGCTTATTAATGAACTCTAAACATGTAGTGGGCCTGTACTTTGACACCTCTTGTGAGTGGTGATATGAGCCAACAAAATTCTTGTTGTCTAATGCAGTCATCTACATTATTTTGGTGATTGTCTTCAGCTCTGCTGCTGCTAACTTTGAATACTGAAATCTAAAAATTCAACTGATGCCGATAAAGTAAACATGTCTTTAAGGAGCATTTTGGAGACCATAATCTGTTTTCAAATTACAGGTCAGTGTACGGTGGTACCTCCGTTCTCAAACTCACTAGAACTCTAATTTCGTGAAAGTCGAACAAACTAGTTTGATCGAGAACTCGATCTGAATACCAGAAGTCGAACCGTGAACTCTATAAATTGTAGTACTACAATGCAATTCTAAATTGAATGCCTTCTTCACAGACTGGACGATTAACCAAATAAAGCAGCGCAACATTACAGTAACTAACAATAAATAAACCACTAACTTACATGTACTATTATAACATTTATGCAATTTATTTAAACTTTATTTTACCAGGTAAATTAACAAAATCAGTTCTCACTGCTTTATGTGATATTTGGGAGAAATAGCAGATTACGCATCGGAATTGCCTGGGATACAAACGTCATTCGTGTAACTAAACTCTTCAGCCAATAAGGGCAAAAGTGTGTCGTCACGGAGGCGGTTCCAGTTTGTGCACCCGGGTGAGAGGTCGCAATGCGTCTAACCATAATGCATTGCATCAGGATTAGAATGCATTGCAGTAAGCAAGTTGAATGCACCCAATGACCGGATTGGGGAAACAAACTGAAATGCGAACTAATGACAAACACCAGAAACCATTAAGAAAAACAAAATTCTCTTCTTGTTTTATTCTGTTAATTTTATGTTTAAATGCTAAAAACATATTTAGGTGTAATTTTGGGGGGCCAGGAACCAAAATAATTTGTTTTCCATTATTTCTTATGGGAAAAATTTGATGAGAACTTGAACTTTTTAGGATTCGATCCGGAGTCCAGAACGGATTAAGTTCAAGAACCGAGGTACCACTGTAGTTGAATTGCTGTACCACTGTAGTTGAACCTTAATAATCAATTTGTCACAATACATCAGTGCTTCCCACCTCGACTGGGAAGCAAAGGTTGTTTGGGGCAGCGTAGAATCTCATTTTAAAGGGGAGGTATATCTTCTAGGGGCTCCCCCTATCTCCACCTCTCTTTAACCTTTTCAGCCTTTTGCCAGTAGATTTCTGGTGTTATAAGTCTCCAGTAGCCCTCAGGCATTAGGTTTGTACAGAAGGTTTCAAGATCAGCTGTTCGCTTTTGCTGGCCAATAAGCAAATGGTTCCACATTTCAGGGGAATACAGAGCGGACCGTTTGGCAGTACCACTTTCGAGCCTGGCCAGACCATGGTGTGCCTACCGATCCCGGTGGCGTGCTTGACTTCCTGGAGGAGGTCAACCTGAAGCAGGAGAGCATCCTGGAGGCAGGACCTATTGTGGTTCACTGCAGGCAAGAGACCCTAACCCTCTTCCAGCAGATCTGCTGCGTAGAACAAGAGCTTTGTGTTTGAAGTGGGTGCTTGATTTCCTGTGACGAGAAATAGCTCAGCATCTGGCTGGCGGTAATAGCAAAAATGTTTCACCATTTTCGAAAACTCAGCAGGCATCTGACTTCCGCTGGCATGGATCGATCTGCAGCTCCAGCTGGCTCCTCTCTGAAGAGCCCGGTCCACAAGATCAATTGCATGCAGTCTCTTTGTGGGCCGAAGAGCAGGGGGTGGGAGTTAATCACTGCGTAGATTTAATCGGTGGGGTATTTCCCTCATGCAGAGAGCATATCTTACATCTGTCCATTGTGCTGGGTTGATGTTTTGAGATGTTAATCACTGATGCCAGGAACGTATGGAAGGGAGAATAAAACTTTTGACAACGATTTGTGGCGCAAAGTAAGTTCTCTCAAATGCTGTTAAAATCTCAGCATTGCAGTTACTCTGTAGGGCTTTAACTCTCCATGTAAAACGGCATCACGAACGTGCGATTGACAAGCATGATGGCTTTCTGGTAATCTTGATGTCGGAGTGCGTTTGCATTTATTGAGTCATAGCTTTGGTTTTTGACACCTCCTGTTAACCCTTTGTGTGTATGCAGTGCCGGAATCGGGCGGACGGGGACCTTTATCGTGATAGACATCCTCATCGATGTCATTCGGGAGAAAGGTGTGTGTGGGCCTGACGACCAGCTACTCAGAGTGTCTGCCGTGCCTCAGCTCGGCAGAACCTCAGATCCATGTTTGGGTGTTTTTCGTCGCTCTTGCTGATGTAAATGTGATGGATGCGTAATGAGAGCGCATGCGCCCCCTAGGGGTGGACTGTGACATCGACGTGCCCAAGACCATACAGATGGTGCGCTCGCAGCGGTCAGGGATGGTGCAGACGGAGGCTCAGTACCGCTTCATCTATATGGCTGTGCAGCACTACATCGAGACGCTGCAGCGACGCATCGAGGAAGAGCAGGTCAGCCCAGCCCGCATACACACCTGGGGCCTCCATCATCTATAAAGACTCTGTTAAAGGGTTCCTTGAGTATTATCATTCAACATTACTGTTAATGCAAAAGCTCCTGAAACAAAACACCAAGGGCCCTGGTATTGAAGCTGACTAACAAATCCCCCCCTGCTTCTGCAGAAGAGCAAAATCAAAGGTCGTGAGTACACCAACATTAAGTACTCGCTGTCGGACCTGACGGCTGGAGACCAGAGCCCCTATCCCCCCTGCACGCCCACCCCAACCTGTGCAGAGTAAGTTCCTCTAACATTTCCAGAAATGCAAGAAAATAAATATTACGGTGCGGCAATATGCCGGGATCAAGTCAAATTGGGTAACGGCCCCGCCCCGCCCCTCACAGGATGCGCGACGACAGCTCTCGCGTCTACGAGAACGTGGGACTCATGCAACAGCACAAGACCTACAGATGAGGCCCCCCCAGGCCTTGGTGCCCCACTGTAGGTAGAAGGCCCTTGTACATCTTAACCTTCTTTTATGCGCCTAGAGCTCATTGGAGTTATTCTTACACAAAAATGTTCTGAGGGCAGAATGGAAAATGATTGGTTCAGAGAGAGAGCTAATCAGACTGTAGCAGAGGTGGGTCCAAACAACTACAAAAAGCAGGACCAACCAGTCCGATATCTTGTTCCCACCTCCACTAGTTGCTTCGACCTACCTCCTCTACAATCTGATTGGTTTTCTTTCTGAGCCAATCATTTTTTATTCTGTAAAACATTCTTGTGCATAAAACTCCCACAAGAGTGTCTAGACCAGGGGTGTCAAACTCCAGTCCTGGGAGGCCGGAGCCATGTGTAGCTTAGTTCTTACCCTGTTCCACCACAAATGATTCAACTCAAGAGCTGTGTGGTAATCAGCACAAGGAGTTGAATCAGGTGTGTTAAGTGAGGGGAAATCCAAAAATGTTCAGGGCTCTGGCCCTCCAGGGCTGGAGTTTGTCACCCCTGGTCTAGACGAAGTGTGATGGCTGCTAGTGCTTCTGAGTCAAAGCACATACCATCTGCTGCACTGTATTTTGCTTAAGGTCACACTGTATATTTTCCAGTATTCACATCGTTTTCAAAATAACATTTTTCCCCCGGGATTAGTTCATAGTGAAGTTCATAGAGGACTTAATGGGGATTTCCCCCTTCCTATTCTGGGCAGCTTCCAGCCTGTTCATGTTTTAATTTCCATGCTGTAGGATCTCATTTTCTTAATATTTGCCTTTTTTTCAATTTAAACTCTTGGTCATCTGGATGGTTAATCACCTTATCTTGCCTTAATTCTTATAACGAGTTGATTTTAAATAGTCAAATAATAAGGCCGATAAATACAGACGTGTGATTGTTCTCTCCAGCTAATCTTATAGAATTGATGTTAAAAATATATCAGTAAATGAAAGGAAGACCTTGTATTTCACTTTTTTTTCCCAGAAGATTGTAATTTAACTTCTGCTATCTGTCATTTGTATCTCGCTGACACGCTGCTTTCCTCTGCCTTGTTTCTCCTACTTTTGCTCTTCAGGGAGCATTTGTTTTTCCTTTTTTGTTATTTTTTTCCATTTTAAATTTTTTTTTTTGCAATTTTCTCCGCGCTGTGGCTGAGTTTCAGAGATGCAGTCCTGACCAAAGGGAGCCCTTTTCCCTCTGCCATCCAAGCTCCACGTTGAAAATGGTTCCAGTAGCACCATGTCCCAAGACTGGAACCAGACATTGAGATCCCGCACCCCAGAAAGACTCGTTTGTGAGATCAGATTTGCTCCCAAGCTGCAGTTCTCACTTTGTCGCACAAGAGGCAGCTGTTTCTGAATTCTGACTCGTCTGGGCTGTTCTATGCTTTGTTCTGTCATGTTTTTGTTTTTGTAACTTTTGCCAAAGGAATATGGTCAAAATTTGCAGATAAGCTACTAGGAAGCTTTCTTCCTCTGCTAGATTTGCAACTTCTCCAAGCCCAAAATTCATCTGCCTCAGTTCTAGCTATTTGCAAACTTTATTTGAAGAAGGGATCCTGTAGAATATTTGAAAGGGATATTTTTCCACATTTAGCATTAACATGGGTTAGTCTGGTAATCTGTATTCTGTTACTGAATGGGGAACCTTCTGACTTTTCATAACTTCATGTTGTACAGATATGGCCCCCACCAGCATGAGGGGATGTGATGTTCTTGCCCTTTCAAGGGCAGGAAGTGGGCCCCAGTTAGACGTGAATAATTAATTGCGGTGTCCTGCCATCCTGTCCAGCCTCCACGCGGCGGATGCTCTGGTTTGGCATCAATAGCATGGTCAGCCCATCCCGAAGGCGCTGCCCAAGCTGACCCCGACTCTTGTTCCCATTCCCAGCATCAGTTGCTAGCTTACCTGTAATCCCCTTCATCTTAGAAGATCCACGCAAAATTTAATTTCAGAATACTCTTCAGTAGCAATAGCACATTCATGTGTGAGGGTGGCTGTCTTTGGTGGGGGGTGGGGCGGACCAATGAGGCTGGCATCCTGTCCCCTTATGTGACTTGAATGACCCTTAATTACATTCTGCTTCACCACCAAGAACTAAATGCTTAACGTTGACTACAGTATTTTATGTGTGCCCTGCCGGCACCTGAACTAATGGGTTTTATTTCAGTTTATCATCACCATCGTTATTGTATCTCCACAACATTTCAGGTATGTAATTTGATACCTCTCACTGGCTGCCACGTAAGCCCCCCCCCCATCTTGCGATACATAAAAATGCCTAAACAATGAATGTCCAGGCACTGTATCCTCGTAGTGCTTAGGCTGTAGGTTTTGTGACCATTAGGGGATGTCAGTCAGTTCTGGGATTTTAGCTTCTCGCCGACCGGTCTGCCTGTAAAGGCCAGATCTGAGATTTGGTCTGGCCTCCACACTCTGCTTGTCCCAGCAAATGCACCATAGTGTGGTGTCTCCCTGTGCGAAGGGGCCAAGTGTCCCAATCTCCTGAGTCTATACAGGCACTTTTCTCTGTGTGTTTCCTTGGAAGTGTGAGTGGGGCTGGATCTTGTGTGGGTTTGGGTAGGTGGGTGGGTGTGTGTGTGTCATGGGCAGGGTAGTGTCTAGGTGTCTGATGGGGGCATTTTGTATCCAGCATACTGTAATGTGTGTGTGTTGCATTGTAAATGGAGAGCAGTTCAGTGTACTGAGGTGCTCTCTGGTCTGTCTGTCTGTCTGTCTGTCTGTGTGTGTGTGTGTGTGTGTGTGTGTGTGTGTGCGAGCGCGCACGTGTGTGTGTGTGTGTGTGTGGGTGCACGTGTGTGTCTGAACACTGCTGTCCAACTCTGTTCCTTGATGCCTTGTCCTCCCATCTTTGCCCAGAGCCTTGATTATGTAAAGACTTTGCAATCTACGTTTCACCAACACACAGGCCATTTAATGTGTGTGTGTTTGAGTGAACTTCAGATTTTATTTTTGAATTCTTGCTCTGGATGCATCGCCAAGAAACAAGTCTTAACACTTAATGTGAATTTTATCATGAATAATGAAAGCAAATGGAAAATGAACTCAATACAGACTATATTTTTTAACTTGTATATTGTACAATAATATCTTGTAGAGGAGAACATACTCACTTAGCATATCTAATTGCCAATAAAGCATTACTGTATGTTTAATCCCGCCTTCTGTGAGCAGCAGCCAATCTGGTTTATTGTGTTGTATGTCAACCAATGCAAGTAACCTCTGGTGTCTGTTCCTTGATAACAATAAAATAATTTTTAAAATCCCAAGTTTTTAAAAAAATCCTTGTTCAGTTTGGAATGTTGGTGCCTTGATTTTTGGAACTGCACGTGTGTTTGTATATACGCATATTTGGTATAAGGTGAAAGGGATTATAACACATTTGATATATACACAATTTTCTTTTAATCAACTGAATTCTGAGTCATTGTAGACCAGGGTTGGCTGATCTTACTCTCAAAGAGCCAGTGTCTATGCTGTGTATGCAAGTTTTTTGGATAACTTTAAGGTCAGCTGTTCGAACCAAGGTGTGAGGACTCTTCAGCCAGTCCTTAATTAGTAATCTAATTAGGGAGTTGCAGCGAAAGATCACATTCACATGGCCCTTTCTGGATAAGATTGGCCACCTCTGATGTAGACAATAAGTTCTAATGTCACACTAATTTGTGTTGAAATTACCCAAATACATTTTGTAAACAGTAAAATGGTTAATTAGTGTAAAAACTAGATGAAAGGGAATTGATTTATTGTCTTTGTATAATCAGGGGGAAATTATACAAGTTTGGAGGTTGACCATAAGTTTGCCCTGTAACATAAACATTAACGTATATAATGCTAGTAATAGGCTTATAATACGGCTAATGTTTGAATGCTGACACACTCCAGATATAGACCAACGTACTGTAACCCCTAAAAGAGTAATTGAATCATAGTGAAAATTCATTGCAGTATACTGAAGCGGTATACTGAAACGGCATTTATAAAAAAGACTGCATTGTTAAAGCGCTTAAAACGTTCTGACATATTTATTGGTGTGGTAATAAAATATTTCAAAGGTGCGGGGATCCATAGCGGTATTTTAAGTACACGATATATGGCGTTAATTCAGTATTAGATATGGCATACAAATGGTACGTGGACATCCAACCCCCGGGGTTGCTCCCTCTCCGGAGCGCTCCGATCTCTGCTTTGCTGTGGGCGGGGGTGAGGGCTGGGCTTTCTCAGGGAGGGCACTCCGACAGCGGCGTGCGAGGTATACCGGAGCCTGCAGGCGGCGGGTACAGGGAGCAGGACACCGCTACAGCCTGCAGACACCGGGACCCAGGGCTCACCGGGCTCCCCACCGCGAAGGTAAGCGGGCTCACGCCGCATTAGAGTCCCGCAGCAGCCGGAACGTGTGAACCAGCGGAAGGGCTTTTAGTAAAAAAAAAAAACTCTTTCAAACGTATGTAATGTCCCTAAATGGGGGGTACACTGCCGAAGATGCTGCGGCATTTTTATCCTTTTGGGTTTTCATCTCAAATGGGAGTTGGTTTCCAGTGGAAATGTTAATTGATTGATCATAATTTGGGACAAACAGACTAATTTTGTCTCCCTGTTGTAACACACTGTCAGTGATGGGAACTAAGGAAATTAGTGCCGAGTTTTTCAAAATGAGATTGCTGAGGGTTGGAGGCAGACGTTTTATTAAAACGGCTACAGTTCATCAGTTAGTTAATGACTGGTAAGATATAATACCTACACTTTTGCTCCTTCATGCATCTTGCACAACAGTTCCTTCACTTGTTATAGGCATTGCCTGACCTGCATTACAGATTAGAGATCAGGTATGATAGGAATGTTTTGCATGCGGTAATACTGTATTTCAGCTGAGCTCGGCATTCATTGCATTTTATATCCTGTCCTTGTATCATTTTTTGTGGGCATTGGCAGGATGGAGTACTAGGGCCCTGGGCCATTACACTGTCTGAAAAAAGATAACCAATTTGTACCTTTGCTTGTCGCTGGGGCTGTACCCTTAAGGGTCTGCCTATTGTACCCAAGTTTTTTGTAAATGTACCTTTTAGTCTAATTTAAGGTACAGAATTGGACTCTGAGGAATATCCCCAAGGTACAAACAATATTAATGTACCCCCAGTGGCACAAAAATGTTCCTCAAAGTCCATTTCTTTAACTTAAAAGGTACATTTACCTGCAGCTTGAGTACAACTGGCAGAACCTTGAGGGTACAGCACCAGTGACAAGCAAAGGATCAGATTGGTACCCTTTTTTCTGAAGGCTGATGCCTTGCACTGGCTCACTCCTGGAAGAGAGAGCACAGTCAGACGAAGAAAAGGAGTTTACCACTGAGGGAAGGGGAGTAGCCCTCGTTTTGCCATAGTGGCGATGAAATGTCTTACAGCAAGAGATGAAGCTGCAAATTATATAGGAGGAGAGAGAGAGGCAGAGAACCTTGTAGCTACTTAAGTGCAGTGTATTGTAATTCGTGCTGTTTGGTCATTGTGTTGTCATAGGTCACTGTCAGGAAACTGGATTTTTAAACAGCTGTACTCTGGTTTCACTTGCACTGTTCTACATAACCGCCATTACACTGGTGTTAGCTGTATGACATAAGTGGTTATTCATCTGCATGTGTGTCAGAGGACACGCGTGGTTCTGGTTTCTGCTTTGGTTTGCTTTCAGAGGTCCGCTAGTGCACGTGCAATGAAGTGGTTCTGGGTTCGAAGCTGCCCGTGTTCGTTTAGCTGGTGTGCTCAGCTTCGGGTGATTCCAGTGAGAGACAAACCGTACATGATGTTGCTGTGGAGATGTTCAGGCTGTGTTTACATTAGCTGAGTTTTGTTTAGTTTTTACTTTTGCACTCATGCTTTTACACGTAGTGGATGCTCTCATTTAGGTCATATAAATATCACGAATACAATGAACGTATTCAGAGACCACTGAAAAATTTAATGCATGTCATATTGACATAGGGCTGTATGAGACGTTTTTGGAAGTCCAGCTTTGTCTGAAACACACAGAAATTTAAAATGATGAGTCATGGAGTGATTGTCGGGCCTGGAGCATCCAAAGAGACAAGCCTGGTTGCAGGATGACGTGACAAAGAGTAATGGGAGTAATGTGGTGGGGGGGGGTACTTTATCATGTCATGTAAGTCGCGCTCAGGTTAAATCACTTGTCATTGGTTACTCCGGTTTATACTAGATGACGATTGATGGTGCCAGATAAACCCGGTAGCTGTGGGTTTCAATACCTCATTTCTCTCTGGCTTGGCGAAGATGTTCACAACAAAGAAGGCGGCGATTCTGCTGTGTAATGGATAATAATTGACGTGCTTTCAAGATGCCCATCCAGGGTGGATCATAGCTGTCATTCTATTATCAACCAGGCCCCCAGCTCAGAGGCCCAGTATCACTCTGCCTCCCATACAGCACATTTGCCTCCCCACAGTTGCTCTCTCCAGAGACTTGGGCTGAATCCCCCTGGGTTTCTATGGACCCATTCTGTGGAAAATTAAGGTTTTATGATTTCCACCAGCATACTGGAGGAAAGGCTTTGGGGACATAATCTGTACTTTTATTATATCTGCTTACACGTATATTTTTTCCTTTCACTTCTCAGAAATTTTGAAATTAATATTGTTATGGCTTGTCGTTCAGATTGAATTCTGCACCACGTTTGTTTGGTGATGCAAGATGTCCTTAGACTGTTGGTGGGTTTGCCAGTTTGTCCTCCCACTGTAGGCTGGTGACCATAGCACAGATCTTACCGAAGGACCAATATTTCCTGTAAACCCATGGTAATCTTGAACAGGGATGACATGAAACGTCTCAAGATTCTTCACAGTTCAGATTAATCTGATACTCAAACTAATTTGCACAGCAAGGTAGTGAGACTCTAGGTACACTGAAATGAAATACTGTCATTTGCTTGATTTATGTTTTGAAATGTTTTATGCATTTAAATGTATCCCCAAGAAAATATGCCTTGTTATATTTGTTTGACTTGCATTAATGTTCATATTTTTAGTTTTAAAAGGTGTTTTTAACAGGTGTTTGAAGCAGTCTCCGGATCCCTGAGGTCGTAGCATAGTTCACTCCGCTGGGCTACCTCTGAATAGTGGATGTGTCTGCTGGGCACCCAGGGGCATTGTGGGAGTTCATCTGTATGCAGCACCCGTGAGCATCGTGACTTGGTCACAGTCATGAGCTGCTGTTAAACACAAATAAATAAAAATCCCAGCCAGGATGGGCTTTGAATGATAGATGCATTCAGTGAGCAGAAATTGCAGAAAAAATGGATCATGTTGATCACAGCATATCAGAAAAGGCAGGTAGATAAGGGAACGGTCTCATTGTTACAAATTTTGGCATTGGCTGGAAGGAGGTAAGGCCTAGGTTAATGTCGTAGAAACTGATCACAATAAGCCAGATCTGTCCTTGGCATCTTTATCACCTGCCTTGCATTCGAGGCTCTCGCGAGTCGAAGGTTTTAAATTTAAACAATAACAATTCATTTTTTGTTTTCATGGCTTTCCTCAGCCTTATTCCCCAGATAGCTGCAGGTCTTATGTCCTAAAAATAATTAGAAGATGATTATTTTTTGACAGAGACAATCCATCATGTTAAAGCAGTTCAGCAGAGAGGATGGTGGCTTCGTGTCGGGTCCTGATCACACTGTCGGGGCTTATTTCGCGATAACTACCGGCTGCCTGTACATTATCCCTTACTTAACCACTAACTGTGTTAGTGAATACGAATCCCATGTTTGTTTGTCATAATTCCTAATGCAAACAGACTGTACTACTTTACTTGAGCGGACACAAATAATGTAGTACGTGCTTATTTAATGCATTAATTACCCAGTAACTAAGCAATTGTCCAGCATTAATCAACCATGAAAGTTTATGTATTTATGCAGAAACCATATTAATTAACAGTTAACTGATTTCGTAATCAACTAATATATTTTCTGCATGAAATACATGATCTATCATAGTTGAATCATCGCTTAGTTACTGGGTAATTAATCCATTTAATAAGTATGTACTACATTATTTGTGCCTGGTCATATAAAGTGTTACTGTTTACATTAGGAATCATGGCGTGAATGAGGTCTGTGGACAGGCATTGTAGGCAGTTAGGGCTGAACTCAGATCTGCGCTTGGAGCTTCTCTACACATACATGTCTCCCAACACACCACTCCCTGTGTTCAACATGGCCCCGATCCATGTTATCATTGTGCTTGCATTTTTAATTGTTTTCCTATAACAAAATGCAATTTGAAAAGTACAATCAATTCCCTAATGAAATCTTTTACAAACCTCCCCCCACCTACCCGCAAACAATTAACCAAAGAGTGCGTAGCACGTCGCACATGTTGTTTATGGTCTGCCCTCCACCTTTGTGGGCAGGTTCTGCATATCAAAACCTACCTTCAGTCTTCTCACCAGATCTGAGCGATGGAGGCCGCACCCCCTGTTCCACCTGCAATCCCATCTGTTTCCCCAAGCCAAGGTTTGAAGAAATGCTTACAGATTTCTTATTTTCCCACAGCTAGGCTTCTGTTGACTGGACACTCTGGAAATAGCCGTGATTAAAAGTCCTAATGCCTACAGAGTGGATATTGAGTGTGAGTGTTCTGCTTAATTACGGCCCTTCTGGAATAATGAAGGGGAGCCGTCAGCAGTTTTTGTTTGGTCTGCGAAGCCAGTGGCCATTGATCCGTGCCGAGGGCTTGTCAGCGGTACTCGTAGCTTTCGTAATTCAACATCATGGCTTTTTTTTACAACCAAAACCCTCTTATATCAAGCAGTAATTGAACTGTCTTTTGAAAAACAAGACCAATATGCTCTATTTTTTCTCTCATTCGACTTTGGGGGCTTATTGTTACGCAGAGCTGTGTACTTTCCAATCACATCTTCCTGCCGTTTTAGTTCTCGGGTGTAATCTATACTGCAGGGTCCCTTTTTTCTGCTTCCTTCGGCTTCCAAATTGCGTGGCGCTGAGTTTTTTGCTTAAAGGATCTTGCTGATCTGGTTTCGTGGGACAGCTTGCAAAGAGGCACCGTGTTTCTCAGTGGGTTGGGCCTCTGCGTCCGTGATTGGAAGGTTACCAGTTTGCTTATGGAATTGTTGGCGGAAATAACATCCGTATAGTGCCGAAAAGCCAGTGTCCATTATCTAAAGCGTTGCAGTAACATACAGCTTGTCGTTGTCAAAATAAAATGACCTTAAATTATTTGATTTTCTGGAGAAAAATTTAGTATTTACATTAATTGACCAATCATAAAATAGTAGATAGATTAATCCATATAATGCCACAGTGGCAGCCCCAGATCGGAGCATCTGATTAACCTATTTAATCTCTATTTAATTTCCGTCTGTTAGCGTTTTTTTTTTTTTCTTTTTCATAATTTAACTAATTTCAAATTAGTACTTGGCGATCTCTATTTTTTTTTTCTCTCGCCGGATTTAGAGACACAATTTATTCAAAATTTTTTCTATACTGTCTTCTTTTAACTAATATTTCTATTATTTGCACAAAAATAATATAAGAACACAAAAATATAAAAATGCCTACAATAAACCATAAATTATTATTTCTGCTTATTATCAGATTGTTCCCCAACTAAAAGTGCCAATACACTTTCCAGGCGAATGATGAGATAAGACTTTAGTTGCAGTCCTTCCTTAGCCATTATTTGTAAATTTAATTATGTTAACTACATTAAAAAGGTGCATGAAAATCTCAGTGGAATCAATTCTTTGCTAATTTATTGAGAGGACCATAAAATATTTGTACCTTGGAATTACTCGCCTTGGCTTAGTGGTGTACAGCGTTTTAGCAAACCCTTCCTTCTCCACTGTAAATGAGCATCATATCTTTTGTGATGTAATATGCTGCGGCACCTGTTATCTCTGTCCATCTGAGCAGTGATTTGTTATATGGGATTACACTGGAATATGGTGCCACTAATGGTAGCTTTGGGATGAACTTTTGAGATAGCTTTGTAAATGTTACTTTTTTTTTTCCTTCCACTCCACTAGCAGTTTCTGTTACAATAAACGTGTGGTTCATTTTCCCAAAGAACTATATGCGGTCGCAGTGCTTTTACAAGATCTTGTAATAGCCCTTCTTCTGTGTTATCTCACAATGTATATTTAAATATCATTAATTGCACTCCATCCATTCAGAGTACAAAGGGCAGAATAAATTTAGTATAAAACTGACATAAACGTGTCCAATGTCCGGTAAAGTGTGTTTTAAGCAATAGACTGTAGAGATCTGCATCTTCATCTCTGAGGTGATGCGATACACATCTCGACCCATTGCCAATGATTCAATACAATAAGGATACATACTGTAAGAAGCTACTCCTATTGCGATACAGCACGATTCAGCCCTATCGCGATGCAGTGCAATTCGACACGATGCAATGCTCATGCATGACTTTTCTGAGAGACTTGAAGAGAATAAGCCGCTGACAGCAGTGGAGAACTAGAGATAAGAGAGTGCACTTGAGAAACTGTTTAGAGAAGGGAAATTAATCTAAAAATTATTTGTTTCATTTCTAAATCTCTAATAATAATTACATATTAATGTAACCCGGGTCGCTCAATAACTCCAGCGGCTTGGGCAGACCATTTCTGGGGCTGGTGTCTTCTGCTGCACGGTGGCACTAGGGTCCCAATTTGAGGTGTCCTATCTGGGTAGGTGCATGGAAAGTCTTCTCTCTACGGCATTATGACTGTCTTCCACTGCTGTTGGGGCTACATTTCAGTGGCTGCATTCTCTGAGGTGCTCAGACTGGGGAGTGGCTAGATCTCTGTAGGTGTGTACACCTGTTATTGGCTGGGTCGCTCTGATGGCTGCCATACTCTGGGAGTAGCTGTCGCTGTGTCAGAACGCCACCTCCCAAAATTATTCTCAAGTTTTGCATTGTGGCTGTTGGGTACCTAGAAGGTGACACTTCTCTGGTCATGGGTGACTGCAATGCAGCCGCTCTCACTGACAGTCTGCTATGAGGCCTGTGTCAGTCCCCACGAATCTGGCAACAGTGGTGAAAGAGGCTTGATGTTCCTTGACATTGCAAAAGTGCAGGGTCTGCAAATCACTGGATGTGGTTCCGGTGCCCTGAGCCACGTCATTGGACTTGTAACTCCAATACTGGTGGTGTGGTGAAGGAGATTGATCACATCGTTGTGGGTAGATGCTGGCCCCTCCTACAACACTGCAGGGTCTATAAAAGTGCCCAGTTTGTGAATTCTGACTATAGACTTGTTGTTGCTACTTTAAAGATTCAGCTTAGGTTCAGTAGGATGCCACCTACGAGGAGAACGAGGCTAGATCTGGCTAGCCTCCAAGCTTTTTCTAATGAGCTTCATTGCGGTTTGTTTGAAGAACTTGCAGACTAGGGTGTGACTACTGATCCTAATGTACTGTTGGAAACCTTCCATGATAAGACCCTGAAGGATGCTGAGGGTTGTGTTGGTGTTTTCAGAAAGAGGTGTTGCATATCACTTGGCAGTCTGGATGCTGTTGAGAGGAGTTTTACCACACGGTTTGATGGCAACTGAGATGGGAATTGAGAAGGGTGGCTGCAAAGGTTCTGACCGCAGATAAAGAGGTATTTGGTAGAGGAATCTGTGTGCAAGCAACAAGCTATTTGTCGGCTATAGCAGTCAACCTTTAATATTGACCCTGTGGAGTTCCCAACAAACAGTTTTGGTGGAAACTGGACAGTCAAGGATAGAATCAAGACCTTCCTTTCAGGCAGCTTCTTCTTGCATCTACATGTCTCCCATTTTATTGTGTGGATTGCAATAATCTAGGTATAGTTGTGCTTTTGCTCTGCTAATTCAACCTTAACACTCTGCTCTTACTGATTGAATGCTCAGTCAGTGAAGATTAGCCACGAGGCCATGCAAATATAGATGAAACCTCAAATGCTATTGGTCAGTGTTTCAGTTTCATTGTCCAACCCCAGTACTTTGTGATGTTGAGGAGCTCATTTACATGTTTTGCTAGACTAGTAAATAGCCTTTATCAGTGTGTAACTACTGTGTAATGCTCTGAAAGTCATGCATTAAACTTAAATATGCTGTATGTGATCCTATGCCCATCCTTGCATGTCTCCAACCACTTTGTAGATACCGTGTCTGCAGCCTACTGTTTGTAATGTGGCTAACAATCCATTTCCCCCATTGTAGTGCTTGTGTTCGTATAACAATATTCATTCAGTGGTTATGCTGGGTCCTTTTAAGGGCTAAATAAAAGAGCATTTGTACTTGAGACCAGATCACCTGAGTTCTTTGCTGCAATGGCTGGGTTTGTGGGATGCTGCAGTATCTGTGTGTGTGTGGATATAAAAGCAGGTATGCAATAAAAGACATGCCCTTCTGTGGTCTGGATACATAATGACCCCTGAGAACATTAATAACACCAGTTGCTCCCTGAATAAATAATATGAAATTATTGAAAAAAAAATTATTTGACTCACTATTGTACATTAATAAATCAAATTTTACCAATGTAGAAACAATGCACCCCGTCACGTTCCAAGATGGAGACAGGAGCAGGCACAAGAGAAAACTTATAAGGGATTCATTGAAAGGAACAGGATCAGGGCAGACTAAACAGACCACATAAGATCAAACAAAAGGCACACCTAGCTAAAGGGAAGGCAGTGGAGCACACACTTGGGTGACGTCAATGACCGGACTGGGGAGCACAGGCCTGGAAGCCACTCTTATACATCAGGAGAGAGCAAATGAGGGGCAGCTGGAGTGAGGCATAGGAGGGCTGAAACAAGAGGTAAGACATATTATCATGAGCGACACTGGGGAAAGAACAAGAGGGCAGGAATGCAGGGCGTGACACACCCTGAGTTTGTGCCAAGTTGTATCCCGTCCACACCTTTTTAACTGGGGCAGTGGCATCGTGAACTTTTACGCCAGTGCAGTGATGCCAGTTGATGAATCTTGCCTTCTCTAATACATTGTGGGGGCATTGCACACAATTTAATTTTAAGTTTATATATTTTAAATGTATTTATTAATAATTGCACTATAATTACGTTAAGAAGTCTTTTTATAAGGAATTTTTTTTTTTGAAGAGTTGGAAAGAATGTGTGGGATGGGCTTTTGGGGTATTATGGTAATATTTTTGGCATGCTGTGGTATTTTGAAATTTATCAATTTGGGCTGAGTTGTATTGTTACAGCTAACACTCTAGAACAGTGGTGGGCAATCTTATCCGCAGAGGACCGGTGTGTATGCAGGTTTTTGGGATAACCTATAGGTCAGCTGTTCAAACCCAGGTGTGAGGACTCTTCAGCCAATCAGTCCTCTAATTAGTAATCTGATTAGGGAGTTGCAGCGAAAACCTGCATATACACCAGCCCTTTGCGGATAAGATTGCCCACCCCTGCTCTAGAAGCTGGCAGTAGCTTTAGGTTTTCCCAGCAAGGGGCTGTGCTGGTGGTTGGGGTAACACACGTCTCTCTGTTGCAGTCAGCAGTAATAGGCCCTAGTCCTTCAAGGTCTTCATTTATGCTACGTTTTTATCATACATGAGCTCATAGGATCTAACCTTATGCAGGCCGCAGTATTTACAGATTTCTAGGGCACCTGGGCACCGGATCAGTAATTAAAGTAACTGAAGTGTTTTGGCTTTAATTCTGAGCACTGAGAAAAAAGAGCAGGAAAACCCTGCATTCACTGTGACGCAGCATGACCTGGGCTCAGAGCCACACGCCTGGCATGCAAAGCAAGGCTGTTCAAAAGGTGAAAATGAGCAGCTGATCTAGCCAAGATACAGCAGAAAGAGGATGCAGGTCATGAGAGGAGGGCTCCTGCTGGGCTGATACCAGAGGTAGACATCCCAGGTCCAGAAAGTACCAATCCAAACCAGGATTTTGTTTCAACCAACCAGTTGAGCATAAAGAGTCACAGTCACGGAATACTTGACTGGTTGGGTGAAACAAAATTCCTGGTTTGGATTTTTACATTCTGGACATGAAATGTCCGCCATTATCAGTGTGCCGCCACCCCCACCCCTCCCAGATTTCCGCATAGCACAAGTCTGATCACTTGCAGCAACACGAAAAATCTTTATTGTGAGCCCCCCCTTTTTAATTTCCATTAGCTTGTTCCTCCATTCTTTGTTTTGTGCGCAGTGTGATGAATTGATAGCGAAGACGGCGACTGTTCCAAAGGCTTATCCTGGAGACGGCTATCATACTTGAACCTC
This sequence comes from Pollimyrus isidori, assembly GCA_019775955.2. Taxonomy (NCBI): domain Eukaryota; kingdom Metazoa; phylum Chordata; class Actinopteri; order Osteoglossiformes; family Mormyridae; genus Pollimyrus; species Pollimyrus isidori. The sequence goes on along the minus strand of JABFDZ020000118.1, from coordinate 23,630,767 downwards.
TTGCCCCAACTTGCTCCTAACCCCGGGTGATCGTCTCGTTTCTCACCTGCCTGCCACGCCTGTCGAGTATCTGTGCCAGGTAAGCTGGCAGTCTGTCGCCTCCATCACCTTGGGTCTTTTTTGGCTTTCGTGACAGTGAGAGGGGAGCTTTTACCTTTAATCATATCCCAATGACACCATGAATTTCCATGATTCCTGAGCTTCTAGAGAAGCAATCAGACTCACACATATTGGAAGTCTGTTACTGGCATCATCCATTGCCTTTAGCTCACTATATGAAGCCCCACTGATAAACAGAACATAATGGGAGAGCGGGTTTCCCCGAGTGCCTGTCTACAGTGATTTGCAGCTCCTTTTTAGCTCTGAAAGCCGACAGTCTTTCAGTAGTAACTGAGATACTGTCTGGTTTCAATTCCGATTGGAATGATATATGTGCCCTCTGGGGATGGCACCAGTGGCTAAGGCTGTTAGGTGTGACCATTACGCGAAGGTGAGAGTCGGAGATCGATAAAGGCCATCATCAGCTGTCTGAACATGATATGATTTGGCACTTAATCACCGGATTGCTTGTCCTGAATCTAATGGAAATGCTGGACCCAAGACCCCGTTAGAGACAATTGAGGCTGGTGGTCGAAACAGGCAAGTTGAAAAGACCACCTCAGTCATCAAAAACTGTTGGTTTAATATCTGCATATCTGCCTCCATACTGCGTAGTGCATTACAGTCTTTGGATTCAAAGACCCCTGGGAGAGGGATGTAAATTAGGAGGCTGCACCTCAGTTAGGGAACTGTAATTTGTATGGGAGCACATGGTGCTGTGTTCCGGGTAAATGCCTCTGTCTCAACTGGTACGATTACACTGCTGATTACAGTAAAAATCACGCTATGTGATTCTTCGCGTGTATCGGTGCGATGTAAGAAAAACTTAAGTTGATATGAAGGAAATCATCCATCAAGCTAATGCAAGATATGCTGTAATCAGATGGGACTAAACCCTTCCAGCATGCACTCCCAGAATTTCTCACTGCTCACTTCTACGACCAGTAACTCACCCCCGCTTGGCTCTCACCTCAGCACCCTCTGGACCCAGCCATGGATACTGTTCTGGGCAGGACCTTGGATTCGAACGTCAGGCCAGATGGCAGGCAAGGCAGGTGGGCCTATGACCTTTGAACTTTTGGAGGGCCGGGATCAGGTGTGGCAACAATAATTACTGTTTCTGTCCTTTGTAGATCATGCTCTACTAACTGTCCCCCCCCCCCCCCATTCTGTATTTTGTCATTCTTGCCCAGTGATAAAGACCCGTAAGTATCAGACTATGCCTTTTATCCTCTCTGAAATGTCCACAGTGCTTGGCATACTGTTTGTCAGGGTGACGTCCGTGGATGTGTTTGCATGCTCATTCATCTTGGCTTCATTCTCACCACTGAGCTAAAGCGTCTCATATCAGCTGACGGATAGGACAAATACATGCATTCCCACATGGGCTCAGGAGAGGAATCCCACAAATACGGGGTAGCGAGGTATGAAATTACACCCAGAGACGCTCTGGCTTTATTCCAACAGCAGGGATGAGTAACCACAAGCTAAATCTAGTCCAGCACTCTAGTCCAATGCAAACAAACAAAACTCTAAATTATAGCATGTAAACAAGGATCAGTTTCTTTCAGGGGAGAAATTAATGATCTTTTGGGGATCTGCCTCCTGCTTCATCAAGACCAGCTCCCTGTCAAAGGTTTCCCTCCTTCAGCTCAGTATGACTAACACGAAGATCACAGAGCACCATGTCAGCTGCTGAACCCCTTGGTGACGCCTCTCCCTGTTTGAAACCTTGCCTTTGGTTTCTAAAACAGCCATATATTGCTGTGATGGGGGAGGTTTAAAAAGTGCTGTCCCAGGTCATAGTAGCTGACATTTTCCTGGCCCAGCTGGGGGGAGGGGGGGATTGTACACTCAAAACACATCCACACACAGACAGGGCAACCTGATATATAGCAGTGTGTTCCCTGGCACTCGCATATCTATGCGCACACTCTACACAAACACATACACTTTACATACACGGATGGTCCACCTACGTTAACAAGCGTGCACTCTTTAAGGTAATGTTTCAATTTGTTCTCCAAGCTAGAGGAAAGATAATAGGATTAGGCTGGATGGATTCTACCAATAACCCCTGGATCTTGCCTTGGTGTGTGTGGGGAAGTGCAACAGACAAGACTTTACCTCGTATGGTGGCGATTATAGGTCCAAGTCCCAGGAAAGGTTCTGCATTAGTTCCCCGGTGCCTGGTGTAATGTGTGCATAATATATGACGGTGTTTCTTCATCTTACGTAAATGAGGGCATAAATCCATACATTTGACTTGTGCATAGTGTCTATGTGGTTGTATTACCCCCCACCTCACCCCACTCCCCGCCCCATGTCAGGACAGCTTGGGCCACGAGCCCTTCCCATGGTTACGAGCCACAGGCTGATGAGCTGACGGACGAAGAGAAGATGATCATCAACAACGTCATCGCGCGGGCCCAGCAGATGGAGATGGCGGAGCAGGACCGGATCGGGTCAGCTTTGTCCTCACGCGCATTATCAATTTTCTGAGAATTGTCTGAGTATCTGAGATCTGTTCCTTTTGTCTCATACAGACTATATAGTATACTCTAAATTATAAATCTCTCATACAGACTCTATAGTATACTCTAAATTATAAATCTCTCATACAGACTCTATAGTATACTCTAAATTATAAATCTCTCATACAGACT
>JABFDZ020000118.1:23609934-23625548 GCA_019775955.2 Pollimyrus isidori | reverse complement strand
ACAAAAAATGTTGTTTTCAAACAAACGGTGTGTTTATTACTATATCTAGTAATAAATTTGTCCATTTTTTGGTCAGCGAGGGGATAAAATTATCTAAGGCAACATGATCGTTCTCCTGATTGCCCATTGCTAAAAATTTTTTTAAATATGGCGCCACCCCCCACAGAGCTCGCTGAGGCCCCCTTGTGGGCCGGGACCCCCCTGTTGGGAACCGCTGGTCTAACACATTTAACAGGGTAGGGCTAATCAGTGGGAAGGAAGGAAAGGCTCAAAGGTGTCATTATCTGTATGAGTAGGACTAGCAGAAGGCTGGTAGCTGTATGTGGCTCCTGACATGCTCTGGATGGTCTGTGTAATCTTAGTTATTTTCCCATTAAAATGTGATAGATCATTTAAGATCTTGTGGAACTGGCAAGTTTAACGCTGAAGATTTCTGTGTTAATCTAGAAAGATTCAAACAGGAATTTTGGATTGTTTTTGTTCTCTTCTATTAATCTGGAGAGATACAGAGATCTAGCAGTTCCTAGTGTTTGTCTGTACTTAGAGAGGCTCTCTTTCCAGGCAGATCTTAAAACTTCTAGTTTGGTGGAGCGCCATTTGCGATCTCTTTTGCGTGAAGTCTCTTTAAGCTTGAGCAACAGGTTGCTCATTATTGCATCTGGCACCATGCCCTAGGCCACAGATCGATTTTGTTGTCGTGTCATCAGACCTGAAAGACCATACGCCTTGGATATTCGGGTGAAGAGAGGAGCTGAGCTGTCAACTGTTCGCCACCTGGTTGTGGGTTGGATCAGGTGGCAGGGGAGAATGCCAGACAGACCTGTTAGATCCAAACGTTTAGTTGGAGCATTTGGCTAAGACCCCTGTCTGGGAGTTCTTCAACGTGTACCTCAGGCAGAACTTAATTCGTATTCCATGGCTGGAGACATTGAGGCCAAATGAGCCATGTCCTATGCCTTCATTGCTGAAGAGGTTATGCTGAGCTGTGGCCATAAGGTTGTTGGTGGCTGTTGCATGGCAACCCCTGAACCCAGACGTGGACACCAGGGGTGGATCTAGAAGGGGTCCATGGGGTGCACCCACCCCTGCCAAATATCTTTGGCCCCCCAGTACCCCCCCAACACAATTGGTGTAGAATACTGTCAGTCTGACAGTGCCTACCATCATTTGATCAGAGCACTGTCATTTATTCCCTGGCAACCTGACAATGCCAGTCATTGGATCAGAGCGCTGTCAATCACTCCCTGGCAACTTGATAATGCCTGTCATTGAATCTGAGCACTATCACTATCCGCATGCTTTAAAGAGCGGATTTTTTTCAAACAGCAGAGACGTGACTAGACCACAGACCATCTTTGTTCGTAGTATGTACAAATTAAATTAAATAGATATAAATATGTGAATAGGATATCCTCCTTCTCTGTTGCAAAATTATGTGCATAAAGGCGACTCTCACGCGTATAATACTTTCTAAAGCTGAAGTCCCAAGAGAGACAAATTGAATATGTAGCTAATTTGCTAACTTCTGCAGTCCAGTGAAAAGCTGTGACTTAATCGTTTTAAAGAGTAAAGGCACAATCTGTTCTCCAAAGAAAGGTACAAATAAAGTGGCAAATATTGAAATGTGGGGTTTGAGAATGTTATCTTAGCTATCTAACTGGATTTTAAAAAAAAATCTATACAGTTCAAGCTGAAAACAAGTGAATACACACTGTAATGTTACAAATAAATACTGTTGAATTAATAATTCATGCCTGATATTTTTTAGTGTATAAATATTGTTCAATCCTGTCCATGCAAAAAAAAAAAAAAATCAGTTTAAAACTGTCTTCTAAGGTAATTTTCAGCACTATCCATCCATTTTCCAAACCGCTTATCCTTCTGGGCTGCAGGGGGTCCAGAGCCTATCTTGGAAGCTATGGGCACAAGGTGGGGAATACCCCAGGACAGGGGGCCAGCCCACTGCAACGCACACTCACACACTATTCACACCTATGGACAATTCTTAGTAACGCCAGTTAGACTCTGGGGGGAAACCGCAGTACCTGGTGAAAACCCCACGATGACATGTAACTCGAACCCAGGTCCCAGAGGTGCGAGGCAACAGTGCTAACCACTGCATTTCCAGTGCCCCTCCCCCTGACCCCTTGCTGATTCTTTGTCCCCCCTCTGTAACCCTATTAAAAAAATCCTAGAAACGTCCTTGATGGACACCAGTGACAAAGGCAGCCGTGAGGATGAAGAAGGAGGCCTTCAGAGCTTGTCTAGCTTGCAGGATTGTAGAGGCACTGGCCAGCCAAGCAGAGTGCGGGTTTGGCAGCTGCAGAAGGGAAAACTTAGGTCTGGGAGGAGCTCATTGAGGCCACGGAAAATGGCCTTCGGTCAGCCTCAGAATGATTCCGACAAGCCATCAGGCGACTCAGGAGGGGGAAGCCAGGCTTCATAAATGCTGCTTACGGCAGGGATGGAGCGCTGTTGGACCTCAGCTGGAGATATAGGCAGGCGGTGTAACGAGTACTTTGAGATCTCCTGAATCCCACTGACATACCGTCCTATTAGGGAGAAGATTTGGGGGACCCCAAGGGGGACTCGCCCGTCAATGGAGCTGGATTTACTGAGGTAGTACAGAAGCTGATATTCAGCAGCCGTTATGCAATGCCTTTCTGGAGGAGCTGCGGGGGGTGGCTGAAGAGGGAGGGAGTTCTGGGCATTCCGGCCGCCCCTGTGACCCAGATCCAAATGAGTGGCAAAAGATGGATGGGTAGGTAGATGGATGGATGCTACTATCCAGTAGGACCTACCTGATCTTTGTCGCGGCCACAGCGAAATGCAAATGCAGACAGCAGCACATGGTCGATGGCGGCCTCCTGCTAACACTTTCAGCACTCAGCGGCCACAGAGCCTGGCGTTTGGCATGAGAAGGGAGCAGGAGCATGTCCTTAACAAAGCAGAGAGGCCCTTTTTCCTGTATCAAAATGCGAAGTCTACAGAAGGGAACGAGTCAACAGGCGAACCTTCTGGAAAGGAGCAGTCTGAGGTGTGGGAGGGACTGAGTGTCGATCTGATTGGTCTGAGTGTCGATCTGATTGGTCTGAGTGTCCATCTGATTGGTCTGAGTGTCCATCTGATTGGTCTGAGTGTCCATCTGATTGGTCTGAGTGTCCATCTGATTGGTCAGGCACCTGATGACCCAGCTGGATGATATGAAGCAGACGGTCCGTGGCGATGGCGTCTCCTGCTGCCTGCTGTGTGGGGCACAACTGAATGCCCCAGGAGTCAGCTCGGCAGTCTGCGAGGACTGCAAGAAGGTGTGGGGGCGGGGAACTGTGCTATGTCACTCTCTGTTCGGGTAATAGGCGTACAAGGGTACAGCAGCACTTCCCTTTCTAGGATTTTCACAAAGTTAAATTCCCTTTGATAAGTCCAGGACATTAATCTGCGTGCCACCTATTGGTTACCCCCAGCATACACCGAGATACTGACCTTGGGGTCAGGCTAAATCCTGGTTCCACTTTCCTTTCCCTCCTACAGCATGTATGCACCGGTTGCGCTGTTCAGAAGACCAGCCGACCCCAGCCACTGTGGCTCTGCAAGATTTGCAGCGAGCAGAAAGAGGTCGGTCGCGAGCATGTGCTACCATCTCGGTCACAGTAATGTATCTACTCACTCTGCATGTTTCTGTACGTAACGTCAGCATCACTGTGGTGTTCGCAGCGTTAAAGTGCTTCGTTTTGGTTCCTTTACGATCTGGCAGCATGTGCAGTTTATGTGCCCTCTTGTGGCAAGATGTGGGAGCTGCAATCCCTCTGTTAAATCCCCTTTCGTGAGATCTGAATTCCTGCCACTTGGGATCTGACCCCGGATGGCAGAAGACATACAGTAGGAGCTACTGTTGCTACTGTGGGATTAATTATCGCTGCTGTTTCCCTGGCTGTTGACTTGAATGTGTCTCTTCCACTGCCGTTGTAGGTGTGGAAGCGAACTGGCGCCTGGTTCTTCAAGGGCCTGCCCAAGCTATTCATGCCCTCGCCCATGCCCGTTTCAAAGCCAAAGGACCGAGGTGGTGAGCAGGCCACGCCCTCCCCAGCCCTGAAGCCGGAAGAGCCGATAGCCCCCGGGCAGCCCCAGACACCAAGCCGGAGTGAGTCAAGTGTTGAAGCGCAGGCACACACACACAAGCAAGCGCATGTTATACCTGCTAAGACTCAGGTTGCTTTTGGCCTTCTCTCCCTTTGCACGGCACCAGTTCTGCAGAGTAAGCTTCCTAGAATCCGTGTCAGCACATCTCGAGAGGCCGGGTAGAATTATTAAAGCATCCCGCACGCAAGCCCCCTATAAATGCTTCTTCATTACCGCCCTGACAGTGCAATGTGTGTGGGGAACACGCCTAGCGGTGCAGGGACCGTCTTGCAGCCTTTCAGACCCTGCCTGTATCTTACGTCTTCATCAGCCTGTGTCACGGTGCAGAACATGGACGGGGAGCCGTGCTCCTGAGACCGGTGTCACACGCTCTCATTCATCTGTTCTCATAGAATCTATTTGCTTTACCCTTATGGTTACCAGTAAATCAGGACACTGAGCGAAAAAATATTTGCCAAATTAATAGTTTGAGGTGGGAAACAGGTGGACACAGTAGGGAAGACTGACTCTGCTGCCACATCTTATCTATTAATTCATATACTCAGGTTCCTCCCAGACCCTGACCTGTGAGCTGCCATGCATTTTAATAGAGCTAACAGAATCACGCCATAGCATCCTTTAAGGCCAGGCCTGTACTGGTCCCAGTGTTTCCTCAGCTTGTATCTGCCATCGTTCTCCCTTTTCTCACTATATTTTGTGTTTCCAGGCTCGGCGGACAGCCACACCCCCCGCAGTGTGCAGCAGAGTGCAGGTGAGCAGAAAACTCCCTCCGTCCGGGGGCCAAAGAGTAGGGCGATGTAGCGGCCATCCACCGAGTTGTTCATCCACCGGTGTAACTGGCGTCTCCCTCGGTGTCCTTCTGAAAGGCTGACTAAGGCGAGCTGTGTGTGTGTGTGTGTGTGTGTGTGTGTGTGTGTGTGTGTGTGTGTGTGTGTGTGTGTGTGTGTGTGTGTGTGTGTGATTTGCTTCAGCCAGCGGGCTCCCCGCCCAAGGAGCTCCCCAACCTGCTTATGTACAGACCACACCTAGTGAGCCCCTGTCCCAGACAGAGGGCCAGTCCGGCCGAACAGTGGTGAGGCTGGCTGATCCAGTCCAAAGCTCTGCATACCCAACAGCAATCCAACCTGTGGCCCATCAGGGTAAGACTTAGCCTGGGCCTACACACCTGCGTACTTCCTGCATGTTACTCCGGGGCTATTTAACCATATGGCACTGACCTGTGAAACCCACTGTGTGATAAGTGATAGGAGGAGTTACGTCTGTTTGTCTGATCCTTTTTTTTTTCTTTTCTTTTTGCTCTTTCAAGTCTTGTTATTGAAGCAGTCTGGATTATTAAATGTTCATCTGCCTGTCGTAGTAGCTCCTTCTAAGGTAGAGAGCTGCTATACCACAGCCAAGAAGGAAGAGAGAGTGCCCCCTGCTCCCCAGGAGGAGAAACGGCAATCAGCTGGCCAGAATCCCCAGCCATCCCCAAAACTGGACGAGGAGGATAACAGCTATGATTCAGATGAAGCCAGTAGGCAGAATCCTAAACCTTTGTCCTATGATATGCATCTTGATCGACCTGTTTGTGTCCAGTGTATGATGTGTTCGTGTGACTGTTAATCTACATTCTGCTTCCGCATATTGATCCATTGCTACAGCAACCTTCTGTATTCCGCTGGTAATGTATCTTAGGTCTGTCTCACATTGTCTAGCATGTTTCCTGCTCCGTCTTAGTGTGATAGTTGTGTGAATTATTACTCCAGTCAGTCTGAGTTCCCCTTCGGCCACCTGAATCAGTCGGGCACTTGCCATTTCCCGGTGAACTCACAGCCTGCTGCCCTCTCGCCAGCTACTCTGGGCTCCTTGGAGTTCAGCCTGCTGTATGAACAGAGCAACAACTGTCTGCAATGCAGCATCATCAAAGCCAAGGTGAGATCCTGCCTTTCCACCTTGCAGTCAACAGGAATGTGTCCAGGGGACAGGCCAAGGCTGATTCGGGAGCCCGGGAATGTCGCGCATGTGCAGGGCCACAGTCACTTGAGGGCTTTTCTCCACACATGCTTCACTGCAGGCTCTCCAGCCCCCTAGTTTGGATTGACACTGAACATTCTCCCTCTCTGTGCTCCAGGGTTTAAAACCAATGGATTCCAACGGCCTGGCTGACCCGTATGTCAAGCTGCACCTGTTACCGGGGGCCAGCAAGGTAATGGCTGTGAAGCCGTAGAGTATGTGGCTCAGACGGGAAGAATTGTGGGAACTCAGTAAGAAGAGCCGGGTGCGTCGGAGAAATGTAACACTGCGACTATTGTCTGTGTTCCGTCCGTTTTGGTCAACAGCAATCCTGTGAGGAATGCCACGGCAAACAACTGACACACATACATACCTTATTTTACCAACCTTAAAGCTCTGAGATTGCAAGGCTGTTCTCCTCATCGTATATTGATAATTAATTTCTCCTTTTTCCTTTTCCACTGCAACCCCGCCACTGCCATCAGTCCAATAAACTCCGTACCAAGACCCTTCGAAACACGCGCAATCCAGTGTGGAATGAAATGCTGGTGTACCACGGCCTTACAGATGAGGACATGCAGAGAAAGACCCTCAGGTAGGGGGCGCTGGCCCACATTAATAAGGGCGTGACACTCTAGTGTAAGGATTCAAGGGCCGTCAAGTGAGATTATCGAGCCTTATTTTCCAGAGAAGATCACAAGGAATTATAAGGTGACACATCTTGGCTTCATTTTACAATCTGATAAAAAGTTTTTTTTGTTTTTTTTAAACATCAGGTTCTTCTCTTCCTCTTCATTTACAAAACGTGTCTGTGTCCCAGTCTTGGGGAATGCAAACCAGACCACCAGTGTGGCAATCAGCAGGAAAGGGCGCACTGCCATTGTCACTCCTGACCTGGGGCTTGGTAGCTCGCATAGCCTCTGCTCTGCTGTCTGTGAGAGGGCATCTTCTCATGGTGTTGAGTCATTTTTAATTATAAAGGGGTTTATAAGTTATAAGATGTGCCTGCTGTATTAAATATACTCCCAAAATCTGTTATCCTGAACCTAACCATGACTCAGCAGGTTGAAGGCCGAGACACTGAGCACAAGCTTCTACCCAATTGGTGAACGCGGATGGCTACCGCTAACAAGCCACTGCAGTCTGGGTACTTTTTATCATCGCACACTTTGCTGATACATACACTTTGCAGACAATTCCTGGATTAATAACGTCCAACTCACAGACACGTCATACTTACAAACCGACTGCTATAGAGCCTATTGTATTAAAAATGTCGGTTTAATGCAGTGGTCCGTAATAACAAACGCATATATTACTTTGTGAAGTTCATGAAAATATTGTGTAGCTTCAGCGGTTCGCCAGCTCAAGGTACAGTGCTATGCATAGTTAGATTTATTATTACTGTATAATAATGTACTGCTTTCTGACTTACCTGCAAAGACAGACTTAGGAAGCAGATCTCGTACATAACCTCGACCGGTTTTCATTATCTATTTTGTAGTCATTTTATTTTTACTCATTGTTATTAAAATGGAATTTATTAAATATTCCATTTAAATACTAAGCCCTCCAGCGAGGGGCCGCTGTCCAGGCAGGGATGGCTACATGTGGCACAAACGAAACGTGTGTTCTTGTGAATGCCGGGGGCAGGCTGTCTGTGTGCGATGAGGACAAGTTCGGCCATAATGAGTTCATCGGGGAGACGCGCGTGCCCCTGAAGAAGCTGAAGGCCAACCAGAGGAGGGGCTTCAATGTCTGCCTAGAGAGGGTGGTCCCGGTGAGTGCCTGTTCCTACTGTTACACCAGCTCACATGGACAGTGAAATAGCAAGTCTCTACCTGCTTAATTACAATTTCATATTGGAAGATTACAGTATCACAGTCCATTTAGTTGTGGGTGTGACACTTCAGCATAGTTTCTCAGCTTTAAGCAGGACGTTTTCTTCTGGTTCAGTTGGCTGGTCCAGTTCAGGTACTGGGGAGCATGACTCATCTTGTTGCTATGGCTCAGTGCATAAGAAAGATCTGATTGGTTTTTATGGACTGACATGAATCCACTTTTCACGACGACCGTAACTCCGCCCGTGCCACAGCTGAGACGAGCAGGGACGGCTGGTTCAGCGCGTGGCATGGCACTCTATGAGGATGAGGTAAGAGGGCCTTCCCAGTGTACCTGCACCTCCAGTCTTCCCACATGTTTAAGCTGCTTTAATCTCCTAAGGTGTGTCTCTACAACTCGCCCTTGGGTTTAACGTGCGGCGTCTGTGCAACATGGCAACATTTTACCCACATCCAACGTGTCCTTCCCTTTGGCTGCTTTGAACTGTTGACACACCAAGGTTGGTCACTGCACTCTGATGCACACATGCTTGTGGTTTTGTCCCACGTTGGGTCTTAGGTGAAGGAGACAGGAGAAGCAGAGGAGAGGGGACGCATCCTGGTCTCCCTCATGTACAACAGCCAGCAGAGCCGGCTCTTCGTGGGCATAGTCCGCTGTGTTCACTTGGCCGCCATGGATTCCAATGGCTACTCTGACCCTTTCGTGAAAATGTAGGCCATCATTAATGGGCATATGGCCCCGTGAAGTGCCATATACTCAGACGCCACATGTTCACTGGAACTTCTAAGTTTCCACAGTCGAGATTCAGCACTATGCCAACCTCTTCCCTTTGATCATTCGTTGATTTAAAACCTTGTTTCCTTCTTGTGCAACAGCTGTCTGAAACCAGACATGGGTAAGAAGGCAAAGCACAAGACGCAGGTGAAGAAGAAGACCCTGAATCCAGAGTTTAATGAGGTGAGTCTGGACTCGGTTGGGAGACCAGAGGAGGGAATTAGAAGGGACTGGACAGGATCACTGTTTGGCCCACGGTGTATGTCGCCCCATGTCTGTCAAGTACAATAGTGGTACCATGAATGGAAGAGAATCACCAGCAGTTTTCTGTGAGTTTTTGCTGAACGAGAAGCCAATGGATGTGTTTGTCACAGTTTGGTGTTGTGTGGCAGGAATTCAGCTATGAGATTAAGCATAGTGATCTCGCCAAAAAGACTCTGGACATCTCTGTGTGGGATTACGACCTTGGGAAATCCAATGATTACATTGGTGAGCTTGGATGCCGTGAGTCAGGTGACCCATTTTATCTGATAATTCAGCACTGACCAGATCCACCACGTCTTTCACGGATTCTGCACTGTCCTCCACAGGAAGCTGCCAGCTGGGCATCACAACCAAAGGGGAACGCCTGAAACATTGGTATGAATGCTTGAAGAACAAGGACCAGAAAATCGAGCGCTGGCACGCTCTGCTCAACGAGAACCACGTCTCCAGTGATTAGGATGCTCCCTCCCTCCTCCCTCCTGCACGTTGTCCATCAATGTATATTCCTCTGGGTCTCTTCACCTGCCTGATTTTAGAGACGTCCTATCTCCGGGCTCAGGCACCCGCCCTGCCTTCACCTCAGCATTAATATGCCTGCTCAAGTGAACAGTACACCTATTAGTCTATAATGAATCGATCCTACGGCTTTATCCCTTGTTACAGGCAGGATTTTCTATGTAGCCGTCAATCTTCAACCTAGAGAGTCTGCAGGTTAACTTCTCTCAAATCATTAGTTTCTCAAGCTTGTAAATTCTTACAAAAACCCAAATTGAATAATAATGTTGTGAAACAGATTTACTTTTTTAAGCAATAGTGATGTTGTTGGACATGTATCCTGCTACTAGATGAGTGGGTGGATCGACGGATGGATGGATGAACGCATGCATGCATGATCCAGTTACATGTACATATGTATGTATGTTTTGGTGTTTAGCAAGGACATAGGTGTCTTGTTGCCAGCTTCTTATGGTATCGATCAAACTGGGCCTTTACATAGCATGCTGACTCGCTGGAAAATTCTACCTTTTAAAGCCTCTGAGCTGTGTGTCAGGCTGCATTGTTAAATGGCATCGTCAGTGTGGCTTTTTTCCCACTCTCAGGAGTCACAGCCTTTCTCCCCTGCAGCTTTAACTCTTCGCTGAGCTGCACACTGTCACTTCACCTTAGCCAGAGTTTAAAATAACTGCCCGAGGCTTAGAAATGGCAGGTAAGAATGTGTACATGGGCTGCAGCTCTGGCTTAGTTATATATCAGCTACTTGGAGAGTAAACGTGTGTATCTGGACGAATAAAGGTGCGTGTTTGCACAGCACTCCAACGGATTGGTTCAAATACTGCTCTGAATAGATGCTTTATGCGTACGTCACATGTATACACGCTGAACAGGAGTCGTCATACTCCGTCAGGGACCAATCTTTGTTCCCATGTTGATCGTTGCCATCTCGTAATGTAATATAGTGCGATTTAAAGTTCAAGAGAATGGTCAGTGAATCCTTACTTTGAAGCACAAACATATACGTATAATTTATTGTCAAATTTATTTTTAAATGTTTCTTTCCACCAACTAGCATACTAATATTTTTCTGGGTTTGTGTTTGGCTTGATGTGAATTGGCGTTAGATTGTTTTGGTGGCTGTAGTAAATTTCAGCCCTGTTGTTTCGGTTATCACAGTTTGTTGGGCTGTCGGATCTATGTGTCTATATAAGTATAATGCGTATCTGTTAACCGACGTATTACAAATGGTACGACGCCAAATGATCCGTCATGTGTCACAATACGCACATAGCTGCTAGTTTGCAATGGTTGTAACTTCTGTTCACTACGCTTTGCATGATGAACCATGCAGTAGTGCTGACTGGGATTTTTTTCCATATCTTGCATAATTCATGTAGATAACCTGGATTTTTCCTTAATAGACTGCTTTTAATCATTATTTTATTTTTGCTGTGGTAACATATGCAAATGAAAATAAATAGTTGAAACCATGAAAACAACATGATCCATCTTTACTGGTCAAAAATAAATTCGCAGAAGAAAAAGAAACCATCCAGAAAATGAAAAATACGAACCTACAAATGGTAACAACAAGCCCACTGTAGCTGTCTAAGTTAATGTGTATAACATGGGAGACCTCGATACAGCTAATGCTTAGTGTAATGATTTTCTCTTTGCCGTAAAATAAAGATTGTCTAATTCCATACATGCATGTACTGGGCGTGAGAAAGCCCGCGTATTTTCAATAAAGTGCACGTGACAACGTCCTTATTTGTTACAAACTAATAAATTAACTCTGGAAAAATAAGCGTGGGAACTTGTTTTCGTATCTAATGCCTAGTAGTAGCGCAATATCGATCATAAACTGCAATTAAAAGTATATATATTTTAATGATCGTAAGCAGGCGCGTTTGAGTGTTTACATGTGTTATCATATACAATGTGAAGATGGGCAGGCTTCTTAAAAAGCAATAGAAAATCGGACCAAGACTTCATGGTTTAAGCTGCCCACGTGACTCTTGTGCATTACAAGTGACATGGCAGGAACCTTTGAGATCCTCACGCCACTGGCACAACAGTCCCTTCAAGCAGACACGCCACAAGCTGCAGGATGAACTTTGTATCTTTTAGTTAAAAACACAAATTTTCACCTCCGTTCAATTCGCTCAGTTAAAAAGCTGTCAGTGAAATGGAAACCTGAACTTGAAATGAACTACTCAATGATTCACGATTTTGCATAAATACGGTAAAGGCACCATAAATAATTGCTGGATGGGAGTCGTTTAAAATTATATGTAGCCTAGCAGCATTAAAAAAAAATATTAAAACTCCAGATGGAAAATTAAATTTAATTATTCACAGAGATTATAAACACAACGGTCCTGTTTTTCTTTATTAATTTGCGCCAAAAATAGAATAATTAGTTCATCCTGGAATTTGTCACTGTCTTGTTGTCAAATTCTTAAGAAACATCATCATGCCCAGTATTACTGATAAGAGGCGCGGTGCTTATCTTTTAGTAACGGCTAACGCATCAGCAACAAAGTGCAACGGATTTCCGACTACCTGAAAGACCTGTAACTGACTACTTGTGTTTTATACTACAACGCTTATCTTTTTACGATGGATATAGATATGTTCACACGGTGATAGAGGTGTGTTTTGTTTATAGCTCCAAACGTTAGACTATAGGCTATAAAACAGCTCTCCCCTCTCCACTCGAGTAAGGGTGTGTCCGTGTCGGCAGACTCTCCTCCAATAGCAAGGAGAGGAGCGCTGGATTTGAGGTAAGAACATCACCTCATACCGGGAATGGGTGGCGATTGACTCCCCCAGCATTCGCTTACCCAAATCACAGGTCGGACCTCCCAGCTCTTTCTTGTTCAAATTATCCCAGCTGAACTTGATACTGGCCCCGATGCCAGGAAATCCTCTGCCTTAAAAGCAGATTCGTTTTCGTCTGTCTCCAGAAGCCTGCAGGGTGAATTTGGTTATAGGCCTACTTGTCTAGGTTTTGCAATTAGGCTAAGGGCTTCCTTAATAATAGTGCCACCACATTTATAAGAATGAAACAAGTGCGTTGGAATAACGCGTTTTAATGTTAACGTTATTAATTATCGGCGTTTTTTTATTTTTTGCATTTACTTTAAATTTGTGAAAAGCTAAAGTTACTCTGCAAATCTGCAAAGTTTAGCAGTTTTCTACTTGAAGGATTTCTGCATTCTGTAAACCGACTGTCAAAATGCGAGACGGGAGCCACTTGCGTCTGTCTTTCTTTCTGGCACTGTCCGGCTTTTCATTAGCGAACAACGTGCGGTTTTGGTCCGAAGGTGTCCTAGACGGTCCTGGCTTTTGTTACTGGACAAGGACATCAGCGTCCGGGCACATCTACCTCAGTTTCCTACAGACCCCATTGTCTCTTCGGCTCTTTCACACCACGTGGACCGAGGATCTGCGACTTGTAGACTGCGCGGTGACCGAGCAGCCGAAAGTAACGCAGGGCTATCTGTCTCTATGTTTGGGGGAACTCACGGGTAGTTTCTCGCATGTTCCGGACCTACGCCTAAACGTCAGTAGTGTTATCGCACTGGACAGCCCGTGTGTATTCCAGCATAAGGCGAAATCCCGAGCATCTGGTCGGGAAAGACGGGACTTGCTGTTTGATGATACATCGCTCCGGCGGCAGAAGCGGTCTTGGATATTTCCTGGCACGTTGTGGTGCGGGATGGGGAATAAAGCGAACCACTATGAAGACTTGGGTATGTAAAGATAATGTGTGGTTTATCTTGGTTTTGAAATCTCTGATAGACTGTGGTGGTGACTCTTCGGTCTGACTGCTGATCGCCTCTCTTTGCACCTGCTGCAGGTGTGTTTGAACGGACGGACAGATGCTGCAGGGAGCACGATCACTGCCAGCACACCATCCCCTCTTTTACGACCGGCTATGGTCTGTTCAACTCTAACTTCTACACCATCTCGCATTGCGAATGTGACCGCAGGTGAACACTTTTTTTTTTTTTTTTTTTTTTTTTTTTTTTTCTGGTGTAGATATGGCTTTGTCTTTCGGGGGAATACTCTGGAATAATGCAGTGTTTACACGTCTGTGTGTATGTGTGTCAGACATGCGAGTGCATGATTGTTCAATCGCGTCATTTCCCAGTGATTCTTCATTCATTTCTTTTCCAGTTGCGTTCTCGATTAACCTTGATTGCGATGTTGATTGGATTGATTCACTATTTAAATCCCCATAACGCCGAAAATTGCTGACTCGTTTTCATGTTTATTTTTTTCTCATTGGTTCTTAATCAGCGGCTTGATTGAGTCGCTATTGATTTTTGAATTTGTCACAAATGGTCAGATAATGAGACCGCAAATTTTCAACCGCATCTTATTCTCTTAACTATTCGATCACCCGCTTGAAAAACCCAAATCAGCGTGTAGTTTGTTTGTCTGAACTGAGAAATTAGAAGTCTGATTAAAAGTTAGATTTAAATTTTCGGTCTTCTCTTGCATCGCTTATCCTGAACTATAATTCAACTTTAGTTTTAATAAGGCACATTTTTATTTAAGTAAGCGCTAAATCTTGATCATTAAGATCTCAATTGGGAAAAACTATCCATATTTGTACTGCTGAATGCTTACTGGTGTAACACAATTCAGTTTAACTGCAGGGCTCCTTTTGTAGGTCGCAGATAAATTTTGTAAACTGTGCAGCCCCAATATTAAGGAATGGACAGGTTCTGACCACTATTTATTTTGTCCCTGCCATTTCAGATTCCAACAGTGTCTTCTGGAAGTGAACAATACCATCTCCAACATGGTGGGCTACACCTTCTTCAGCGCCTTGAAGGTCCCTTGCTTTGTGCTTAAGCAAGAATCGCAGTGCCTTCAGATGAACTGGTGGGGCATGTAAGTCCCGTTTCAGTGTGCAGAATCTTCCCCCGATTTGAAATCAAAATCACCAGTCCCCGAGTTATGATTGACAGGCTGCTCCACTTAACTGGAAAGACGAATGGGACGAGACCCAAACTATGAGGAGATTCTATTACGGCCAATAGTAAAGCAGCAGGTGGGGGGGGCACTGGCCCAGCTGCTGTTGAAATTGGCCGCATCTCGTGCCTGCATGGACTTGCCACTTCTCTCCGCCCCACTGGGAAACTCACTTTACCTCAATCCAGGTTTCCTGTGAAGTGGCACCACGCAGCGTTAATGGGGGGGGCGGGGGGGGGTGCAGGACGCAGGAGCAGGAGAGGGCGTGGTGTCCTGCACTGCGTGCCCAGGCAGATTTCACGGCGTCGGCTGGGAACCTGCTTTTCAATGCTAGCTTAGAGACCCGGCCTCAAGTCGAGGAAGTGCTTCCTATCTCAAAGAACAAAGGCTCCCACTTCCAGCTGTCAGGGAACGTATTGATTTTATGAAATGCTGTGTTTTTGACCGGCATACTGAAAGACACACCCCAGATCCTGCTGGGGGTTACAATGAGGTCTTTGCTCAGGTGTATGCCACTGATTTTATATATATATATATTATTATTATTTTTTTTTTTTTTTTCTCCCCATTCCAGAAAGTGTAACATATCCCTGGTGACTCTGGCAGTACTTAGAAATGCTACCAAGTACAACTCCACTCACCCCGTCCTGGAAACCGAGTCTCATCTTCCCACGGAAATTCCTGGTATCCGAAGCACGCCAGAAGTCCCGGAGACGATGGCGACGACCCTGCCAAGTGTGACTGGCCCCGAGGGATTCGGTGCTCCAACCAGTGGGCATCTTCCCAGGTCGCGTACGCCCTGCCAAGTCCAGCTCCACCAGCCTGAGAGGGGGAGCGGGCTCCAGCAAAAAGCTTGCACAGAATCTGCATCTGCGTCTCTGATGCGGAGGACTTCCCATACCCCCACTGGGGGCCCCCACCCAGCAAACTGGGAGCAGTCCAATGACCTGGAGAATGCACTGCTGGCTGCGACTACTGTGGCCCCAAGCGTGAACCCCAGTAACCAACTCTTGCCTGTGTTGGACACCCAGCAAAGAGGTGTGTGTGTGTGTGTGTGTGTGTGTGTGCACGCGCTGCCTGGAGAAAGTGATTTTTGAGGCACAAAATCTGATGGA
>JABFDZ020000118.1:23537133-23552461 GCA_019775955.2 Pollimyrus isidori | reverse complement strand
CTTTTCCTTTATTCTAAATTTTTGTATACCTTTGTGTTTTTTTTTTTTTTTTAATAAAATTTTTGTTTAAATAAAACTAAAACCTGCCCCCCCCCCCCCCCCCAGATCCTCTTCTGCACCCTCAACACTCACAAAATTGACATGGAGAAGCTTCTCGGGGGTCAGATCGGCCTGGAGGATTTCATCTTCGCCCACATCAAGGGGCTGAAGAAGGAGGTGGAGGTGTTGAAGGCTGAGGACGCGCTGGGGCTCACCATCACGGATAACGGGGCCGGATACGCCTTTATTAAGGTGGGCCGCAGTTCGCCGGGCCTCCATAAAAACTCAGCACGTTATACCTTGGACGCGACGCCACGTTTCCCTGAGTACTGCTGGATGGGACACAGAAACCCAGGAAGTTTAGTTTGCATGTGGTTCATGACTGGCGTGTTGTTGCCCCGAATCGCAGGTTTAGCGCACCTGGTGGAGTCCCGATTGCGGTGTCTGAGCCCTGTAAATGCCCAGTAAGAATCCCAAATAAGGGCATTTTCCAAACAAGAAAATATTAGCAAGTAATCTGAGCTAATCGCTCAGATTATTAGCATTCATGGCGTCCTTGAACGAAACCCTTGGGGGGGAAATGCATAACTGATTTGTCAGCTGCCCCCCACCCCCTCTGGGATGGAGGAGCATTGTGGCGTCCTGCTAAGCTGCAGACGGCGGAATCGCATGGCCTGTGATGAGTAGCAGCTGAAGGAACGGAGCGCCCTTCGTGAACCAATAAGCGTGTCCCAGTTACCCGCCAGATGCACTTTTGCATTTCTGTCTGTAGGTGTCACTCTTGGCCGGGCTGCTTGTGAGCAGCTGGCTTGGCAATGTCTTTAAGGGGTCGATGAGGTCCAGGAGCAACTTCAGTTTCAGGTTTAAAAGCGTAAAATTAAATGCTACGGATGCCTACTGCTCACAGGAAACATGTCTTATTGTGGTTTACCACACAGCAACACTGTACCATGAAAACCATGAAGGGCTGCTGTTCCTTGGAATTCCAGGCCACATTTAATATGACTACAATCATTTCACCCCTGAGTCTTTATACAACACAGAGGTTATCCTCAAATTATGTGCCAATGAGCCCATGCCTCTGTCTGTCCCTCTCTGTCCCTCTGTCTGTCCACCTGCCTGCTTGTCTGTCCGTCTATCCCTTTGCCCACCACAATGCCTGTTTGTCCCTCTGTCCACCAGTCTGTTTCTGTCAATCTGTGTGTTTCTCTCTCCTCTGTCGTTTGTCTGTCTGTCCATGCCTGTCTCTGTCCATCTGTCTGTCTGTCTGTCTCTCCCTGTCTATTCACCTGTCTGTCCTTCCTTCCGTAAACCACTGCTGCCATGTCCACATCTCAGCGTATCAAGGAGGGCAGCGTGGCTGACGGCGTGAAGGTCATTTGCGTGGGCGATCACATAGAGTCCATCAACGGGAAGAACATCGTGGGGACTCGGCACTATGAGGTGGCACGTATGCTGAAGGAGCTTCCAAAGAGCCAGACCTTCAAACTCAAGCTGGTGGAGCCCATGAAGGCCTTTGGTGAGTGACTGACAAACGCTCGAACATCTCCCTATGCTGTTATAATTGCCATGAGCTGGCAAATCCGCTCTTTGGGTCAGAAGGACCACCTGGTGTGAGTAAACACCAGCCTCTCACCTTACTGAACACATGCAGTGACAACTTCATCAGGCACATAAATGACACAATGTAGAGCGTCACGCTAAAACGTCCCAACTGGCCATGGTAAAACCCCCCTTTTTGGTATCTTGGACTATTTAGCCTATCACAGGGCTTGTTTCCAAAGGATAGCTTTTATGACTGGCTGTGCCACTTCCTCCATAGTTTTGAGGTGCACCAGTGTCTAGAGTTCAAAGCTGAATTCCAGTTCGATTCTCTCAGCCAAATACCGGAATGGAAAATTGGACAAATGGTGGCGAGGCTGGGAAACGAGTCTCCTAAATCACTCGCCCTCGTGATGTGAAAAAAGCTTACGGCCCCCTCCCCCATTCCTCAGAGAAGTGCAGTTTTAATGCATGAAACTGCACACAGCCTCCATCTGGCCAATAGGGGGAGTCAAACTGTCAGGGACAGATTTACCACAGTCCACTGCATCAACCCCCTACTGGAGTTCCCGGAAAGTTCCAGAGCTGAGAGTGGAACCCATTTGTCTTGGTAATTGAGGGACCACTGCGTGCCGGTGCTCAGACCCTCTGAGGTGGGGCTTGCACCCCCCGTGAGGTGCCATTTCAGCTGGAGGGGGGTGTGTTCTCGCGGTCTTTGAGTTTATGATGTGTCTGTGGTCTCGCAGGCTGGAAGTCTCCCGTTCTCCTGTGATCCGGTTCAGACCAGCCTGCTTGTTTTGGTGACGAACGCGTTGGGCAGTTCGAACCCTGCCGTGATCGCCGGTGTGTGACAGGTGTGACCATTTAGCAGACAGCTGTAGGACACAGACGTGTGGCTTTTATGGCCCTGAAGATTCGCATCAACGTCGGTTAGTGTCGGATCTGTGAGCCAGACAGGAAATGGCAGCTGCCATTCTGATCAGGGCACCTGCAGTCTGTCAGTACGGGGTAAATTTCTGTTTGATTAGCGTCGCGTCTGATCCACCTCCTATTAGTACCCAGATCCTGCCCCCGGGAGTGGCACCAGGCCCCCACCTAGCCTCCTTAATCGTCCCCCGAGGTCCTGCTTTGGGTCTGGCTCTGGCTCTGTCGGACAGTGCCGTTTCTAATGAGAGCATTTTTTATTGATGACACCAGATGACGTGCTGAGCGGTTAATGACCGATGCATTAGAGGAGGGGAAACTTTCCCAAAGCCCTCACATTAACCCCTCCCTTGAAGAGTGGCCCGGCGTCCACATTATCCCAATCACCCCCCCCCTTTGGGATTCCGGACAGAAAGACCCCAACAGGCAGAGTGGAGCGGGAATGCTGAGCCGTGCCATTGAGGCCTTCAGGTACAGGGTAATAACCACTACAGGGGCCCCCTCGCCGCCCCCCCCCCCCCCGCGGTGTCCATCTCCGGCGGCAGTACGGAAACCTGGCCCGCGGCACATTGTCTGCCTCCTGCCGCGGTCGCTGTGACCTGGGAAATGGGCTCTCCTGGTGCCTCCCACTCCCCCGGCCCCTCTGATCCAGGATCGCTCTGCCTATGTGAAGTGTGGTTCTTGTAGTGTATTTAAGACTGAAAATGGGAAGGGGGCTTCTGTGGGGAGGGGGGTGGCCTTTCAGTGGGCTAGAGAAAAGTCAAAGTGGGCGGTGGGGGTGTCAGTGGGCGGGGGGCCCTCAGCGGCTCCCTTCTGTCATTATTTCAGAGAAGCCAGCAACATGATGCAGTGTGGCACATTCAGGCGGGGGGGGAACTTTCATTGTGGCTTCTGGCTAATTTTCTAGCCTCCCGCTACAGAAATCTAAGAATTCTGAGGGTTAAGATGCACTGATATTAGGCTGCCAGAGTCACCCTGACGGACACAGTGGCCATGTCACTGTAGGGTGTGAGGGTCATTCCTCTGCTTCTTGTCTCCTGTTCACAGAAATGTTGGAGCCACGGTCCAGGGGCGGCAAAACAGCCGGGGAGAGCCGTCTGGGGACAGGCAGGGGAACCCTGCGGCTCCGGGCCAAGGGCCCCGCCACCGTGGAGGACGTGGTGAGCGTCGGCGCACCCAGTCGCTGTGCCAGGCTAAAGCTAAAGGTGTGGCTGCGTCGGCATGCTGAGCCGGGCTGATGGTGTGTTTCTCAGCCGACAGAGTTTGAAGAGAAGGCCATCAAGAAGGTGGATGATCTTCTGGAAAGTTACATGGGGATCCGGGATACAGAGCTGGGTGAGCGAGGAGCGCGATACACAAACACCGTCCCGATCTCATCATCATCTGTAGATTTGAAGTCTCAGAAATGAATTGACCAATCAGGGTGGCCCGTTTGGGCCGAGCAGCACCTGTAATGCTGCTTCACGCACGTCACTGAAAGCGCCCCCGCCTCTCCCCAGCTTCGACGATGGTGGAGGTGGGCCGGGATAAGCACAATCCAGACGAGTTCGCCATGGCACTGGATCAGGCCTTGGGTGACTTTGCCTTTCCGGACGAGTTCGTCTTCGACGTCTGGGGAGCCATCGGGGACGCCAAGCAGGGACGCTTCTGATGCTGCTGCTGTGTGGACCCCCTTCATTTTTGTACGAAGCGTCTGTTTCTTTTATAGTGTTAGTGCTATATGGGCCTGATCCTCGGAGCCCGTGCTCAGTCTTCGGCACGCCGCTGCCTCGGGGTCCTGCCACTCCCCACCCATGTTCGTTTGTCTGCCTGTGTCACTGACGCTCGGATCCTCACTGATGATTGGAAGCCAGGAGCCACTGTTGCCGGGGCTGTCCGTGGATCACCATGCCACAGGAGACCTGGCAGGACCATGCAGACACAGATCCTGACGGCAGTCCCTCCCTCCCTCTCTTTTACTGTCCCTCCAGATCGAAAGTGTTTTGTTGCTGTGGGGGTGTCACATTGCTGAAGCTTTTATTACCTGCTCTAGAATTATGGATAGTGTTATATACACACACACACACACACACACACACACATGCACACAGAAACACAACATTGATTTTTACCCTCCCAAAACATTTTTTCTCATTTTTGCCCGTAATTAATCTTGGTCACTGAGCTGCACGCAGTGAGTGTGTCATCTGTCATGGGGGTGCTGTGGAGGCAGGGAGCGTGACTCGCGTGTCCTCGACACGGTCCCCGTCAGTGTGCTTTATTGAGGTCGCAGCACTCTGCGTAAATTTATGGGCTGGTGCAGTGATGCCGCGTCGTCCCTAGGAGGTGCCGGCGCAGTGGAGCGCCAGGATTTGGGGTCTAATCGGACAGACGTGGAGGCCAGGGCGTGGCCAGCACCTTCCACACAGACACGCCCGCCTTGGTCTCTCCTGCCCACAAATGGATCACTCTGCCATCTTGTCTGGCAAAAATTGGAGGGGGCAGTTTAGTCTCTGTATCGTCATACGCGGGATGTACCCCTCCGTCGCATATTCTGGGGGGTTGGTGTGTTATAAACACAGCCCAGCAAAGCTGACACCAGCTTCCAATCATGCCTGTGCTCCCTCCGTAGCTGTTATTGCGGCCTTTTGATGCTTCTGGGATAACCCGTGCTGACGAGAGCAGCCAAACCAGCTGATACCCCCCGGCAGTCAGGATAGAGGCTTGAAATCCATTTCCCAGCCTTAGCTGGACTGTAATTGAAGGACGTACCGTGTGGTCCTCGAACATCTGTATTATTGTGACTAACGGCACTCTGGCTCACAGGAGACCCGTGTGATCTGGCGGTACTGAACGGCTCTGGTTTCTCCAAGGGAGCAGGCGTCTATTGGACCACCAACGCGCGGGACTAGTTCCGTTGTGTCGAACGACAAACACCATCACCATCCCAAGTCTGATTTCAGCCCACGCTTTACGAAATTGAGATATTTTAGGATTTGGCCTAACTTGTGCTGAACTTGTCCTGTGTTTATTTTTTTATTCTGACACTGTTTTCAGTTGTCGGCCAGCAGCAGCCGGCAGCAGAGTAATCGGCGCTTTCCTTCCCGGGTTTTACCACGTACGGCGGGAGGAGATTTGCCGCTAATTCTAGTTTTGGGTTTTAAGGAGCCTGTGAGTTGCATCCAGAAGGTTCCGTCATCCTGCCATGTCAGCATCACACCAGTAACCTTTGGTTGAGAATGTTAATTCTGTCATTTTTACAGACAAACTGGATACCTTTTACTCTCTTATCTGTCACACCAAAAGCTATAGAATCATTAAAAGCTGTATCACTGAAATGATTTAAATCATCTCCAGCTGTTTTTCTGGTTCCTTACTGATATTCTGCTTTTGCTATATGTTAATGTGCCCTTTTTATGCCCAGTGCATGCTCCATTACTGCAGCTCCCAGGCTAGAAGGCATCATTTCCTGTTTGCGAGGTGTGTAATTGTGGAAATGCTGGTTCAGTGTGGCATTCTGGGACCTGCTGGTCTTGGGCGAGCTTTGAGCTGGGGCTCTGCACTGTGCGAGGGTTGCGTGTGTCATCATCTCCTGGTTGCTCTGGTGCTTCGCTTTGGTCATCTTGTGGTTAAATGGAGACCTGTGTGCCGGGGCCGGTGGTCTGGACGGAGCTGCTTTGGAGTTCCAGGCCGACTTCCAGAACGTTCTGGCACGTGGCCACACGTCACTCCTCACTCTTCCGAGTGACCCGCTGAGCGGGTCGCGAGCACACACTGTCTTTTGGCCCGGAATCACCAACTGCTGCTGATTGGTCAAGGTGTCTTTGTTCATCTGGATGACGTCTGTGTCCCTGAACCATGGGAACGTTTCTGAAGGAGCCATTGAGGATTACCTGGCATGTTGGTAATACCAAGATGCACTTTGGTTCTGCTTTTTGTACCTTATGTCTATTAGTTAGATGTAACTATATACTGTATTTATGCTGCATCTACATTTGGGAAAAAAATGGACACCTACCTATGGAAAGGTTTGTAACATTCCGTACATTTTGTAATTATAAAGACATCAAATCTATAAAACAACATCATGCAATTAAAAAAGAATGTATTCATTTGTTGGGGGTGGGGGTGGGACTCAGAAGGTTGCTGGTTTAATGCCACCATTGGGTCCTTAACCCCAATTGGTCCAGGGAATGGCTGACCCTGCCCTCGCATCTATGCTTGTTCCATGAGGTGACCTCCTGGGATGCTTTTCCAGCTGTCCTGATGGAGATTGCACGTATATGCTGAGCTCTCATTGGTCACTTTTCCATCACACTCTGGGCAAAACATTTCTACCCTGTGTAGGTCATGTAATGCGACACTCTTGCTCTCCTTCGTAGGCGGCCTGGCGCGTCCACACTTGACAGGTCCCCTTCTTTGGCGTGCGTGGCCATCTCCCAGTTTGGGGTTTAACCTAATAGCTGAAATGATGCATAACAGCCAAAGAATAGCTACTGGTCCGGATCAGGAGGATGACCACCTGTTTATCTGAGCCGTGCTTTTGGGCTCATCGGCTCCGGGACACAAAGGGGCGTCTCCTGTGAATGAGGAGGCTTGAGGGTGGCAGAGTCCCGATAGCTAAGTAAAGGTCACTCCTGTTTAACACACTGCTATTGATTTCCCTCCCAGAGCGGCGGTAGTTAGGATTCCCCCCCCCCGGCAAATCCCACAGGGAGATGTGTCGTTTAGTCTTTATGAAAAAAGAACGGTATTCATCTAAACACTCTCCATATTTAATGTTCCTCATTACTTATTGATTTCCTCACCGAGTTATTCATGTGAATATATATCTTGAGTGGCGTCCTGTTGGGGGAATCATCATGAAAGCGCCTTAGCTGTCTGCTCGACTGCCTGAGTAAAAACGACGCCGGGCTCCCTGGGGCTTCGGTCATGAGCCCGCGTCCAATCCGTGCAATCTGATTAAGACGCTGTCTAAGTTAATTGTGACCACCTTCTTTTTCTTTTTTCTCTTTGTGAAATTGAATTACGGGTGACATTTTTTTTTGTTTTCACAAACTGGAAACCCCTGAGGAGGAGGGAAATTTTCCTTCCCTGGAGGAGCGTTTTCTTAAAAGGGTAATTTTATGCCTTGGGCTCCTTTGGGATTCACACTAGATGCCTGGTCAAGAAAATGCGAGTCTACCTCAGTTTCCCACAGAGAAACCGTTTTATGAAATGGATGCAGGCATGCGAGTCAAATGCAGGCCTGTTTGAAGTTCACCCAGATCCCTGATTCTGTGGCGCACCATGCAACACGATTTCTGGACGTTTCTTTTCAGCTTAGCTGGTTCCTCTCCATGTCGACCCCCAGCCACAGAAGTAAATAAAGCCGGCCCGTCCTTCAGATGAATTTGAGCGCCCCCTGATGTCGGAGGTCTTCCTTAAGCTCCAGGTGCGGTTCCTGGCCCAAAGTGGCCCCTCTGTCCTGGCTCATAAGAGGTCTGTTTATCCACACCTGGTTCTTCCAGAGGCAGGCATCCAGTCTGGCACCGACGTCGGGGAACAAAGAGAAGAAAGGCTCTCTGCATTTGCATGGTGATTTTTGTAAATTTTTAAAATGTAATTAAAAACAGATGGCGTTACTCTCCCTCAGTCTTTCTCCCTCTGTCGCTCTCAGCTGTCCACACGGACGCAGGGAGAAGCGAAGATCCATTTATATTCATTCTCGCTAGCCAAGGCATTAAGCTTCGTCCAAAATCCACTATATTTAATGTTATTGCTATGTTCAGCATGAATACTGGCAGGCGGCATGACAGAGACATCCCCTTCTCCATGACAGCCCCGGTCTGGAGTTCTGTTCAGATGCCCACTTGTGCTTGGTTATGCCTGGAGGGCGCTGTGTGACTCAGTGGGTTAGGAGGCCGTGGCCGTTACCGGCGGCTCACCAGTTCGAGTCCCAGGATCTACAGAGTAATGTCACTGTCAGGACCCCTAACCCTTTAACCTCAGTTATCCCCGACCCTGCGCTCTCAGTAATGTTGCTTTGGGCAGAAGCTGCTACTAAATAAATAAAAATGTAAATGTTCTAGCTGGGCTTCTGCAGCCTGCTCTTGCCAGTGAGTGGCGTTTTATCACAGCTCTGTAATCCCAGCACCATCTACATCCAGGCCAGAAGCAGCATGTCCTTGCTTAATTGCATCACCTAATTGAATTTGGCCCATTATGCAGGCCGGGCCGCCGGTCCTTCGAGCAGCTGGCCTCCTAGCCTTTTCCCTTCGCCTGATCACATTAGCCCCTGTCTGAACAGCGTCACCCCCTCCACCGCCCTTTAATATGGACTGTCCAGGGTGAAGCTGGTCTGGCGGCAGGTAAATAAGATTGAAACACCTTAACGCGAGAACGTGGCCGGGCCGATCGATTGGCGCATATCGCCCTGGGGTCGGAGGACGTTTTTTTTCCCCAGACGTGTCTGCCAGTTTAATTCTGTCAGATTGCATGTGTATAATTGCATTCTGCTGTTAGGCATAATTGGTAAATCTGTTGATTTGCGTCCAGTTTGCGCTGCGGCGTGTTTCCCTGATGCCCTGATTATGTTGTTTGTGGCAGATGTGTCCTAGTGTGAGTCGGGCGTTGTGTAATCAAAGTGGGTATGCAGTAATCAGTGCTGATATCAGGCCCTATGATGACTAATGCCGGCTTCTAGAGACTTGGGGGGGGGGGGGCATTTCCAAATAAAAGGGGGTTCCAGGTTCCCTGGAGTACATTTTAAATGGGCCCCCAGCTGAGGCCTGATTGCATCCTGGTTCAAATTAGGCGAATGTTTGAAGGCAAGGAATCTGCCTGGGTCAGAATGGGTGCTCATCTGGATTACGGAAAAGCGTCTCTCTGTCTCCCGGGGGGGGGGGCAGGTGTTTGGGCTGACCCTCTCTCTGTTGTCCATTTTATTTTTCCATGTGTTTCAGAACAATAGTTGCCTTTTGCTGAGGCTGCTGTACTGGGCTAAAAGAAACAAGTTAGTGTTTTCTTGCGTCTGTTCGAAGTCGGTCGGCACTCCGTTCTGCGTGTGGCCTGGCTCGCCCCCCACCCTTCCAGTTACAGTATGCAGCGCATCTCGTGCTCCGCTTTCCGGTCTCCTCACATCCCCGGTTACGGAGGAGAGACTGTGCACGTGCGGCTTCTCAGTGGCCCGGCCTTGAGCGTTCATGGCATCCCTGTGAGTCCCACGTCACATGTGTTTCACAGGCTCTTGTCGTTGCTGTTATTCAATCCAGAACCAGGACCAAGTTTGGGTTTGGGGGTCCCGCCCAGACACACTATCTCCAGCAGGGGCTGCAGGGGAGATGAATTATAGAAAGAACGGAGGAATGAGAACTTCTTAGAACATTGCCGGGAGTTATCTGGCCGTAAGGATGGGCTCTTTCACGCCTCCTTCCCAGAATCCCTGGCGGTGGCCCTGGCACGGGGATCTGTCTGGGGCTCATTTTCGCAGCCACGTCCTTCAGCACGCACTTCTAAATCACTACTGACGGCGTCTGCCTGCACTCGCACCGAGACACGCCCCCTCTGTTTGGTTTGGACCGGCGCTGATATGCAGTCGGGACCTTCGCCGCAGCGACACAAATGGGCCCCTCTCCTAACCCGTGCCCTCGATCCTTCTCTCATTGGGCCGCTGGTTTCTCACGAGAGTTAGTGTGGGCTGGAAAAGAAGCAGAGCTTACTCTGCTTGCAGGAGATGGAAGCCGGCTTTGTCTGTAGCCGGAGTGCGCAGTCATGGGGTTTATCGCGGCTGTGATCTTTCCCCGACCGTTGTTTTACTTTTCCTCTTTCATGTCTTCCTCCTGGCAGCCCACGCCTGTGCCTCTCCCTCCTTTCTCCCGCTCGCTCCCTCCGTCTCCCTCCCCATGCTGCAGGCAGAAACGAGCGGGCGTGTTCCTCCGTCACGCTGCCGTGCTGTTTGGAAGCCGCCCGCCCTGCGAGTGCTGCGGAGGCCTTGCGGGCCCCGGCTGCTCTTTACAGCCAGATGGGCCTTGTTAAAGCGCCGTCAGAACCCAGGGTCTGCGCGGCACTTCAAAGTGCCTGTGGTCGCTCGATATTTGGAGAGTCGCTCTCCTCCTTGTCAGCTTTCCTTATTGGCCGAGACAGCCTCCTGGGCGACACAACGAAGGGACCACCCAATCAGATGGCTCCGAACGACTGAAGTGATAATTGCGTCCCTTTGAAATGCTTCTTCTGGTTTGCAGCCTAGTCAAATGAGCCTCTCTGCAAAAATAACACCAAGCCTAATGCTTTGTTTTCTGGAAAGATAGTTGCATTTAAATTACTTCTGATTCCCTCTCTGTCCACCCTGTCCCTGCGTCCTGTGGTTCTGTCTTAAGCTATAAACATTAACTGCCCCCTTTCCAGCTTTTTTGGGTGCCCCCCAGCTGGTTACCTGGAAGGCAGCTTGGTTGATCCTGCCTCCTCTCATTCCTTACACCCGCCTCCTCTACAATCTGATTGGTTTTCTCCCTGAACCAAGCATTTTTCCTTCTGCCCTCAGAACATTTTTGTGTAAGTGAAACTCCCATGAGCCTCAGCCACCAGCTTCAACAGCTCTGGGAAGCCATGTTAAACGATTCCTTCAGCACAAGGTGTGACATGTGAGTCTCTGGATCCTCCTCCGCTGTAATGAAAGCCAGCTCCCTCATGACACAGGAGTATGAATAATCCATGGCAAGCTCTGGAAAGTTCACACCGCTCTTTCCATACACAAACAAATGCAGATTAGACAGAGACTGTTTCTGAGCTCTCAACAATGTATTTATAACAGCTGCAGAGTGGGAAAGAGAGGGGCTTAGTGGTGATTTTGGGATCCCGGTGCATTGTGGGATTGTGTGCTGTACCTGTAACGTAGGGCTGACAGATGGGCGGAAAACCGGCCTGGAACTGGAGTTTCCACAGGTCCGGAGGGAGGCGGCCCACTGCTTGGGAAAAGAAAGTGGGCAGGAGACGGATCTTGAACATTGATGGGAGTGACTGAGAGAATCGAGGGGGGGGGGGGCACGTTTGCCAGGCCCCTGACAAGAACCCAAGTCCTGGGCTCCAGCAACGGTCCAAAGGTTCTGGGGTGCTGAGGGTGTGACTCCAGGATCAGCTGCTCCTGTCCCTCCTGGGGCCTCTTGTAGTGAAAGAATGGAAGTAATTATGCAGAAAACGCAAAACCCAAATCCGTGGCCAGAGATTGCTCTGTGACTCCCTCTGAGTCACCAGGACCCGACGGGTTGCCCATCTACATGCCCGTCTGTCGGAGCCGGCCAATGGCCAGAGAGCGCCCACCTTGCTATTTTAAGCAGGCAGGGGCAGCCAGCCATTAATTCTGGCAGAGCTGGTTCTTTCTATAGATCTGTGTGTCGTCACCTGTTTTCTGGATGGAAGCCACGGCAGCAGCGTGTGACCCGTCTGATGCCTGTGTTTGAGCACCATTGTGCCTCCGGATCCAGACGTGGGCGCTGGGCCAGGGTGGAACATCACTTCAGTCCCACCATACGAGCCGCCACACCCAAAATGGCTGTCAGGCCACCTGAACCAGGCCCAAGGAAAAAGGCTAAACACCGCTGGAATAGCGCCACCTGTATGAATGAAAAACCAAGCGTGAGGTCTTTAATTTTCAGTTTCTGTTTGTTTGCCTGATCATTATTGTCCATCCCTCCCTTCGCTGTCCTTATTTTTTTGACACCTGAACCAATATGGAAGCCAGAATGGAAACCCATTAAACTTCTGTAACACATACTGGGGGGGGGGAGAGATCCTTAATGGCTGGACATGGTTTATTTTGTCTGACAAAAACATTGTAGGTTGTTTAGCATCTGTCTGTCTCCTGTCCGTCTGTCGATCCATCCATCTTTGTACAGTGGTACCTCGGTTCTCGAACTCACTAGAACTCGAATTTCTTTAAAGTCGAATAAATCAGTTTGACCTAGAACTCGATCTGAATATCAAAAGTTGAACCATGAACGCATGCGACAGGAGAAGTCATACTACAATGCAATTCTTACTTGAATGCCTTCTTCACAGACTGAATGATTAACCAAATAAAGCAGTGCAACATTACAGTAACTAACAATAAATAAACTACTAACTTGCATGTACTATTAGAGCATTTTATTTTACCAAGTAAATGAACTGAAAACCAGTTCTCACTGCTTTTACGTTATATTCGGGAGAAATAGCAGATCACGCATCAGAACTACATGGGATACAAACATCATGCGTGTAACTAAACTCTTCAGCCAATAAAGGCAAAGATGTGTCGTCACAGAGACGGTTCCAGTTTGTGTAGCCGGGTGAGAGGTTGCAATGCATCTAAGCGTAGCACATTGCATCAGGATCAGAATGCGTTGCTTTAAGCCAGCGCTGTAAGCAAGTCGAACGCACCCAATGACCGGACTGGGGAAACAAATTGAATCGTGGACTTAATACAGAGGACTAATGAAAACAACCAGAAACAGCTGATCACATTGGGATCCCACACAAGGTTAATGAAGGGGTGTGGCACACGAAAGGAGTGGACAATCGGGGCAGGACAGGGGTAATGTTAAGCCATTAAGAAAAAAATGCTCTTCTTGATTTACTCTGTTCATTTTGTGTTTAAATGCTAAAAAAACAAACATATTTAGGTGTAATATTGGGGGCCGGGAACCAATTAACTTGTTTTCCATTATTTCTTATGGGAAAAATTTGATCAGACCTACAAATTTTTAGTATTCAATCTGGAGTCCGGAACGGATTAAGTTCGAGAATCGAGGTACCACTGTATATATGTATGTGTGTGTGCCTGCAGTTCAGCGTTTTCTCCCTCTCCCCAGATGTCTGAGGTTTGAAACCCCCGTATTTGGGGAGGGGTAATGCCTGCGTTCCCCGTCACCTGATACAGCCGTTCTCATGTGAAGCTGGTCTCCCTGCAGGCACGCACCGAGAGACGCCGGCGCAAGGCTGCGGCGGAGGTTCGAGGGCCTTACAGGACCATTCGCTAGTGCTTAACAGGAGCTGTGCGATTGGTGGATTAAGCACACTCACTCACTCCCTCACACGCTCAGAAGTCTATGGAGGACTCGCACTTGCTAATATAAGTCAGATTACAAAACATGCTCATTAAAGAGGGCTATGTCCAGCATAGCCAGACTGAAGCCTTACCATCCTTTCAGGGGGGAGGGGGTGGACTTACTGTGTTTATCAGACACCCTGAGGAACATGTCTGGTCAGATCAGAAGACAATATGTTCCGGATCAAAATGAATAAATTTAAAAAAACATATAAAGGGTTTGCATTTTGCTTGGACATAATTCTCCATTATGAAAGTCATTATTTTGGCATGTAAGGGACCCCGACCCTCCCCCCCCCAAATCACCAAGGACTATCGGAGCAGACGGTTCATTCAGATATCAGACGTAGTAAATTTGGATGTCACGCTCATAGTCTGCCAATTAGGGTTTAATCTTGTGTGTGAAGGTGGCTTTTCACCCTGATTATCGAAGGAGAGGGTACGCCACACCAGTGCCGGAATGTTCTGTTCTGCCGCTCAGCACTTTTCATTACATCTGTATGGGATTTTGTCATTTTTGGCCGCTGTTAAATGAAGGAATCTGAAGTTCATGTTTCGTGGTAGTCAGCGGCAAGCGATTGGCCCCTTGGAGGTCACATGACCTTCCAAAGGTCCAGCCCACAAGGTAGTTGTCCCTCTTTCCTCTTGCTGTTCTTGTCTCTGCCCCTGACCTTTCACCTGGTCCTGACCAGCCCTGGGATCCCTTCCTGCTTCCCCTGTGGCCCGTCGCCTTCACGTCAGGAGTCTCGTGGGATGATTTACTCGGTATGGAGTCTGCTGCAGAGCCCGGACTTAATGCTTATCAATTTAAAGTGGCTTCGTAATGAGCGTTCTGGTTTTATTGTCACCCTTGGCTGGCCCTCCGTGACTTTTCTGCTGTGTGGCTGCGGGCCACCGCAAGGAGTCTCTGCTTTGGGATTAATTAAGATGCCTATTTATAATATCGTGCTCTTGTCACGGTGACTGTAATGTTCCATAAGAGGGTGGGAAAATTAGGTTTTTCAAATTACAGGCCAAGCCACCGTCCGCGGAGGTGAGGGGGCCCATTTGCGGGTGGCGGTCAGCCACCGCTGCCCCAATGCTCCCCTCACGGAGGGAGCGACGATGAGGCGTGAAAGCAAGGTCAGGTGGTCTCAGGGCCCGTAATCTGTGAGGCTCGACTTGAAATTACTGGCCGTGTGAAGTATTGGCTTTTTTCAGCGTTTGTGTCCACAGAGTGCCAGCCGGAGCCGTGCCTAACCGCCAGCGCCCACATCCTATTCCGTTTCATCTGCCGCCATGCCGCGTCTGTCCTCATCCGACACTTACTCTCTCCCGCCGGAGGTTCCTGTCGCTGCACCGGAGTGTTTACGCGGTTTTTTGGTCTCCTCCCGGGTGCAAACTGTGCCTTTGCTCAGGAGGACATTGGACCGGTTTGGGGGACAGATGTCACCAAAAAGAAAGTTGTTTGATTTTAAAGATAAAAAAGAAAATCTGGTAAATGAGACCCCCACCCAACACCCCTTCCCCCCAAACTCCTCTGGTAATGATCCTACTTAGGTCTCCTTTTTTCTTCTGTATTTTTTTTCTTTTTCTTGTATGTGTGTGTGTGTGTGTGTGTGTGTGTGTGGGGGGGGGGGGGGGTTTTTGGGGGGGGGGTGGTGGGGTGTGGGGGGTGGTTTGGGTGCGAGGGGGAACTAGGCCCACAGGTCCCCAGTTCGGGGGGTGCAAAGAACGACGAAAATATGCCAGGCGAGCTGATTTAGGTGAATATTAACACTCTGGTTACAGCCCCCCAATCCC
>JABFDZ020000118.1:23456336-23480424 GCA_019775955.2 Pollimyrus isidori | reverse complement strand
ATGCTGGTATGACAATTTAACAAAACTGTAAGTGCTGTAAATGCTGCTGCTTAGTTATAACGGCCACTTTCATTACCGTGAAGATGCAAGCAAGGGTTTGCGATTTTTTTCAGTGTTTATAACCCCCCCCCCCGCATAACAGTCCATTTTTCATACATTTCCTCAGACCTGACGTTGTTATATGCTGAACACAAGGTCCAGCTGGGTAGCCAGCTGGCCGTGGCGCCTTTGCCGGTGACAGGAGCACGTATCATACGATGGCCCCTTTGTGTAATGAGACAGCCCCTCTGTGTGATGTGATGGCCCCCTTGTGTGATCACCCGCTCCCCCCCTCCACCCCATGTCGTGTGATGCGACAGCCCCTTCGTGTGATTACAGCCCACCTGTGTGATCATGGCCCCCCTGTATAATTACAGCCCCTCTGTGTGATGCAACAGCCTGCCAATATATTCATAGCCCCCCTGTGTGAACACGGCCTCCCTGAGTGATGCGACGGCCCACCTGTGTGACGCGACGCCCTGCCTGTGTGATGCGACGCCCTGCCTATGTGATTAAAGCCCCTCTGCATCCTTCCTAGGAGCTGCCAGAGCATGACGAGCCTGTTCAGCAGCACGGTGTCGCCGCCCCGCCGCGGCCAGAGCAAGCCACCTCTGCGCGCCCTCTACGACCTGCTCATCGCACCCATGGAGGGGGTGAGGCCTTCTGGAGCAACAATGAACTGGGCTGTCAGGCTGGGGCAGTAGCTGAAGTTACATGTCCTGTCTATTAATGGGATAGGCCCCACCCATTACAGACCCACCTAATAAACCCTACAAGCAGAAGACATAAACTGTAAAAGACGAAAATAATAGACTTGCCATGCCAATCAAGTAATGGACTCCACCCATTAAGTCACAGAGTGGCGTTTGATTAGGGTAGAGATTTGTGTGAGAGCTCATTAAGATTTTGATTAGCCATTAACTACTCCTCTGTGTTTCAGTTTGTTTTGAGCTGAGCCTGCCGCCCCCCCTTTCCCAATTCTCTAGGGCCTGATGCACTCCAGTGGTCCGGTGGGTCGCCACCGACAGCTGGTGCTGATCCTGGAGGGAGAGCTGTACCTCGTCCCCTTCGCCCTGCTGAAGGGCAGTTCCTCGAACGAGTACCTGTACGAGCGCTTTAGCCTCATCGCCGTGCCCTCCGTGGGCAGCCTGACCTCCAAGGTGAGAGCGTGACCCTTCACCCCCCACCCCTGAATGCAGGCCTTTCTCTGCTAACATCATTTGATTATGTATTTTAAATAGACTACAGCATCATACATGCTAATGATAGCGATAAAGTATTAACCCCCGGCTAACCGCTGGTCTCTGTGCCCAGCCTCATTCCAGGAGGGCGGGGCCAACCCTCTGTAGGGGCGTGTCCACGGCAGCGGTGGTGGCCAATCCGCAGCTGCCGCCCACGGTGATGGACCGCTGGCTGTGGGGGCCCATGCCCTCGGCAGAGGAGGAAGGCCACATGGTTGCGGAGCTCCTGGGCTGTCAGCCAATGAGTGGCCTGTCTGCCACCAAGGAGCAGGTGATGGCCGCCCTGGGCCAGGCCGAGTGCATCCACTTCGCTACACACATCTCCTGGAAGCTGGCCGCCCTGGTACTCACCCCCAGCCAGGAGGGTGCGGGGCTGGGGGCTGGCAGCGGTCCGGGCACCGGCACCGGCAAGGCCTACACCATTCCTGAGAGCCTGCGGGTCCCGGATGATGCCAGCGATGCCGAGAGCATCTGCGACAGCCCGCCTCTGCAGGAGCTCCTGCTCACCGCCGCCGACATCCTGGACCTCCGTCTGCCCGTCAAACTGGTGGCGCTCGGCTCCTACCAGGAATCGGACGGCAAGGTGACGGCAGACGGCATGGTGGGCCTGACGCGGGCCTTCCTGGCAGCCGGAGCGCAGTGCGTGCTGGTGTCACTGTGGCCCGCACCCGCCGCCGCGTCCAAGATCCTGGTGCACAGCTTCTACTCGGCGCTGCTCAGTGGCACCAAGGCCAGCACCGCCCTGGCAGACTCCATGAAGGCCGTGCAGAGCAACTCGCAGTTCTCACACCCCTCCAACTGGGCCGGTCAGTACTCACTGCAACCCCCCCACCTCTCCAACTGGGCTGGCCATTACTCAATGTAATCCCCCACTCCTCCAGGCAGGTCAGTCAGTACTCACTGTAACCCACTGTCCCCCCCCCCCCCTCTCTATGGGGATGTGTCTCTGCAGGCTTCATGCTGATTGGCAGCGATGTAAAGCTGAATAGCCCCTCATCTCTGATTGGACAGGCGCTGGCAGAGATCCTGCAGTATCCAGACAGGGCTCGGGATGCTTTGCGGGTCTTACTGCACCTGGTGAGATCCACTTCCAGTGCCTAGCTGCCAGTGCTGAGTCCTCTCTTGTGAACATGTTCCTTCTTCCATTTGTCATGACCTTTTTCCGTCACTCGCCATCTTTCTTTCTCTCCCACTCCTTACATGCTTTGCCCTGTTTACCTATTTGTCTTATATTCTCTTGTTCTATTTTTTTTAATCCACCATTTATTCTGCCCCTTCCCACCTCCTCCCATCTGCCCTACCCAGGTGGAGAAGTCACTGCAGCGGATCCAGAGTGGCCAGCGTAACTCCATGTACACGTCCCAGCAGAGCGTGGAGAACAAAGTGGGCGGAGTACCCGGCTGGCAGGCCCTACTGACGGCCGTCGGCTTCCGGCTGGAATCAGCTGGCACAGGGCTCCCCGCTGCTGTCTTCTTCCCCACCGCCGATCCCGGCGACCGGCTACAGCAATGCAGTACCACACTGCAGGCGCTATTGGGTATGCAGGGGGCGGGCTTGGTGGAGCTGAGGGTGGGGTTAGGTGCATAGTGAAAAATATGAATATCTCACCCTGACACTCCTTGCATCCCCCAGGTCTGCCACCCCCTGCCCTGCAGGCCCTATGCAAGCTCATCGCAGCCTCTGAGACTGGAGAACAGCTCATCAACAGGGTAGGCAATGAAATCAGCACGCCGCAGCCACACAGAGTGGCCTCTTGGTCACAGCGTTGGCATGGCGATAGAAAAGCCCATGGATACTGTCTCAGGAAGGGAAACAACAGGGAGAATTACATCAGTGATCAGAGCTTGAAGATCGAAGCTTGATTGGTTTATCTCAGCTCTGAAGCAGCAAGCTAAATAATCCCAGGATTTCATTAATAGTTTATTACATCACCATGATTGCAAAGCTGATAGACTACTGCTAGATTGTTTTTCTGATATAAGAAGACAGTAAGAAAGAATAGCAGCGAGAAGTGGGTGAAATTGGAATCAGAATGAATGTTGGAAGTTGGATGTTGTGAGGATCTTGCCGTTCTGTGGCTGCCTTGTGTGTCCTGCCTTGTGTGTCCTGCCTTGTGTGTCCTGCCTTGTGTGTCGCTGCCTTGTGTGTCCTGCCTTGTGTGTCGCTGCCTTGTGTGTCCTGCCTTGAGTGTCCTACCTTGTGTGTCCTGCCTGTTCTAGGTGTGATGTGCTGTGGCTGTTTCCCATTGGCGATTTTGTTAATGCTCGCAGTGTTTGGCGCTAAAACCTCTCTCTTTCTTCTTCCCTGCTAACCCACCCCATGAAGGCTGTTAAAAATGTGGTGGGCATGGTAAGTGCTGTCTGTTGTAGCTTGATCCTCATCTCCCGCTGTATTCGAACCCGCCCACCTCTGCCCGCTCGCTCCATATCACCACAGCATGATCCTCACTCTAGTCACGTGCCTCTACCTTCAGGAGTACGGAAGTTATTCTTCTGGTTGGCACTTGTATAAAGATTAATAGATCTTCAAACGAATCCAGCCATTTCAAAGGGTGGGGTAGACCCTAGATGGGATGTCTGACTTGCTATTAATTAGGAGATTATAAACATGGACCTTTGACCACAGTGTACCCTCCATCTGCACAGCTCCACCAGGTCCTGGTTCAGTTGCAGACTGGGGAGAAGGAGCAGGACTTCTGCTCAGCACCCATCCAGGTGTCCATCAGTGTCCAGCTCTGGAGACTGCCTGGCTGCCACGAGTTCCTGGCTGCACTGGGTAGGTGACACGTCTGGGTGGCCAATTGCCTTTCTGCTTTCCAATCTTTCAATCACATGGAGCGTCTGTGTTTTCCACCCTCAAGGCAGCCAATCGCCTATTAGCATTTGTTCTCATACAGGCAGATCGTGTGACATAATGAGTGATATAAAAAAATATTATCGATATTATAAAAAGAGAATATATGTGGGACTGTCATTATAACTGTGGCTATTTATTTCAATAAAGCCATACAGCACCTCAAAGCTACAATAGTTTCACTTCTTTGATCTGAACTGGATACTTAACCATCGCCGCATTGCGCCTCTTCACCACGTTCCTGCCCTCCTGGGTACCCTGCATTTCATGTCGTACTGAAAAAGCCGCCTCTGACACACCAGGGTTTGACCTGTGTGAGGTGGGCCAGGAGGAGGTGACCCTGAAGACGGGAAAGCAGGCTAACCGGAGGATCATGCATTTCGCCCTGCAGTCCTTGCTGGCCCTCTTTGGTAAGTCCCTCGTGTGCCGCTCGCATGCCTCCAGAACACAGCAGCCATCGAGTGTCGGCATCTAAACTGCTGGACAAGGCTCCTTAATGCGAGGTGATGGGGACATGGGTGGAAAGCAGGCGAATCAGTAGCAGATCATGTGGCCCTGTGCTGTGAAGGGTGGATGGATGAATCGATGGAGCGTTATCTTACTCTAATAGGTCCAATTTTCTCTTTGCCAATCCCTTGTTTCTCAGACTCCACCGAGGTCCCCAAACGCCTCAGTCTGGATAGCTCCTCCTCACTGGAGTCGCTGGCCTCGGCCCAGTCCATCTCGAACCCGCTGCCGTTGGGCTACGTGAACCCGCCCTTCTCCCCGCCCTGCCTGGACAGCCTCGCCTCTGATGCCATCTCCGTCTACAGCCTGAGCTCGGTGACCTCTTCCATGAGTTTTGCGTCCAAGTCGGAGAGCGCCAGCGACTTCTTGAGCCAGCGGGCACGGATGGCGGAGCAGGAGCGCTACCGGGGCCGGGCGGGCCTCCTGGGCTCGCTCCACCGCACTCACCTTCCACGGAGCCGCTCCTCCCCACATGGCGGCGGCGGCCGGGAGGAGGATGAAGAGTATGAAGGCTATTCCATCATCAGCAGTGAGCCGCTAGGTGCCACCGGGCATTGTGATACGCTGCCCCTGCCCGCCGGGCACCGGCGACCACGTGGCCGGGCCGGCTGCCGGGGCCTCCAGCGCCACCAGGTGGTCTCTGTCTCCTCTCGCGGCAGCGTCAGCACGCCCACCTCACCAGTCAGGCCCATCCCTGCACCCACCCGCATCTCGCCGTGCCAAAAAGTGGGCAAGGTCAGCAGTTCAGACACGGCGGAATCGGACCAATCCAGCACGGAGACTGACAGCACGGTGAAGTCGCAGGAGGAGAAGGCCAAACTGGACCCTCAGGAGCTGGCGCAGAAGATTCTAGAAGAGACACAGAGCCACCTGCGGGCAGTGGAGAGCCTGCAGCGGGCCGGTATGACCCTCAGGCCCGCACACACACCCAGCCCCACGGGAAGCTGTGCTTTCCGTTCCTCGGAGACCAGCGCGTTCAGCCGGCTCCAGGGCGGCTCGGCCATCAAGGCCCAGTCGCCCACCCTGAGCAGCCGGCCCAGACCCCCGTCCCGTACCTCATCCCTGCAGAAGGTGAGCTCCGGTTACAGCAGCCCCGCCACCTCTGAGATCTCGCTCAAAGATGGCGGCCACCCCTCCCCCACCCTGGATGGCCACACTCACTTCAAGCTCAAGTACCCCAGCTCTCCCTACAGCGGCCACATCTCCCGCTCCCCCAGTAACGTCTCACCCAGTTCCGGCCACCAGTCGCCCTCTGGCAGCGCCCCCTCCCCGGCCCTTTCCTACTCCTCCACTGGTTCCGCCCGATCGAGTCCAGCTGATGCCCCTGACCTGGACCGTCTCAAGCTAGCGGCGATCGATGAAAAAGTCCAGGCCATCCACAATCTTAAGACCTTCTGGGCCTCGGGGGCCCAGCACCAGGGGCCGAACTTGGGCCCCATCCGGGCCTTTCGCAGAGGTCCTGGTGCCATGACTGTGCAAGGAAGCAACGTCCTCAGCCTGCTGAACCTCTCCCCACGCCACGGAAAGCAAGACAAGGTGGCCGACAGCCTGCAGCTGCAGCACCTGGGTGTGCAGGTTTTCGATCAGGACAGCGGGGACCTGCCCAATGGGCATCGTAAGCATGACCCCAAGAATGCGCCCGCCTCCCCCAGCACCTCCATCAGCAGCAGCCCAGGGACCTACCCCATCCGACTGCCCTCTGGGAATGGCTACAAATTTCTCTCTCCGGGGAGATTTTTTCCCTCATCCAAGTGCTAAGAACTACTTAAGACCTACTTTTTGATTGATTCTCTCTGTTTTCTGCTCCTCCTATCACAATTGCCGATTGGCCGCCTGCACTTACGTGAGCTCACTGGTTGGCTGCTCTTTTTGAAATGCTGAAAAACACAATGCAGGTCAGATCACACAGGCCTGCAAAAAGTAAAAGAAGAGTTCATTGTTCTACTGAATCAGACGGACATGAACCTGTGATCTGTATGCCTGCAACTACACTGTAAAGAACACTAAATCTGACATGACTTCAAATACCAAATGGTATTTCCTCCGAAAAAAAAATGTTTGTGTTCCCAAAACTGGACTGTTTTGCTGTTTTTAATTTTGTTTTAACATAATTGTTAATGTTATTATTATTGTTATTATAGTTCTTATGTTTTGTAAATTAAATCCAGTGTTTCACAATCAGCATTAAACCTTTTTATATGATTGAAAAATCAAACAGAACTCAACCATGTAAAAAAAAATGAAAACGGTGAAAATATTTCATATTTTTTTG
The DNA here is from genome assembly GCA_019775955.2 of Pollimyrus isidori. Lineage (NCBI taxonomy): Eukaryota > Metazoa > Chordata > Actinopteri > Osteoglossiformes > Mormyridae > Pollimyrus > Pollimyrus isidori. The sequence goes on along the minus strand of JABFDZ020000118.1, from coordinate 23,473,512 downwards.
AAACGTGGATAAGGCACTTGGCCTGGCATCTTTGTGAATTCAGTGTCATTAAAGCATGGGGTTATCTTCTGTTTCAACGTCTTTTTAGCACACGATTTTGAAAGACAGTTTTTCAATTAAGAAAGTACAACAGACATCTGGTAGTCATTTATCAGTACTCAGTTTCAATAAAGATCAAGTTTTGCTGTCTTGTAGAGGTTTGTGTTTATGTGCAGTGTGATGAATAGGTCCACATAATAACAGTAAACTTAACAACACATTTCAGACGGCTTATACTTTGTTAGCCCGGAAGCACTGCATCAAAATCTATCTTCAGTAACCGTTTCTGAGGAATCACTGGGGACAAAGTAGAAAACAGACTAGATGGGAGGGCAATTCATTGCAGGACACAATTGCACATGATGGGCAACAGACAGCTTCACCTAACAATGTTTTGTACAACAGCAGTTATTGCATGCACAATCGGACATAAAAGGGGGAATTGGAACTACAGTTTACTATGGTAATTATTTAAATTTTTTACTATAAATTGTTTTTTAATCCCACACTGATAGAATTTCGAGGTTTACATAATGGAGACACAGCGTGATAATATTGATATCAATGCGAAAGGTAACAAGGTGTCAAAAGGACACTTCTGAGAAGAATCTCCATCCAAAACAAGTTACACCTCCGTTAGTGGCGCCATTGTAAACTGGGCATAGAAATCTTATCTAATGCACCCCATCAAGGAATTTATATAATTGTTACCATGTCCTGTTTACACAGAGGTTAAAAAACAATAACCCCTGATATCAGTTCTAACAGTTCCACAATGATGTTAAGGAGATGTGGTGAATTGGTCAAGCCTGCGCTTGATTTATAAAGACGCTAACTAAAGACAACAGTCTTACATCGTCCTGTGGTCTAATATAAACTCTAGATATTTTAGAAAAAAGAATCGCCCAGATGCTATAATCAAGCGATTTAGAAGCCGAAGTAATTAAATAAAAAACGTTTTCGAGCCAACAGCATACTTCTCAAATATCGACTTTTTAGCAATGCCCCCTCTTGATTGACAGAGATCCCGCTCGATCGCCCTTGAGTAAAGTTCCGCGTTCGGCTTGCCAGTGGCACAGCAGCGACCGGCCGCACCCTAACTCGACCAATCAGCGTCACCAGGTGGGCGGGCCAGGAGACGTCTTCGCGCAGGCGCAGTCGCATCCGCAGCCACAGAGGAGAAGATGGTGCTCATCAAGGAATAGTGAGTTGCGACGTGTTTTAACCCGATGTCTGTTCTTTTCCAGGCTGATAAATACAGTTTAGACGTAGTTTTGTTGTTTTACGCGTTGACATATGTCTTCGGTTACCAGGAGAAGCACTTTTATGTGAGGCGGGATGGAGTTGGCAGACAGGATGTGATTGGGTGTATTTTGCCGGCTCGTGTCAAGTCTGGCCTGGCGGAGGCGTTTAGTAGAGGTGGGGTTAGCTGGTTAAACCGTATGAACACAGTTTTATTGGGCTTTTACTTGTGTTTACCGCATCTGGCCTCCCCCGAATTAGCGGGCGGCTCCAGCCTCTGAACCGTGGTTACTTTACACTCTCCAAGCGCCGTGTCGACTTTCGGGAAACTTTTCTTTAGTAGCTCCAAGACCAGTTGGGTATGTTAGATAATCATGGGTGTTTGTGTTGAGCAGCTAGTAAAAACCATACCAAAATGTAACTGAGTCGGTCAGTTGACTTAAGTATGTAACTGATTTTTTTTTCTACATGTTTTGTAAATATATGTATTTTCGTGGGGGTGTCCATCAATAGCGGTTGTTTGGTTTATAGCTTAATTTGTGAGTTAAAAGTAGGATTAAACATGTGGGTTAAACAGACGTATCCGCCCTGGTTGTATTTAATGTAAAGGGGCGGTCTAGTTTCTGCGGTTTAAACTAATGTACAGTAGTTTCTTTTTCCTTTGAACTGGCAGTGCGTGCTGGTAGTTAAGGGAGGGGAGGGGAGGGGAGGGGGGTTGAATTACTCACTAAACCATCACTCTTACAGGTGGCAGATAAGCAAAGTCTCTTATTTCTCTGGTTGCCGCTGTACTTTGAACTGATACATTTCTGAACAGAAGTGCTTTCAGCTAGGCCAGCCTGGTGATGTGTCCCTTTTGTTCATGTCTGTTTGTGTCTCCTTGTGACTCTCGAGACACCACCACTCTTCAATTAAGTAATTCTAAATAGTTACTTTTACCTTAATCAGTGCATTGTCAAATGTGTATCTTGAATGTAGTTGAAGCAGGAAAGCTCATTCGGTTAACTTTGAGTGGTAGGGTATTTACACATCTTGACTGGTCGTTTTCACATCAGTTAGGCCTGTGCATCCTGGAGGTTTGTCATATTTCTCTCAGCGATGACCAGGATGAAAATTTAATTTCTTAGTCACATGTTAAGTGGAATATATGAGACTAATTGCAGAGGTTTACAGCTATGAACTCGTACATGACTGATCGTCAGCACATGAGTTTTACTGCTTTAAAACAGTGTTTTTTTCCTACGAGTCAGCCGGTTTTCTAAAGTTTATTTCCTTGGTTAAAAAACTGCTCCCTCTATTAATTTTTTCTTCACTCACTGAAAGGGCAGTTTGTGAAGTAGAGTTTGATTTATTTCCATGATTGTTGTAAGTACATTAATACCATGGAAGCATTTTTCTGACCCGTTTAATTTTTGACACCTACTAAAAACAGCTTGTAGGTGAAAGTGGGACGAAAGGAGCTCATATCTTTTAACTGACACCATTGTCACCATTTGTTTCCAAGCGGCCGTGGAGCTTCCATTTTGTATTTTACGTTTTCATATTTTAAAGCTTGGCTGCAGGCGATGGACGCTGCTTACTGATCATACGCTTGTGGAAGTGCGCGTACTGCCCGCACATGTCCCAGCTTGCGTGTTGTTCTGCCTTATTTACCCAGCCAGTTCCTTCACATTGGAGGTCATAAAGACAGAGTAATGGTTTCAGGTGCAGGCCTCCTTTTAAACAGGAAGGGACCTCATGCAGCTTCATCAAACTGAAGCTCCCAGTCCTCCTCAGTTGGCACACATTGACTGTGGGTCCTTCCCCTAGCCATTTTGTCTCTTCAAGTTGAGAAAGAAACAAGAGAGTGACTCCATGATGACGTAGATGGGAAGGGAAGCAGTTTACAGTGATGAAAGCGTGTATTTTATTATTTTTTTGGTGGACTAGTTGCTACTTTTGTGGAAGTGTGCTTCTCCAAACATCTTTTCTCAAATGTTTCCATGTCGCTGGTGTACTTAGACCAATATTCTAAAGTAATTTAATTGATCGAACATTTTAAATGTTGCCAGCTCAGAATTTCCATCATCATATTTTGATAGACTTAGAGTTATTGAGGTGGTGTTAAATGCCAAAAGTTAAATGTAGCAGGAAAAATATGATTCACTGTGTACTGAGTTCCTGTATCACTGCATCCATAGACTTTGTCTTGTGGGTCTGCAGATTATGATTGAGCATTGTGTTTGTGTGCACTTGAACTTTCAGTGGATGATGGGATTTCAAGTGCATTGGAGGAGGCTAGGAGGTGGTTTGCATCACTGTATATAATCTGATGTCCTCTGATGCATTGCTTGCTCGATCGGTCTGGAGTTAAGGTCGTCCCTGCTTCTCATCTCTTATTTGGTGCGTGTAAAGCAACTGGAGCTCTGTGTATGTTTGACTTTATACCTTGGGCTTTAGTTGAGATCCTCACTCTGGTAACTCACACATGCCCGGCTGAACATGCAAGCCTCAAACTAACACTGTCAGCTGACTTTAATCTCTGTGTTGTATTCTGTTAGTGCATTTTCAAAGTCCAGTGAGGAAGCTGCACTTCTCCCCTTCCATTTCCATAATGCCAAAGGTGTTTTTTGTTTTATAGCTTATCTTGCTGCTCTGAGACGTTCTAACAATCTGCAGTTTAAATTTGGTTGTGTCTTGAACTTTCTTTACATGAGCAGTGTGTTCTCACTGTTTTGTAGGGCTGGACGACATGGGCAAAAAATCATATCTTGGTATTTTTAGGAGGAATGACGGTATATGATATATATCCGGTATTTTTCCATAAATGGTTACTTGGGAGTCAAATCCTTTATGAAACAGTTTTTGAGCAAAATATAATTCAAATACAGGGGTTTTCCTACCTGTTTACAAATAAACAGCTGCACAAAATCTTTGATAAATAAAATACAGTACAGGTGTTTCTCCTGCTTCACACTATAGATAGTTCTACTGTGCTGCTGTGCAAATAACAAAGTAAACAATCATAGAAAACACAGCTTAAAAAGTTTAAAAGCGCATCATGCGGAGCTTCAGCTACATGCTCCCCTGTGTGGTCTTGGGGGAAATAGCTGGTTTGAAGACACGCAGTTTTCATGTATGGCTCGCATGTCCGACTAGACCGTAAAACGGCTGCTAGTGCAAAATGAGCCACTTTTGCAAGCCGCTCAGAAAGCTTCCCTCTGACATTACTGTACATTTGCGGCAGAGTTTCTGATGCAAAGTACTTGCGATTGGGCAGCTTGTATCTTGGGTCAATGGTTTTTAGCAGCGTTTTAAAACCTTCTTTTTCCACCGTTGCTATAGGAACCATGTCTTTAGCAATGTGATGCATTACCGCATTAGTTATATCGCGCCACTTGCGACTTTTCTTTTCGTAAGGCACACTTCGGGTAAAAGATGCTTCCAGAGAGCTTTGTTTCGGGGCAGATGTTTTGGGTTGCGGCTGCATAGTCTTCGTGCCCGAAGTTGTAGCACGAAATTGTAAATACTCATCGTACTTTATGGTAAAGCTGTAAGTGGTGGAAGAGATTTGACGTGCTTCCACATTTCGGTACAACTGATTTATAACATTCCCTGCAGATGGGCTGTTTTTGCTGCTCATCAGAAGTTTTAAATCCAAACCATCTCCAGATAAGTGAACCATTGTTTTTCTTTTTACTGGCCAGTACGTTTTCTGTGTTGCCCGGCGCTGTGTGTTCCTCCATGTCGCGTGCTACCTTGGAGTGGTCTGTTTCGCTCAGAACGCGCACGTGTGGCCTCAAGCCATATCAATATGAAAGATATTGGAGAATCCCGCATCACGTTGTGGAATCATATCGATATATCCCCAGAACTCGATATACCGCCTAACCCTACTGTTTTGTTATTAGTAAATGACTTAAAAATACTATTTCAGGGAGTGAAAACAATTACTAGCTTTTGTTTTGTTGTGCTGCGAAACTCCCCAAATGCAAGTGGTGTGATGACCAAAACCTGTGGTTGCACTGAACAGAACAGTGACCCCTCAGCCAGCAGTTCCTGGAACTTGCTTGTTTTTTTTCCTTAGCTTGCATAATGTAAGTGGCTAATGGTTTCTCAGTGGCACATCAAAAGGAAGTGGGTTTGCCAGTTGTCAGGACCTCATTCCCCAAAAGATGTATGTAATATAAGAGAATATGGTAGCAAGATGGATACATAGGGTGTGCTTTCCCAGGTTTGCATGCTGCCAGGTACCGTTTTGCTGCAGAGCAGACTTCCCAGACTGCAACAGCCACCACCAGCTACTCCCTACTGGTTAAAATTGTGCACTGTAAAGAGGAAGCAGGCCAATGCACTTAAATTCAACATGCAAAAGCCCAACCTGTGTTTGGCTGCCAATATGGCATGCTTCAATGTCACCAGCCTGCCAGAGCACACTTGTCTACTAGTCAGCCTCACCTGTCTTTTAAAATTCTTTTGCTCCTTCTCCTGAAATCGCTGAAATTTGACTGAGGCCCTCCTGTAGCTGCATCTGAGTGCTCCTTGTAGGAGGAGTACCCAGCTGCATGGCAACCCAATGCTGTATGGGCAGGCTAGCCTTGGTCTGGCTCCTGTCATGAGCATCTGTCATAGTATCCCCAAAAGTCCCCTTTTTAGCCTGAAATTTAGCCTTCTCTTTTCCACACTCTCATTTTTGTACTTTTGGTATGTAAAATGCAGCGTATTTAGTAAATGTATGGTTGAATAGCTCAAAGAACCTAGAACTACCCTACTGTCTTTTTTCTTTTGTTGTAGTTGTGTTTCTGGCACATGTATTTAAACCGAAGTCTAAATGTTATGTTACTTCACCCGTGTTTGACATGTGCAGAATGAGGTAATTATAAGAATGACAGAAGTATGACTTGTTGAATCAGCAGGCTGGGTCTGGTTTGGGTTTCATTGGCCTCAGGTCATGGACGGCAATCCTGTTTTATTTTGAATGAAATTGCCCACGTTTGTATCCAAATGTTTGCCAGTGTGGGGAAGACTTTATGGAAGGGTTAGAGAACTTTCCAGTTCTGGTATGTGAGAAACTTGATTTGAAACTTGGTTTGCTCAAGCACTTGAGGGAATCTAATTTGCATGTGTTATGAGGGGTTCACTCTAGCTTTTCAAAAGTAGTAACTAATGTGGCTAACTTCATACGAAGAAAAACAGTGTAAGACCTTGTAGTACCAAAAGCATGATACCTGGTGTGGTGGAAAAGCGTCCTTTAGTTGAGTGACGAATTGGGCAGCTTTGCAGCGCTGTATATTTTGTACATGCTCTATGTCCTCTGCTATGGTCCAAGCTTCTTTTACTTCCAGGTCAAAGGCCGGGGGCATGCGCAGAGTGCCTAGGCCAGTTTGAGTCAGACTGAAAATTTACATGCAGGTGTAAATAGACTCCCAGTCTAACTTTGAGAGATTCAGTTTAGTATGATTTCAGTCTGACTAACCCCTTTACATGGACTTCAAAAGTCCAATTTTAGTCAGATTAACACAATAATTGGACTTTCTTAGTGTGCTTGTAAACGTACTCAGTGTTTCCATTGGCAAAATTCATTTTTAGTGCATGGTGTTTTTTTTTTTTTTTTAAAAGCTTCCTCACATGAATTTCCCCATGCACCCTTTAATTCTTAATTAACCTGGAGAGACCACCTATAGCATGAACAGATTGGTATCAAATCTAGAATGTAGGGACTGTATTTTTATATCACGTACCCGTTCGCCCCTAATCACAGTCTGTAGTCTGCTGCTTGGTAAAGAGGTATCTATGCTTATCAGTATGAGTCAGCAGCCAGACTTCCTTTCCCCGGGAGGACCTGGGGGTCTGGGTTAAAAAGACCATGTACATTGTGTGCATAATTATTAGGCAAGTCTGTTTTTTTGCTTGTATGTGCTTTTCCAACTTAGTAGTTTCCGTCTGGATTAATCCTTAGTTAAGAATGGATTGTTAAAATACTGAGCATGCTCTATTTTTTTAATCTGTGTATGTCTTGTTTGGAGTAAAATGGGACACCATTGATGCGTCCTTGTGCAGAATTGTTGAACAGATTATTATTGCAGTTAATATTAAAGAGAGCAAAAAATAGTAAAATTCCTGTCAGAGGGATGCAAATTTATATAATGTAATCACCAAACAAAGTGTTTCGTGGCCAGCAGCCAAAGATGGAAGAAGCATGTAGACAGAAAATACAAATTTAACTGCCTAAGATATGTCAAGTTATAGGGGGTACTTCCAGAAACTCAGCAGTTTTGGGAAAAATGTTGCCATTTGATTCTACAATCTGAGCTGAATCTCAAGAAGTACTAGGTGCAGTGTTCTACATGACACTGCTGAGGTCACAAAGGCTGAAACGGCACCTCATCTCAGTAAGGAACACAAGCTAAAACCTCAAACATGAGCGGACATGTCACAAGACTGACATGGGTTTTAGGGACAGATGAGAGAAGTGACTCCTGATATAGCAGGTGGATGGGCTAGTGGTTGGACACCTTCAAGCACCAGCAAGGTGGTGGAGGAGTGAGGATGCACACTGCAGTTATCAGTGGTGAACTTGTCGGAACTTGACGACTTGCTCATGGTGTAAAATTTAACTGCAAGATCTTCTGACAACTTCCACAAGATCGTCAAACAGTAGAAAAAAATCAGCAGCTTTCAAAAAGGTTATGATATTGATGCTTCTTACCATGCATCAAAGAATTCCATTAATTGTCCAAGAAAGGCTTCAATGGTGACTGGATTATGACCTGATCCCCTTCATCACTTGAAATAACCCTCATTGATAATTACTGGGCCTTACTAAAGCATGATATTTACCAAGGCGGCAAGCAGTACACCACTGAGCAGCGTCTGGGAGGCGGTCCTAGCTGCCTCAGTTAATATAGGTTGGGATCAAATCAATAACTTGATCAAACCAATCGACAACAGGCTCATGATGGTCATTGAGAAGAAAGGTGGCTGTACAGGACATTTAATGTGCTAAAGGAGACTGTATACAGAACGGCCATTATTCCTTATATAAATCGAATAAATAGGATTGTGTTTTAAAAAATATATTTTCTGTTGATAGTGACGAGAGATCCATTTTAAATGGGTTCTGATTTCGTAATTATTCTGCCATCGTTAATCAAGTATTCTATTTTTTTGTGATAAACGAATTTTCTCTCAAGTCCTTGCAACCTTTTGCTAAAAATTATTTCCAGGAATAGTAATTGCCTAATAATTCTGCACTCAATGGTATATTGGTAGTATGATTAAGTAACCATCTAGAACTAGAATGCATGAATAAATTTAACACGTAATTGTATGTAGGAATAATGGACGCCTACACTCCTCTCAAAGTCCTTTAAGATAAATATTCTCCCCTTGAAATTTTTAATAAATGCTTTAATTCATCATGTAAGTAGCAATTGTGAAAATGTAATTCCAAATGTTTGTTAAATAGCACTGTAACAGTAACAAACTGTTAATGAAAATTTTCTTATAAAGATTTTATTGTTTTTTTTTTTTCTTGCATGCTCCACTTTTTTTGTTTCAGACTGGTGCATACATCGACCAGTCACAATTAAAACCATCTGCTAGTCGTGGAATGATTGAGAGTGCGCTTTCTCGCTTAGAATAGCATACAGTACTTTGGATTAAGAGCCTGGCAATGCTTTCTAAATCCCTTATCCTCCGCAAATGAAAGGGGTTGGAAATCGCTGGCGATCGGCCGATTTCTGCAGTCAGATGGCTGAGTTTCTGTGCTTGTGATCGGAAGGTTGTCTGCTGGAACCCTGGTCTCGGCAGAACGGTCACACGTCCGTGGTCCTGGAGCAAGGCCCTCCAACCCCAGCTCCAGGGATGCCGCACATTTGCTGACCCTGTACTGTGACCCCTAAGCTATGCAGAGCAAAGAGAAGAATTACAGTGTCTCTGCATTCATACTTGTGCAAATGGAAAATAAAGGGTCTTTTTTATTATTTTTATGTGCTGTTACGTTTTGTTCTTTCGATGAGGTCATTATCTTCTGGCTTATAAAACTCAAATGTATGGAATAAAGTATTTTTTTTTATTAAGTGTGCGAAGATTTCATATATACATTTGTATATACAGAACATTTATTCATTTGACATTTCATCTTCCATACATCTATCTTTTGTCTGCAGATTCTGCATGTGCTCAATATAACTTATTTGCCTAAGCTTCAACTTTGAAGCTGAAGGATGTGTATAGTTTGACTGATTTGGTTTCTGAAATCTGACTTTAAAAAAAAATCACCTTCAGCATACAAGCTGGCTCGTTTGTAGGTGACGCGTCATTAGTTTCTACCTGCGTGTCCAAGTGAAGGCTCTGGTGGCATAAGAATGTTTCTGAGGGAACTTGGAAAGTATACTGCTTACCATAAAAACATTTTTAGTGTAACACAAAAAACTGCTATGGTTGAGATTGTGAGTTTGGTCTTCGCCATTGTGGCAAATTGAGAAATGAACTAGCCACGCTTGCAAATGAATCGCCAGTGCTCGAATGGCAAATGGCTTGTGAGACCCTACGGTATCCGCTAAGTGAGCAGTCTTTTCATGCGGGGGGCCCTCAGTGGATGCTACTAAGATCGGTTGTGTCAAGAAACTGAGTGACTTGATGTTTCTGCTGTTAATTGCTACACGCCTGGACAGCAGTCTAGTAAGGACACATGAGCTGTTGATATTGGTTGAGTTGATGGGCACTCGTGGATTCATTGAATAAAATGCTGTGAATGTTTGAAACCTGTTTTTGCCTTGTGCCATCTCATGGGAATGGCTACATGGAAATAAATGTGCGTGATGTAAAGCTCAATTGGGTTTCACTGAGACTTGATGGTTTGGGGTAATGTGTTCTGTTTGACCCTGTTGGACTTGCCATTGCCGTCTGTGTGTGTGACTCTGCCTTCTCTCTTTCAGCCGTGTGGTGTTACCCTGTTCGGTAGAAGAGGTGAGTACAGCTTTCTTCATCTCTGCCTTTTATTTGCCAAACATCACAAATGGAAACTCTTACCCCGCTTCCACCTCCGTGGTGCTGGAGCAGGTGTTGGGCTTTTTCTCGATTCTGAACTGGTTCCATGCATTTTTATTGCCAAAAACTGGCCCGGAGTCAGAAAAAAAATGGCTGAAGTACGGCACCACAGAAAAGCTGGTCTCCATGATGTTAGCGACGGTGGGACTGGTTATTGCATCCAAACCTTCCGCATAACTGGAAAATTTGATTGATAACTGATATGATTTTTTCTAATATTGCTGGTGCGGGCGGTGAAACAACCTGCCGCTTTTTTTAATCTACGGAAAACAAAACATCGATCTGCTGGCCAAATTTAATAATTATAATCATGATCCTGGTCGGATAAATAAAGTACTGTGCCACTTGCGTAGTGCTACGATCATGAGACAGCAGATGGACAGCAGAAATTGTTTTTTAGCAGACTCATTGCATGATCCTTAAAGGATAGCGGTAAAACAGAGAGAGAATAAACTCCTATGCACACAGACTGGGGAAAAATACAGCCTTTAAGGAAATAAAATTGGACAGAGCACACCGAGACACTCTGAAAACTAAGACTTTTGTTTCCTTAAATGCTCATTTTTTCAGTTCAGCAGTATATAACAACTTAAAATTCAGAATGGATCAAAATAAATCCAAAAACATCAGAATTCATATGGAACTATACTTTTCTCTCACTTCTGCCAAAATAACGTTTCCGTTCTTGTTGGAAACTGGTGGAAACTCTGGCTGGTTCTCAAAAGGCACCAAGTGAGAACCAGCTCAGCGCCAACACCAGCACCAGTGCCATGTTGATGTAAATGAGAGTCCCTTTTCTCTAGCCTGGTGCCTAAAGCAGCCTTTAGGGTCTCTCTGAAGGGGTTGAGTAAGGCATGCTGAAATAATGTGGGCCATTGCATTAATATGTATATCAGTGGGTAATATTGTGGCTTTGGTTTCTGCCTCCGGCTCTGTGTATTTACATGTTGTTAGCATAATCTTGTGGTTTTCCTCTCTCGGGGTTATAGGCATTTGGTTTAACTGGAGATCTGCCTTGTCTTGTGTGTATGAAAGTGCTCCATAGTGGCTGGCCTCCTCTAGGGGGTCTCCCATGCCCTGTGTTTTCTGGGATAATAATGGTGGTGTCTGTGGCTATATGAAGTATTTCTTAGGTATAGTTTTAGGTGACCATCTGCTCTCCTTATTTGGATGCATAGTGTTGGGGTCTTTTGTGACGTAGACGGAAAAGACGGTGCATTTTGGTGCTGATTGCACATGACAGTGGGGCTGTAGAGTTGGTGCTGATGGGCTGGCATATCACTTTGGGCCCCCGGGAGTTCTGCCTGCCCATTACTTCCCATCACTGATGGGTTGAAGAATGGGACGTGGGGGCAGCTTGAAAGGGAAAGAATATGAGGCGTGTGTCCTTTGATAAGAGCTCAGCTGGCTTGTCTCACCAGGGCTGATTGCTCTGCAGGTGGGTCTCGTGCTTGGAAATGCTACCAAGTATGAAAATGGCGTTCTGGCTTTAAATGGTGCATTTCCCAGAATCACAGGTTCACCACCCAGATTCAGAAAGGGCTTGTATCTGTTAAGTAGGTCAGTTGAAGCATTAAAATGTGGCTTCATCTCTTTTATATGCTTCATTCTGTCATTACTGCCCTTGCATTGTTACACAGCAGCATAATGAAGCTTCCCGGGTAAATATATGGCCTAAAATTATCCTTAGCCCAGGGCTGACAGTGTGTCTTGGCTTCTGATTTTCTTCAGCGCCTTATCTATATTTTAACTGCAGTCTGATTATTGCATTACTACCCTGCCCTGGTTAAAAGCACTTATTTAATAAACACACTCCTGTTGAATGTCACCAAAACCCTGACTTTTGGAACGGTGAGATCATCTACTGGAACTGGGAGGAAATTTGAATTTGGCACTGGAGGGAGCTGGGATCCAAACAGTGTTCACCTAGGAGATGGAACCTGGCCCCAGGTGGGATGAGGAGCCAGTCCTGCTTCCTGTCAGCACAGGAGCATTTAACGTTTCAAAGGCAAAAAACCGGAACCTGACCATGTCAGCCGAGCAGCCATGAGGGGTAAAGCTGTTGAATAGAGACTTAACATGCTGTGCGCACGTCAGAGGCAGTGTGTGCACTTAGTGTGAGCAGGTCTGACGGCCTGGTTCATTGCTGTTGCGATTACTGGTTTGTAAACGCTGTCAGTGTGTGTGATATGTCCTATGTGTGGGACAGCAGGCTCCTTGTTGCCAGCTGTATGTGGCAATACAGTCATGTGCTGTGGCGCTTTGCCAGGTTCAGACACACCTGGACCTCACAGGCAGTTTTTTCCAAGTGTGTTCTTAATCTGTTTACACCCACTCTGCCTCTTCATAGATGTACATACTTTTCCCTTACGTCCTCCGTTGAGCTGAGCTCACTTGGCATTCTGGGAGATCAAGTCCTATAGTGGCTTTTCCCCCCGTCACCCCAAAGTAGTCTGGCATGGGCAACACTGGCCTTAATCATTGTTTTTCATATGATGATAGTATTTAGATGATTGGTTGTGACTGACTGGGCCCCTGTCTGCAGTACCAAGTGGGACAGCTGTACTCTGTAGCCGAGGCCAGCAAGAATGAGACCGGAGGCGGAGAGGGAATAGAGGTGCTGAAGAATGAGCCATATGAGAATGGGGAAGAGAAGGGGCAGTACACACACAAGATCTACCATCTAAAGAGGTGAGGACGAGGGCTCAGAATGTGGGGGGGCACGGTGCCTAACTCTGAGTGAAACAACATTTGCGGATTCATGTTCATACCTAGCATGCACTAGTTCTGGAATGTTGGATGGTTGCTGCTCGCTTTCTACCTGTTGGCCTGGCAGTGATCAAATAAATCATATGACAAATGTAGATGCCAAATAGAAGGCAATTTTATTGATGTTCCAAAGTGCTGGCGGATGCTCCGAGTTGATTTAGAGTGCACACACGGCTGTTTTAAAGCCTTCCAAACTCCATCCTTGTGAAAGATCAGGCGATCTTGTGTCAGAAGACCTGTGGACTCCATTGCCTAACGTTTAAGTAAACGCTGTTTCGTGCATCCCCTGGGATGGGCGATTCCTGGAGCACTGTCCTGACGACAAGGCTGTCCCATTTTGTTCTTCCTACTCAGCAAAGTTCCAGGGTTTGTGAAGATGATCGCGCCGGAGGGGGCCCTGGTGTTCCATGAGAAGGCCTGGAACGCCTACCCATACTGTCGGACAAGTGAGTTTACATTTACAGCATTTGTTCCACCTGGGCCCACCCAGAACCCTCTCTATGCCTGGCCATGCCTCTGTTCCACCCGTTCCAACCTCACCTAAATACAGTTTATATTGGTCTTGAAATCTTTAGTCAGTTTTCGTGAACCACAGTTGTATGTTGCCATGGACCACTCACTTAATTAAGCATGACTCATTCAGGGCATTTAGTGTATTTAGCATAAAATGTTTCACAATGAATGGTTCTATATATTTATACAAATTGCCTATTTCATTTTTACTTTTAAATGCTTTTAGGTTTTTTTTTTTTTTGCGCATTAAAATTGCACTTGGAACTCCTGTGAAAGCATTTTATTATCCAGTAAAATGTGTTATTTTTGGAATAAATTTGTATCTGCCTCACCCTTTTCTGGCACTTTGCATGTGTCACATGCTTGGGCATACATGCTCACCAAGATCATCACATTGTCATTTATTCTGTTTTAATAATTGACTGCAGTATGTTATGTCCCTGTGCTGATACCGGTACTGAATCACTTTTTGTTTTCCTTTTGGCTCCTCCCATGCCTGCTGGTGCTCACTCTTCATTGGCTGCAGTTGTAACGGTGAGTTTACAGAGCATTAACGCCTTACCTTCCTCCTTAGCCTTAATAGGCTCACTGGAACATGAATTAACTCTTATTTCTTGGGTTGTTCAGAGGCTTGTTTTACAGACTTACTACTGGAAAGAAAAATCTAATAGCTGTGTTGGCAGGTCTATCACACTTTCCGCTGCTGAATCTTGCAGCAATATGTGTTGTGGAAAAATCAATGCCTGCAGTTTCCTCTGAAGCCTTAATTGTTTAATTGGATCAGTGCTGAGACTTAAGGTGTGAGCTCTTGAGACTTTTGTTATTTTGCCTGTTTATTTTTATGTGTACCTGGGAAAGGGGCTTGTTTCCTGGGCTTGCTAGGAATTTGGACCCTCGCTTAATCTGCCAGTGGAAACTGGGTGCATTGGGCGATCTCTTCCAGATACACCAGCAGCCTGGGAAATTGGTCACGTTGTAAGGGCTGCTGCAGAGCCCCAGGCAGTGGGTGGCTCGTGCTAGTCATGCATAGCCGACATACTGGTCGTTCAGCAAAGGACCTGGATGACTGAATGGGTCTCACTGAGATTCTGTCAGTCAGTTGGTAACTTTTTGTAGCCTACAAGTGGCCTCTATCGTGACATATTGCTTCTCTTGATTTTTCTAGAATGAGTACATGAAGGACGACTTCTTCATTAAGATTGAGACGTGGCATAAACCGGATATGGGCGCTCTAGAAAACGTGAGTGACTTTGAAAGGTGTCCTTGCTGCTTTTGATCTGCCTTCAAATCCCCTTCACTGCATTTCTTTATTCCTTGCTTCCTGTCCATCACCCCCGCTCACCTTGGCCACCACCCCCAAATGGCAGGTTCACGGCCTGGACCCAGCCACATGGAAGACGGTGGAGGTGGTGCCCATCGACATCGCAGACAGAGACCAAGTGTCGTCGAGTGTGAGTAGACTCTTCAGTGCCCCCTTTGTCGCGTGTGACTAAAGCGCTGGGCAAATGACAGGATGGTGTGGGCCTGGCACTGATAATGCTGTCTTGTCTGCCAACAGCAGTTTGCCCTATGCCCTTTAAGTGGCTTGTTGTAAAACTATCAAATATGGCAGGTCAATATCCAAAGAGAGTTTGTCCATGAAGCAGCAGTGTGTGGGCTATGAAGGGCATTTTATGTGGAGGTCTTAGGTTATAGTGGCTCCTTTTCTCACAAGCTGTGCAATGTTAAACAGTCACGTAGCCTTTTAACCCACAATCCCCTCCTTGGCTCTGATTTGCCAGCTTTGTCTTGGGCTCTAATCCAGCCCTTCTGTGATTGGTGGAGGCTGATCACTTCCAGGTAGCAGTGCAGTCTGGCATATGTCGCATGGAAGCGTAAGGCGTGGTGCCTTGGCTGAGGAGTGCTGTGCTCCCTGTGGCAGATTTTTCATGGTAGACCTTTAACTGCATAATTGGATTAATTACAGGACTCTGTTAATCCCACTGGCCATCTGTGCAAAGGGATTAGTGTTGGATTTTAATTCAAATTTACTTACGGCGGATGCATGTCCCACCCCCACCTGAGCAATGTGCATTATGTAGTACAATCGCATATCTCTCTGACTACAGGACTATAAACCAGGGGAGGACCCTGCCTTGTTTCAGTCTGTGAAGACGGGTCGGGGGCCTCTGAGCCCCAACTGGAAGGTATGGCTGTGAGGGGAACGGGTGGTTGTGTCTTCTATCCTCTACCATGCTGTTTTTTTTATTATTATTAATAAAATCAATCTGGGGTACTTTTGAGGCGCTATGCTGATGTCCAGTGTCGTGTGTGTGTGCGTGCATGTTTCCAACAGAAGGAGCTAATGAACAGCCCAGACACCCCGCACATGTGTGCCTACAAACTGGTCACTGTCAAGTTCAAGTGGTGGGGCCTGCAGAACAAGGTGGAGAACTTCATCCACAGTGTGAGTGCCACTCCCTCCTCCGCCTCCTGCAGGTCACGTTGCCGCCGTCTAGCCTTCTTGTAGTTTCGCCAGCTACGCTCTGCTCAGTTGGTTGTGGTCTGTGGTTGAAGTATGTATCCCTCCTCCCCGCAGCAAGAGAAGAGGATCTTCACCAACTTCCACCGACAGCTGTTCTGTTGGATCGACGGCTGGGTGGAGCTCACCATGGAGGACATCCGGAGGATGGAGGACCAGACGCAGAAGGAGCTGGAGGAGGTATGCACGGCTGTTTTAAAGTGCACCCTTCGTGTAGAAAAACGTCACCCAAAGCTCGTCATCGTTTCCCGCATGGAGGAGCCCCCTGTGTGGTACCCAGTGCCCCCTCTCAGACACGTGGCCAGGAAGCTGCAGTGGCAGTGCCCGTCTAACCCCCCGGTCCATGCTGAGGAAGAGACAGTCCAGCCACGCTAAACGCTTTGCCTTGTAGGAGTAGCCTCCTCTCCCTTCCAGGCGCTGATCTCAGTACCCAAAATATGGGCTCCGCGGAATGGCCTCCCGCGGTTCACACTTATCGTGTCCCAGTTTAAACACGGGGTTCCGATCCACTGGTACCACCACCAAGTGTGTCAGGTAGTGATTCTGTTTGTCAGGCTACATGTGGATGGAAACTTAAGGGCTGCCCCAAGGTTGTTGTAGGTTTTCTCTATTTTCCAGATGTTTCTACCCAGACTAATGCTGCTCATCCCCTCCCTGTCCTCCACCCGTCCACTTAAGCTTATAGCACCATGACTGCTAACAGCTGGGGTGGCATGGCTGGCCGTCCCATTCCCAGACAGACTCCGCTCCGGTCCATGCTGACCCATACCCCCTGCCAGCCTTGGCTAGGGCCGCCGGCTGACCCTCTCGTTTTGCATCTAGATGCGACAGAAGGGGTCCGTTCGGGGCACAAAAGCTGCAGAGGACTAGCCCCGCCCCCCAGTGTAGGTCAGAGGCAGGCTGAGTAAGTCTTACAGGTGGGGAGAGGAGGCGTGGTCCTGGCGACGTGGGGGCCCCCCCCCCCCCCACGGGGAGAGAACCGGTGGAAAGCAAGGCGGGGGGGGGGGCGGGCGCCCGGGCTGGAACACCCCCCCAAACCGGGGGGGGGGGGGTGGGGGA
>JABFDZ020000118.1:23442127-23454203 GCA_019775955.2 Pollimyrus isidori | reverse complement strand
GCGGTGACGCCGCTCCTCGTCAGGTCGCGCCTCCTTCCCCTTAGCCATGTGCTGATCGTTTCCCCATCGGACATCTGTAGCTTTCCGGATTCATTTAATCTTGTGCAGTTTCAGCTATGTACGTGCGTGAGTGAGCGAGAGATTCTTTGTGCTTACGGTTAACTGGTAACCTAAACCAAGAGTATTAAGATGTTGCGGACTAGTGTCGTGGCCTGTATTTGAGTTCTTGGTCAGCAACCATCTCATTCATACTGACATGCAAAATACAAAACTGCCGTTCGTTTTTACTTGACTTTGTTCGTTTTGTCCTGCCCGCATCATATCTGTTCGGTGATCTAAATGCACTACATCACTTTGCCACCCGGGTGGCAACATGAAACTGCATTTACTGGTCCTCTGCTGCTCTTATTGAAGATTCTTTTGATACTCGGCACAGCAAGTAACCTGAAATACTTTTTTTTTCTCTTTTTCTTTTATTTGTTAAATATAAATGTGTTTAGCAGTTTTCCAGTTTGACCAGTATACGATTTCAGAAACGGGTTGCTAGCCATCTTTTCCTCAGTGGCGGTTTACTAGTTTTTAATACTAAATACGGCAGCCTTGATGGGAGGATCCTGTTCCAGGGAAAAAGGAGAGTTCGAGATGGAGAACAAACCGTACAGTGTAATCATGGTTAACCACCTTAATTGCGGAATTGACTACTGTTTTTTCTTTAAAAAAAAAAAAAGAGTGAGATGCATTTCAATGTCTTATTGTCTGATCATTGTTTAAATTCAGGGGAAATGGTGTTGAATGTGCGCTATAAACTGATGCAGCATTTGAGCTGTCATGTAAAAGGTCTACACAGTGAAATTTTAACGATATCAAATAAATTTCAACACAAAACTACCTGAAGTTGTTACCTGTTTATTTGAACTTTCCGTCTGACCACCAAGATTCCGCTGAACTCGTACATGGTTCCCATTTGGGACAAGAATTCTATTGGTTAGCAATAAAAGACTATACAACAAAAAATGGAAAAAAAAATAAAATATATATATATATATATATATACACACACACACACAAATTGTTTAATAACAGCAGAAATAACTATGTTAGTTCTTGAAAATGTACATAAAGATGTCTCTGTATGTATTTATTTTGTCTGCATCACGCATCAATCGGATCAACTGTTCACCGATAGTGTCCGGCGTGACAACGCCCGTCAGTACCACCGCAGGTGACGGGCGAGCTGCGTTTGGGCTGCCGTATGTATCCGGGGCTTCTTCGTGTTCCTGTCAAGTGGCACGGTGTTGGTGTGGCACTGGGACATGTTGAACTGTACCTCTGGTTAAGATGTCTTTTTCTCCTCAGCCCCAACCTCCGAGGGGATTCTGATGCTCTTACGTCTTTCTTAGACCCATCAGGTCTGGTCCGTCTTTGTTTTGTGTGTTCTCCATGTGACCCACAGCAGTGACCCACGCTTCCGCCGTGTGGAATTCTGGCCCCGCTGGCTCTCACACCCACCCTGGGGTAAAATTGACCCCAGAGGCACATATCAGGTGATTTTCATCATGGCGACAATTATCGTAGGGGCGTGTAAGGGCGAACAGTGTCCGTTTATCGAAACGGCCCCTTCCCTGGGAGACGAGCAGCCCCGTGCCTCCTCATGCTAAGATGCTGCATTTTATTCTGGGGGAGCCTCAAACTGCCCTGCATGTACCTGGGAGGATGTGAGGCTCTGCAGATGTCTGCATTATTAGGGTGCTGGAATATTAGTATTGTTACTATGTTACTATTATTATTATGATTATTTATTTATCTACGTTTATACATTTGGGCTGTGGAAGCGAGACAGTCTAAACAAGAAATCACAGTGTGTTGCATATTTGTAAAAACTGTAAAACGTGAATGCAAAGCAGTGCATTTATGACATTGGTTTTCAACATTTTTTTTTGCTTCTTGACGCTGGCAATGTTGTGCAAGTAATACTTGGAGGACATTAAGGTCAAATGCATCTGCCCCCCCCCTGTAGAACTTTACACTGGTCAGGTTCTTGCTTGCTGTGCCTCACAGCGTTTGTCTCCCAGGATGAATGGGAGAAACCTCTTGAGATCTCAGACAGCTCAAGTACATATCCTACCTCCAGCAACAGCTGCTTTTCCAGGCTGTAGTGGTTTGTGGGTAAGTACTCAAGCCAGGCTCTATTGGTTTGAAGAAAAAAATCCCAGAAAACAGCCTTTGGTACACATGATCCCTGTCAAAAGTGTAACCACGTCTTTGAGGTACTGGCAAAATGGCAACCTGCCTGCTCCAGGATGTGGGAAGATTACATGTGGTACTTTTCATCTGTGGGAACTTTGAGGCTGATGTCTACTTTTCTTTGACTCATGTAAAATTGTGGACAATATTGATCATTCGTAGCATTGCCGCATCACATCTCTCGGACTAGGGTTCGAGTGTCTTGCCATGGCTCCGTGTGTGCGGAGTTTGCATGTTCTCCTCATGTCGTCATGGGGTTTCCACTGGGTACTCTGCTACTCCTGAGGTTAATTGGGGTTACCACATTTCCAATTGGTGTGCGAGTGTGCATGAATGGTGTGTGAGTGCGCCCGGTGATTGACTGGTGCTCCGCCCTGGGTTGTTTCCAGCCTTGTGCCTGTAGTCTCCAGGATAGGCTCCAGACCTTCCTGCAACCCTTAAAATGACAAGCGGTATCAGAAAATGGACTGATGGATGGATGGATGGATGGATGGATGGATGGATGATCCTCACCCTTATGTCGATAGCTAAACCCAGAGGAACTGTGCGCTCCACTTTTTAATGTAGGTTCCAGCTGTACTGAAACTATAGATGTTCTTGGTGTAACCACGCGGTGGCACTGTTTGCCCGTGAGAGAAAGACATGTTTCGTTTTAAGGAAGAACACGTTACCTGTACATTCTCTGCATCTGCCCAAGAGGTTGAGAAAATGTTGAATAACCTGGAAACGAATCCCTAACGAATCCCCCCCTCCAAAAAAAGAGAAAAAACTGGTCAGGTCCAGGGGATAATGTGGGTACCCTTCTGTGAAATCTCCATAAACAGAGTTTAAGTCATCGGTCTCCCTCGCGTAGGTTCCCTTCTGTACATGAGCCACATGGTGAGGGACGTGTGGTCAGCTGCCCTTCCATGACACCGATCCCTCTTTCTCCCAGCGGTTTGTCCAGCCTCGCGCTTGTTTTGTGGTCCACGGATTGGCCACCATAGGCTGCTTTGGCCATTTTCCAAAGCAAAGCGCGTTTCCGAGAGACGCTGCTGTTTACCCCCGTCTCCTTATTAGCCCCGCAGCCCAAACACGCATGCTAATGAGTGTGTTTTGGCCCTACATTAACCTTGATGCGAATACCCTTGAACTCCTCCCTGTCCCTCCCCAGCTTCATTTATGTCTCTATGCAGTCTCGTTTGACTGCTTATTATTACTGAGACCCACTGCCACTGTTATTATATTTTAATAATTCAGACACATTCCAACCCGCAGGAATTTCCTCTTGTCATCTCTTTAAGTATCATAGGATCCCTAAAACGGTTTAAAAAATTCGTTGCTATCATACATCACCCGCCTTTTGCGGACAGAAAAATATATAAGGTACATGCTTAATGATTCCAGCTGGTGTTTACCAGGGGGGATAAGCGGGGAAATGATTTTTATGGTTAGATGTATGATATCCTAATTGGTTGCATTGTGCGTTATGATGTTGATGTACCGTGAATATAATAATTCTATTAGTTCACGTTTTCGCTTATTGGTGTGGCTGTGTCGTTTAAAGTCAGTTTACGGAAAGCAAAACTGCATAATGCCATTATTTGAAGTAGGTTTATGTGTGTGATGAATCCAATAATCCATCTGACCATTAACCCCACCCCCCAAACCTGAAGACCGCTGTCAGTTTACAATAATGGCCTCGCATAATCTCATTCCGTAGAAGGATGGAGTTCTTATTTATATCGCCATCGTGTCAATCCCGTTCTGAAATACGGAATAATTTATTCCCGACCTTCGCGTAAAGAAATCAATGACTCTTTAAATTTATCTTAGCCCAGACTTATGTATTTTTTAACTTCACGATTAGGCTATATATGAAAAACGTTAGTTTTTTTCTTATTAGGTGCGTCGATTTGCAATTAAAAGTGAGCTCGTTTCAAGTATGTCGTATTAGGTAATAATTTTCAACAAACGATTTTCTAACATTAGACCTATAAATATTTACGATAAGCTGTTTATTTTCTCTTACTGGACATCTGTCCACTGTCGGACAGATGTCTGTAGCCTACAGTAGATGTCAGAAGGGTCTAAATATTTTAACAAGAATTATTGGGGTCAATTCTTCTCTGCAGGAGATGTGAACAGTGGGCTGTTACATAATTTATATTGATTTTGATATGGCATCGCCTACTTTCCTGATTGATTTTTAAAGGGGTGTCAAAGCCTGTGTGTCACCGATGAAACATTTTTGAACACTGATCTTCCGAAACTTTACAAAATCGACTATACAGTCGGATATTTTGGGAAGAGGAAAATGGCAGTGAGAAGCATCTTCCATGTGGTGACTGTGTTTAAGTAAAGAATTCCCTTTTTGTGTGTCTTTTTGTAGTTCCCATCTAACTATTTGAACGTTATAACGTTAGATACGGAATACTTAAAATGCAAGACTTTTAGCAGTGTCCTATTGTTTCGCCCCCCATCCCCTCGTGAGCAGATAAAAAGCGAGACAAAAGATTAATTTAAACGGTAAACCGAATTATGTTAATCGATTAATTCATTTGAATATAAATTATCATTCCGTGTGTGTGTGTGTGTGTGTTACAAACATACACCGGTGCCAACCGTTTAAAATATAAAAACTATGCTCTTTAAAACAAACTATACATTTTGCAATTTTAGTTAAATAAGTGATACATCCTAATATAATCTTTTTTTTTCATTTCTCATAATTTTTCTATTGATGAGGACTTTAGATTTAATTCCTGTTCTGCGAATCTCCATAGGAAAAAAATATTGGAAAGGGAGAAAATAGACCAATATGGCAAATTAGAAAGTATCGGAATATGAAGCGCTGGAAAATAAGACGTGCAAAGAAGATCCCAGCTGCGGATCTCTGCGTCTGCGGGCTGCCTTAAGAGGTGATCCCGCCCCACGGCGGCTCTATTGGCGACTGCTGCGCTGACGGGCTGCATGGCACAAGCGCCGAACTTGTTGCTGGAGCCGGGACGATGTTCCAGTAAATGCCCCTTTGATGAAAGAGGTACGACACCAAGACTCCGCGGCTGAGGAAAGGACCGAAAGCCCCAAGGACTAAGGAGAGACCAGGAGGGGGGCGGGGAAGGGATGGGATTCGGCTCTCAAATGCCCAGGACCGAAAAAACACGGCTTCCTACACGCGTTGTGGAGGTGGAGTATGGATAAAATGGGCTTTTTAGTACTCAGCGCAGTGTCCAGGCGCAAAGACGCGCAGGATTAGTCGCTTTAATGGCTTTGCCTTTTACGTTCATGCGCGGACTCTCGCTTTGCCTTCTAGAGGATCCCATGAATAAAAACAAGTACGTTTAACCGCCATTGTATTTCTTTAAAAATATCAAACTAGCCAAGGACTGTTTTCTGCAAGGACGTTTATTTCCCGATGTACAAGCGTTATGATCGTCCGTTCTCTACATTGAAATTACTTGGGATGTTTTTAATATTGTTATTATTATTATTGCGTGGAGATGGGATTCGTAAACGAGACGCGGGATCGCTCGTCCCGGGGCAGCTGACAGTAGCCTGGGGCAGCTTTGAGGGGAAATAAGTTACTAAACCGTCACAAAAAGCTTTCGTTCCTGCGGGGTCTTCAGTCCTACCTGTTTCTTCAGTTCGGAAGGTGATTTCTTCGACTTGGGTATTTAATTAAGAAACGCTTGCTGCCATTCGCAAGAACTGGAGTCTGTTGGGACACACTTACACGAATGACAATTACAACCTATAAAATGCTATAATAAAGGGTGCAGAGCCGTTCTATTTGGATAGACACGTACTTTGATGTACAGTATTGCTGGTGGAAATAAGATGATTTTTCCGTCGATCTGCTTAAAAGAGTAAAGAGTTGCAAAAGCAACTGGAAAACATCTCCGTTTTTTATGCGACGCTGGACGAAAAGTGCAATGTTTTCCACCGTAACGTTTGCTTTTCTGCAAAACGATAAATAAGGACTAGTTTAAACTTTTAACGTTTTTTAAGATGTGTTCTCGCACCTGCTGATTTATCCCCCAATATTTTGAAATTCGTAATGCTTCATTTTTTTCGTGGATTTTTTCAATTCAAGAAACTCCTACATTTTTTTTCTTTTAACGGATAAAAAGAGACTTATTAGAAAAGCAGATTGCCAGAAGCAGCTCTCAGCACTCGCGAGTTGGCTGTCATGCTGGATTGATTGCGGCGAAGTATGTTTGGGCTGGAACAATTTGGGTCTCAGATTCACAGCAGAATGTCTGGCCAGAGGGAGGGAGACTCCATCCAGCAGAGCCCGAATATGAACCCCCACTACAAGAATCCGGCTTTCCACAGTGGAGGGGCGCTGGTGGCCTCAGCCCAAGGTATGGCTCCCCTAAGTGAGCCGGGCGCGCAGTTTGGCTTCCCCCCGCAGGGCCACCCGGACCTGCACCCGCTGGGTCTGCAGCACCATCAGCAGATGCCCCAGATGCACGCGTACTTCAGCGAACCAGTGAGCCAGGGGCCACACCACTCTCACTTCGGAGCGAGATTGGGGGCCCCCGGGGCCACTGCTTCCTGTATCCATGGCGGGAGGTTGCCCGCTTTCCATCAGGGCTTCTCCGACGTCTGTGAGCCGCTTCCCCTTGGCCCGGCGGGGGAGGGCTTCAGCCAGCCTCCCCAGCGTTCAGGGGCTTTGCCTGACTTCCAATCCCAAGCCCCCCCTGACAGGAGCCATGTCGTGCCTGCTCCATGCCTTCCCTTGGACCAGTCACCTAACCGCGCTGCCTCTTTCCACGGTCTGCCCTCTTCGACGTCGTCCTCTTCCTCCACTGAACTGCCCTGCCAGGATGCCCGTCGGCTGCCACCCTCAGGCAGGTTGCCCAGGGAGTATGGTTACCCAGGAGATCCACCCTCAGGGCCCTTCGGTGTTCCTGTGTTCTCCCCACCTGCCTCAGATGCCCACATCCCGCAGTACAGCATGGGGGGTCCCGTGATGGGTGATGGGAGTTCCCACTGTAATCCCGGCATTCCCAGGGCGGGCATCCCCAAGACACAACATGGTCCCCCTGCCGGTTTCTACGACAGATTCGGGATCGGGAGGAAGGTGTATCCAGGGGTTGGACCTGGAGGCAGGCATCCGTCTATGCAACACCCCCAGGCGGGCGCAGTTGGCAGGCAAGGCCCCTGCTCCTCAGGCCTGCTCCAGTCTCCAAGCTCCAGCCTCCCAGGAATGCAGGACGGTGGGCTGATGCTGTCTGACCAGCAAGGCCAGTTTGAATACCCTGCAGGCAGACTGGATGGCAATGGAGTTCATCCCTATGGGGATCCCATGTTTAATATGCAGCCGCTGCCTCCACCCAGTCAAAGACTGCAACACTTTGACTCCTCTTATGAACACGCTGCCAAGAGGCCCCGCTTTGATATCCCTGGCAGGGATGGCTGTGGCAACTGGGGCAGCAGCCTACACTCCCCACCAGGGGGCAATAGTCACATCTCCCCTTCCGCTTATCCAGGCCTCCCTGGGGACTTTCCTCATCCCTCCACGGACGGCTTTCCCCTGCCCCCCCCCATACAGCACGGCAGCCCCCAGCAGCAGCAGCGACAAAACGCGGCCATGATGATCAAACAGATGGCCTCTAGGACCCAGCACCACAGGAATAGGCCGGCTGGGCCACAGCACCTGGATCGCCACGGCAACCTGCCTCCTAGCAACATAGCGCTCGGGAGCCAAGTTAGAGACTACGAGGGGCCAAATTTCGAGAGGGCCAACGTGGATGGGCAGGCCACCCTGCCACCCCAGGAGAATCCCTGGTGCCCCAGCTTGCACCCTAGGGGGGACATTCCACCTTGCAGACTGGGTGGTACTCCGAGGCTCCCCATGCTGATGGGGCTGCAGCACGGCAGTGGGGACACACTGTACCGTCCGGGCCCCAGCCGGATGAGCTTGCAGGACCAGATGAGGCTGCCCCATAACAGCCACTCCCACTGCCAGTCCCTCATGTCCCCCGGCATCCAGTCACAATTCGGGAACGGCATAGGCGGTCACCAGCAGATGAGGTCTCCTGGATCTGCGCCCAGCCTCCCGAATAGGCCTGCTGATTTCACGGGAGCCCCCGCGGGGCCTCAGCTCGGCTTCCCTTTCGGGGGGGTCCAACGACAGGCAGGGACTCCGCAAAACAACGCCCTGTCGGGGAGTTTCCGTGGGCAGCCCGAGTTTCCAAACGGGCAGCGCCTGTCCTCGGGAAAGCTGGGTACGCTGTCCCTGGACATCCTGGGCAAGTCGAGCGGGAAGGAGGGGGCGTTCGGTCAGAGCTGCCTGGCTGCCCTCTCCACTGCCTGCCAGAACATGATCGCCAGCCTGGGGGCCCCCAACCTCAACGTGACGTTCAACAAGAAGGGCTCGAGTGAACCCCGACACAAACCAAGCCTCACAGATCAGGACCCTGGCGGCGGTGTGGGGGGTGTGGTTAGCGACCGTTTCCAAGGCGACACCAGTCAGGGCGGTCGGTCGCCAGGCAGCAGTCAGCTTCTGAGTCAGGGCGAGGCAATCCAGACTGGGCCGGGGGAAGTGAATGCCCCCTCCCCAAACTTCAATGTGGATGCCCCCCCAGGGGGCGAGGGGAGGGGACACCCTGGGTGTGGGAGAGGGAGGTGGAGCAGGAAGGAGGAAGGTGGATGCATGAGCCCGGGGGACTTCTTTAGCCCTGAAGGTGGCACCCCAACTGTCACCCCCTCTGCTAGTGGGGGGGACAGGGGCTCAGATAAACTCCAGGAGGAGCCTCTGACATCCTGGGGCAAGGGTGGAGACAACCTGCTCCTGGGGGACCAGCCCGACCTCATGTCCTCGCTGGACAGCGGCATCCAGAGCGTCCCCAGGTCTGACGGCAGCTCTCCGCAGGGCGAATACCCCGATGACACAGGCGGAGGCTTCGCAGCCGCCAGCTACGGCAACGAGGATGAGGTTTCCTCGAGCTCGGACACCTGCAAGCCCGCATGCAGCCCGCTGGTGAGCGGCTCCCCCAGGCCCCTGCGAATGATGGGAGGGCAGCACCCGCCGAGCATGGCGCCGGCCGGCTACAAGCTGGGCACGCCTGGCACCACTCATGACGAGCTCCACCCCCTGGAGATCCTGCAGGCCCAAATCCAGCTGCAGAGGCAGCAGTTCAACATCTCGGACGATCGTAACACGGTGGCGAAAGGCAGCGGGCGGATTGACGGCGACGCAGAGCCACCGCGCCGCCGCGGCCCCGGTGGCGGGAAAGCCACGGCCGACGCCATCGACCTGGACTCCCTTATGGCAGAGCAGCACGCTGCCTGGTTTGTGCCCGGGGACAAAGCCACAGGGGGCAGTGTGGAGGATGACAACAGCTCTGCGGCATCCTGGGAAAAGGCGGGATCTCACGGCAACCACAGAGAAGGTAAAATGGGTCTGCAGGGCTTTCAGGAAGCACGCGGGCTGGCCGGGTGTAGGCCCTGAGCTTTCCCTGGGTGTTTTTACAGCTGGGTGGGGGATTGTCTTCATTTTACTCATCAAAATCCAGCTTCGAACACAAGTGAAAAAAGACATGGTGTAAAAGTTTTTATTCTGCTGGGCAATTATTGTACTTATAGAATTAAAAAAATGTAAACGGCTTTTCATTTTAAGCATCATTTTTGAAGTTCAGGCTTTTTATTTGTAATAAAAAGAAACTAATATTCTTCCAAGTTCATTGACATCCTGGGTGAAATCATGTACCTTTTCCTTTTAAAAATATAAAAATTTGAAATTATCCTTGCCTTTCATAAAACATTTATTATTTATTTACATATGTATTTGTTTAATTTCAAAGCAAACCAGGTTCACTTTACGAGTTTTAAAAAAAATATTATTATTGCTTATTTATTTTATTTTTTGCATAAAGCGTTTTCAAAGTGTGCTATGCTAGGAAAATGTGTTATAGGGAAATTAAAATGCCGCACACTGCCCTTCACCTAAAATAGTTGAAATCACTCAAATCCTTATAAAAACCCGGTTTTAACAATATTGAACATTTGCACGACCCCGCGGTCTACACAGGGACGCGTCTTCCTTGGCTCCCATTCTCTCTGGTTTCTGTCGTCGATATTAATGACATCTCAGCACGGCTCCTTTACACCGCACCATACCTGCGGCCCTTATCGTTAATGGAATGAGCAGATTTATCTAGTGCACAGCGCAATTCATAAGGGAAGTAAAAGCGTAATTTTAGTTTCACGTAAAACTTTCGAAAAACACTAAAACAGCGTGACCTTTCCATACTGATATTATGCGAAAATGCACATATTTGGAAATGCGGTGTACATAAAACTGAAAATATGAAGCAATTCGTGTCTACGATATTTTAAAGACATGGAAATAGCGATGCACATTAAATTACACAGTAAACCATCTGTGTGTAATTGGATTACCGCGCCGCAGAGAACAACGGCGGTGGTGGTGGGGGTGGTGCACTGAGTCGTTTTGTGTGTCGTCTGCGGGTTGTGCAGAAGTCCCTAACAAAGTAATACTTCAATTCATTCTAAATGTCTAGTTTTATCCGAGTCAGTGTTACTGGTTTAGGGTTTTTTTTGCACAATTACGCCGGTGCTTAAGTTAAATAGTTACTATTTATGAACCAAGTTAATCATAAGCGGCCTGGCAAGCTTTTCCTCCCCTTCGCTAGATAAAACCGTCAGGTAGTTGGCTGGTCGGCCAACCGTTCAGCGGGTGCGCGGGTCGTTAATTTGTTTTTTAATGGGGGGGTACGTGGACAAAGGCCGGGCTTCTTTCTCCTCGGTGCCTCAACCATGGGTCCTGCCGAGTTGCACCGGCTTTAGATGGGCAGCCCACCGATACCTGCCCCTGACATCCCCAGTTCCTCTGTATTTTCCAACCGGTTTCATCCGACGAGCAGAAAATATAAAGAAAATACATTCTAATTAAATAGTCTTCTCGTATGGATATCTCTTATCTATAATTAACTATCTTCCTCACGGTTTATACGCACTGTAGCCTATTTAAAACGTGTGTCCTCGGCTGTAGGTTCCTACAAGGGGGTGCAATCGTGGAAAGAAAATACAAGGAAATTATCAAAAATCATTAGAAATCGTACGCTGTTGTACGAATTGTAGACTATCCGTCGGTGTAGTAACACGGTAAATTGCTCTATTTTTACGGTCCTGTCCTTGTTCTCCCAAAACTTTCAGCCAACTGTAATGCGTGAGAATATTCGACATATTATATTAACTTTTTCCTAAGATGGATATTAACAATGTTTGAACAAATGTTTGCATTTAGCCAAATCATATAGAATTATTCAATATGACTGATGATGTTTTGCAATGTATAACCTACAATTTGCTAATTTAACTGTTGAAATCCACTATGCTGCAAATTTTATCACAGTAGTAGCGATTGCTCATGTTATCAGGTATTTGCGATTCATTTAGGTAAACAACTAATAAAAATAGCAAAAAATAATTAAACTGACAGGACTTTGGAAAATGGATCAGTTTTTTCTAAATCAAATACACGGACACAGCAAGAAATCCATGTGAGTATTTATCTATAAAAACAATTAAAAGGTCAGCTAAAGTTCTGTGGATTTTTTTTTAAATCACAAACTGATTTTAAAACGCTGGTTCCAAGCATCCGATTTTGTAAAGGTCGGGATTTTAATTTTAAATAAATTTGCACCAGATTGTTTAGAAATTCCTTGCCCATTTAATGCATAATATCTGTAATGGGCTAATGTAATAACGGTTTTATAGTGCGCATTTCCTGGTCTGGTGACCATGCGCGGTTCTAGACGGGGGCCAGGGTGGGCCAGGGCCCCTGTAGAATTGCTCTTGGCCCCTGTTATGGCCCCTG
>JABFDZ020000118.1:23423338-23439271 GCA_019775955.2 Pollimyrus isidori | reverse complement strand
CTGGTGGGTTTAGACCAGGGAAGCTGCGGTCGGGCAATCTTATCCGCAAAAGGCCAGTGTGTGTGCGGGTTTGTACCGCAACTCCCTAATTAGGTCACTAATTAGAAGATTGATTGGCTGAAAAGTCCTCACACCTGGGTTTGAACAGCTGACCTACAGGTTATCCCAAAAACCTGCATGCACACTGGCCTTTTGCGGATAAGATTGCCCACCCCTGGTTTATACGGTTGAGTTCTGTCATATCGCGCTTCTTCAGGGGTCTGGTTTTTGTATGGGAATGGTGCTGTGAGGTTATGCTGTATTACCTCTTCACTTGACCATTTCTGTGATGTATTTATTTGCATATATATGTGTTTTTGAGGCAATCATGTAGATTTTCTATATTATTGAGGTGTTAATTTCTGGAAAAAACAGCCATAGCCAGTGACGCCTGGTTTGGGACCGGGGGCCGGCAGCGCTCAGTATTTCACTGGTAGCTGGTGTTGTTTCAGCTGAAGGATTCCTCATGTCCTGTTTAGTCTTTCTGGGGCTGTTTTTCCTGGCAGAATGAGAGAAATACATATAAAGATTCCGTTTTGTAGACCGCCGCTAACTGTGACATTTTCTTCCAGCGCTCTTTCTCAAAAAATGACTTTCTGTCCACCTCATTCTCTTCTCTCTCAAGCTTTCTGCATATATATATATATATATATATATATATATATACACACATACACACACATATATAGTGTGTGTGTGTGTGTGTGTGTGTGCGCGCCCGCTTGTGTATAGTGGCGACATTTAAAATATTTTATTCCGGTATATTACACAACATTGGAGTAGTTCCTCTAGCAATAAGGCCAACAGAGAGTTAGGCCCACGTCTCGAGCCTGAAACCTCAGACCAACCTCTCCATTCCTACAGCTTTCAGCTTTCGAAGTTCAGCCTGACGAGTGAGTGGTCTGGCAGCTGGGACAAAATCAGAGGCCCAGTTTGTCCTATTTCAGCTCTCCTCTGTCAACCCCCCAGGCTACCTGCTTTCAGAGGATGCTCACCTGGATGGCGGTGAGGTGTGCGGACTGCAGAGAGAGAAACTCTAAGTGGACAGTTTCCTAGGGGCGTAGAGACACGCATGTCTGGCAGTGAGAAAGATTGCGTCATTGTAAAGCAGGGAGAAGATCGCTATTGTATTACATTTTAATTAGGTGTCTGTGTGTCTGTTTACTGCTAGGTCGGGTATTTTCATTATTGGTGCTATTCAGTTTGATTCAGTCGACTGCCCATCAGCACCAGACATTGTCCGCCACGTCCCGGGCCGTCTTGCTTGGGCTGTAACCACATGCGGTACTTCATCATACAGGGGACTGCTCATCAGCCAGAGAGCTGTCTTACTTATGCTGTCAAATCAAATCTAACATGGTGCAATAATCCAGGTTTTGTTGTATATATTTCCTGTTTGCAAAGAGGTGCATTGCAAATAAACTCAGAGAACACTTCGCAGCACAACAAAGAGTTAAGCCCAGTGTTGGCTAACCACCAGGATGAAGTATGGGTACTTGACCGTTCTTGTATTCCCGCGTACCTGTTTGACATCATCTTTCATTGGATAAATATAGTTCTAGTTCTGGAGAACAGTAGTACAGAAGACGGTAAAAATCCATGCACGTCATTCTTGTCCAGCCCCAAATATCAAGGATGCATCACCAACAACAACAATCCCATGATTCATTGTGTCCCAAGTTCATTCTTAGGAGGCAAGATAGCAAGAACGCTCTTGCGCAGAACAGAAACAGTTCTTGGCGTTCTTGGTTTTGATATACGCTCCCAGTGTTGGCACATTGTTGGTATGGCCAACTAACCACTTTCCCTTAGTTGATTATTTGTAAAGAGCATGTGCGTTTTGCTTGCACAGTAAGGAGAGCACACATGTTTTAATTCAGTTCAGTTTATTTTTTTATAGTGCCTTTCACAACAGAGTTGCCCCAAGGCGCTTTATATGGCTGTGATACATTCCCATATTATTTGTACACAATAACTCAAAAACAGGAATATGAATTTGTCAGGAGTCTCCCTTTGCTGTGACAGTGCTGTTTTGTGCAGCTTCAGGAGATCTCCCATTTTCTCTCCTACATGATCTCTTTCACAGCAGTGGTCCATTGCTAAACCAGCATATCTGTGTCTCTGCTCACCAAGATCTGGTCTCCTTTTAAAGCTAAAGATTGAAGTGTTCCTTTTGCTCAAATGGACCAGACAGGTATTTCCAGAGTTGAGCCTTCTGGGATTAAGCATTTCATACAAATGTGTCTGAAGGGAAACTTTATAAAAATTACACAAGATGGAGACAGATTTCAGGTATAAATTACACTAAGTGGCTGTGCAGAGTGTTTTTTGTTCTTTTTTTTGAGCAAGGTTGTGTGTGAGAGTCTTGCTTGCTGTAGATGGGGGAGGGCTTGGCACTGAGCTTTGTGTGCCAGTAGAATCGAAGGGAGAGTGAGGGGGTTGGCTGGGTTAGTGGTGACCAGCAAGTGTGGCCTGTGGGGGGTGGTACAAGGGGTTGGGGGTGATTGACAGAAGTAGCAAGTGGTGTGAAGCAGAGATTCCCCAGCACACACGCCCCCCCACCAGAGTCAGTCCCCGCCCCCAGTCATTCCCCCCGCCACAGTACGACCCTGGGGGACTCTGAAAGGTGGGGGAGGACCCTAGCTCCTTGACATTTTTCGCCAGACCCTCCTGCTTTTCCATTCCAGGGGTCACCCCCCCGCTGGATTGGCTGGAATGCTTCAACTTTGGTTGGGGGTAGAGGGAGAGAAAAAAAATCCGATGTGGAGGGGAACGCCAATCCCTGCCCCCCACGAAGGAGCCGAATCTGTCATGGAGACGGAGGTCATCAAGGGTGAAATTGCATCTCTCCGTGTCTCGCACGGCCCTCATCCCTCAATCCCCCCACCCCACCCCCCAGTCTCCACCCCCTCTGTGAGTGATGAGTCTGGGGCGGCCATGTCCCTGTCAGGTCCTCGGCTGTGTGGGGTGCTGTGCTCTACCTCCAAGCTTCACGTGACCCAAAGCTGGCGGAGGAGTGTTTTTTCCCCGCGATGCTGTGACGAGGCCCCCCCGGCTTGTACCTGTGGCTGCTCGGCCTTCCTGAACTGCGCTGCTTCCTCCATCTTAGGCCTTTTCGGTTCCCACACATTGGAGGGTTGTGAGAGGCAGAGCGGCTCTTCCTCTCTCTACTCTGGGTTAAGACATCTTTCTCGTGTAACACTTTGCCTTGAGCAGATGCCTGCCTGGTGGGTGTGTTTAATTTTCACTGAATCCACCTCCATTACTTTCACTTGATTACAAAGCTGCTGTCGTGGCTCTCAGGAGACATGAGGAGACATGATTCTCCTGCCTTAGATGAGGGCTTCTCCTGCCTCTTGTGAGGGTTTCTCCTGCCTCATGTGAGGGCTTCTCCTGCCTCGTGTGAGGGCGTCTCCTGCCTCGTGTGAGGGTTTCTCCTGCCTTAGATGAGGGCTTCTCCTGCCTCATGTGAGAGCTTCTCCTGCCTCATGTGAGGGTTTCTCCTGCCTCATGCGAGGGCCTCTCCTACCTCATGTGAGAGCTTTTCCTGCCTCATGTGAGGGTTTCTCCTGCCTCATGTGAGGGCTTCTCCTGCCTCATGTGAGGGCGTCTCCTGCCTCGTGTAAGGGCTTCTTCTGCCTAAGATGAGGGTTTCTCCTGCCTTGTGTGAGGGCATCCCCGTTGCTGTGATGCTTGGAGCTGCCTTATGGTGTGTATGAGTGGGTGATGGATTGAGTGCATCCTTGACCATTAACACACTAACAATTTAGGTGTTCTAACCTCATCCTCTCGCACACACCCCCCACTCTACATTTTTTTTTGATCTATTCCACCATTTACTCCCGTAATTGTACTAGTTTATTAGATGACCTTTTCCTTGGGCATTTGTTTAAGGTGTGCAGGTGAGAGAAGAGAACCAAAATGTGGGCTGGGTGGGCAGGGGGCCTGTGGAGTAGTTTCAAGGGGGTCGCTGCCTCTGTGCTTCCCCATTCGCTGCGTTCATCATGCTCCCCCCCCCCACCACCTCCCTGTGTCCCCCTCAGGCACTGACCACAGCGCGGGTGGAGGCGGAGCCTGCCTGGCAGTCCATTGCACGGATGAGCTGGCGGAGGGATCCCGCGGGGGGGCTTGGCACTCGCTGCACTCGGACCTCTCCGGCCGCTTCGGCACCTACGTGGCAGCCCTCACTTGATCCGCCACTCCCGCTGATGTGATGGCACAACTCACTGAGGGGGTACACCTGGACAAGTCAGACTGTGCTTATTTTTAGGGGAAAGCAAGGGTTCGAAAAGGGTAGATAGTCGAATTAGGTGGTAGCAGCCGCTCAGTTTTCTTTATTGCGTCTCCCTTGTTATTTATATTCTTCTAATAACATAGTCACTATTTATTTGCTACTTTTTCTTCTGCACTAGAAGCCAATCACTTTTTCCCCTTTGAGGCTCCCTGTGTCATTCATGTTAATTTCTTGTGGGGGGAGGGGACTGTGTTTTATAATACTCTCCATCTGTTTTCATCATCAGACCCAAGCCCCTGTTTGACAGGTTTTTGTGTGGCTCCCCTTAATCAGTGTCTGCACACTTTATCCCTCTCCCTGAAATCCAGTGTGAAAGTACCTGTCCTGGGCTGGCCCCCACTGGAATGTAGGTTCCCCTAGGTACCACAAGGTAAATTAAGCCTCCATTGGAGCTCCTCTGTCCTTTAGCAGTGTGGTTTTGGTCACACCACCTTCCTGGCGGGACCGACCGCTCCTCTCAGAGCCCCCAGACCTTCCTCGACCGTCTCCCTGCTATATTTTTTTTTACGCACATCTGCCATTTATTTAGACCTACACACCATGTCTGAAACATGAGAATGGGAGCCCCCACCCCAATATTCAGAAATGGCTTTTTTGCTAGTATGCCATACCGTTGACGTGAACTAAAGGAGCGGTCTGTGCATGGACCCCCTGGACCTTTTGTAGGGGCCCTGGATGGGATGTTATTGTGGTCCAGCCCCCCCCCCCCACACACCCCACATGAAGGGGGTCTCCAGACGACGCCAACCCTTCAGACGCCCCCATGATTTCCCTTCCACCCGACCGTTTGTATTAAAATACACAATGTTACTGGTGTTGCACATGTGAAATATGAAGATGGTTTGCTGTGTGTTATGCCATCTCTTTGAACAAATCTGCTTCAAAATGACCTCAAGCAACAAGAGAGGACAGTGGCTGCTTCGTTTTTTTTTTATTTTTAAAAGAATGTAAGCACAGTCCTCTGTAAATATCTGTACATGTTCTACGAGTGACTAAATAACAATAAATATGATGGTAACAGTAACTCGTGTATATTTGTGTAAAGCTGTCATGCACTGTTTCTTATGCACCTTGAGTTATGCATTTCCGTAATTCTTTAGAATTGATGAGCACTTTACCAAAGAAAATAGAGTGAAACTGGATTAAAGCACATTTTGGTAATGAAAGCATGTTTTGGATGACTTGCCTATGGAAGAACTTGGGTGCCCTTAAATTTTCTGTGAATTTGTGGTGTTCTTTGATGCTTCACATCAGGACTTATTGCTGATTACGCATCTCACCCCTAACCAGCAGGTCCTGTGCCTTGCGGCATGTAGATAATGTCATCATGATAAATTTTACAACCCTCCACCATCTTTTTCATGGGTGGTTAAGTGCATTGCACCCAAGAATATGATTCTGGCTGAAATCCAGCTTGTTTAGA
Source organism: Pollimyrus isidori (assembly GCA_019775955.2). NCBI lineage: Eukaryota > Metazoa > Chordata > Actinopteri > Osteoglossiformes > Mormyridae > Pollimyrus > Pollimyrus isidori. The sequence continues at coordinate 23,433,515 of JABFDZ020000118.1, read as the reverse complement.
GGTTTTAAACCTGTCTTCACTATTCTGGCCCTTTAAGACTTTGATTGTCTGGTTCCAAGAATTCTCCTTTTACTATGAAATCCCACTCAGACACCTTAAAGACGAAGGTTCATTAAGTCTGTTATTGAATGTTAGCCTTTGAGGTTGGAATGTCCACTCCTCGCTGCTGGGCTGACAGCTCATCTCATCTCATCTGGCCTCTCTCACTCCATCTTTGCCTTTGTCCTTATACTGTATGACTCTTCCTTACTGTCAATCTGCATAGGTTGCAAACCATAATCAATACCTCTATCTCTACCAGCCCTGGGGAGCAAAAATCAATGAAGTAGCGGGGAATAGACGCACATCTTCTCTGCGAGCCGGCTGCCTAGACTCTTGACGCAAGAGAATGAGGTGATGTGATTACATGCTTATAGACTCCTAATCCTGAGTGGGGAAAATCTGAGTGTATAAGTACTTCTCTGTAATGGAGTTAGGCTTCAGTTCCTTCTGCTTGTTTATTCACAGGCAAACACAAGACGTGTTATTCCTATCAAACTGGTTGCCTTTTGGACTCGACGTGGCACCTGATAATCTTGTGCTCCAGAGTACGCCTTTGCAATGCTACAACTTTTGGTGCATCCAGGTTGTAAAGGGGACTAGGAAAAGTCTTCACAGTTGCTGATACGGATGTTATTTCATTCATAGTCAGTGATTGGGCAAAGGATTTTCAAATTCTCTGTAAAATTCCTATTGTTAACTGGACCAGGTTAGCTTGAGCTAGCAGTGATTTGGTAGGGGAGCGGCACCCATCATACATCTCAAGATGACTCAAGCCGGAATGCTCTCGTGGTTTGTGGACCAAGTTATGCTAAAGCACGCAGGCCGTTCTGGGAAACTTTACTTGTGCTTTCTTGTTCAGGGAGGAACTTACGAGAGCAAATGGCGCTGCTGTTATTTCCAAATATTTTGCCTTCTGCGTTCTCAGGCTCCGTATTCCTTACCGTCGCGAACCCTGACAGACCAAGTAACAAAAACACTGGTAAAACCAATCCGAGAGCCTAGAATAAAACGGGATAAAGAGAAAGGCCACTTGCGATGTCTGGGAAACATTTTCTCTCGTGCAGTTTCTTCGGCTGCTGGTCCCTCCTCAGACGAGCAAGGTCCTATAAATACAGCCTGTATTTGTTTAAGAAACGATACACATCTTTTGGGAAAATACCGGCGTGTTGATTTACGTCTTGCCTCCCCCGTGACTCCTAGACTGTTCGAGGTATGTGAACTCGGGCTAGCCCCGTCTTTTGACGAAGAGGACTTGGGCCGGTCTCCCCACAGCCAAACAAGAGGCTGAAAGAGCCGGCGTCTTACCACCACTTCTTCTCTTGCATTAGAAAGTGTCCTTTCCCTTTGTGAGTGTTTATCATTCACAAAGATGGGGATTTGGGTTGCTGCTGTTGGGGCGATTTTAGGGGGGCTTCATTTTTGTCTCGTACGGCCCAGTGATACTGTTGCATTTTTTTCCTCCTTTCTCCTCTCAAAGAGAAGAGAGGAGGAGTGGGGTAATGGGGGGGGTGGGGGGGTTGGGGTTGGAGGGGAAAGGTTTGGGAGCCTTCCAAAATGGTGCTCTTTGTGTGGATTGCCATTATGATGCCATTGTGTGGTTTCTTAAGGGAAGCTAGCAGGGGCTCGAGGAAACTAAAGGGGCGGGGAAGGGCATCAGAGGGAGAGTGTGAGAGGCTCTGACCTGGGCACATCTGAATGGACACTGAGCACATTACCAGCGGCGCTCTTCTGTTCCTCAGGCGCACTGGACCAAAACGCATGTGGGAAACACCCACCCACGACACGTCCGCTGGCGTACGTGCGGAAATAGCCGGCAATTCTGCAATCTAAGCTGCAAATGAAAAGGACATTTGATTCAAATAAAATGCTGCTAGATGCAAGAGTCTCGGCAGAGATGAGGCGGACGGCATTAGGTATGTATAGTCTCTGCCTGCCTGGGATGGGAATTTCTCCAGAGCCCCGCTTATTTAACTGGCTTTACAGTGCTGAATTGGATCAATTCTAATTCCCACTTGAAGGCCTCTCCTGTCAGCACCATCATTTGCCCACTCTGACCAGGAATCTCTAGTCCTTCAGTAGTGGAACAAAATTGGTACTGTTGTGTCATGGGATGGCTGGTTTAAAGACAGTCAGCATTTTATTTCCCCTTAGCTTGTCCATCCTGAAGCTTCGGCAACCTGTCCAGCACACGTTGCCAGTTTTCTCAGCTGTGGAAGCTGTGAAGCTCCTGGTTTCCATCAAACAAAAGATCTCTAGAAGAGCAGGGCTGGTGATGGGACCATGAGCTTTAGGACCATGTGTCCGCTTCCCAGCAGACCTTCTGCAGACTGATGATAACTGAGAGTTTTTGATTTAAAACAAAATGGCGCAGGACACTATATGGGCCCTGTAATCCACAGGCTTAAGAAGGAAGACACCCCAAGGTCTCGATTAACCTTGTTTAATAAAATTTTGACCCGGTCCTGACCCCCCCAGTCAACAACTTTAACTGATCAGGAATGAGTATGAGTGAAGCTTTCTAATATAGCTTGCAGTTGGACACTGGTCACATTATGCTTCTCTAATGGGCTACTATGGTGGCCTTGAAGTAGGGAGAGGATGGAGACCTCATATGGATCAACCTCAGCTCCTGTGGTCCAGTCCCTGCTCTGCTGCCTCTCTGCCTCTGTGAGTGGGATGCATGCCAGTGCTGTACAGCCAGCCAGAGGTGCCCTTACCATAAATCACCAGGCATTAACACACAAGCACAGACCCCCAGCTGCCTTACATCAATCCTAACCCAGCACAGACAGACTATTTCAGTTTTTTGCCTGCTAACTCAGAGTATTGACCATTTAGTTTTAAGGTTAGGGGAACACCAGGATGACTTGAAGTAAACAGGAATTGAAACAAATTGATAGGTATCCCTGATTAAATGTTTGAGTGCTTGAGCCTCTATCGGTACTCTCTTACTTAGGAGGTGGTTCAACTAGGCATTTCTTACCTATGAGGTGATGTAAGTTGGTTGTGTGCTTTTTCTCAGAGTCCTTATGTTCTGTATCTACACGGGTTTGGCAGTGTCCTGTGCTATCAGAACCTTTTGTATGAAGCTGGGTAGCGGGATTACTGGGAGGGGGCAGATCAGGTGGAGGATCTCCCATTTGTCCACCGCCTGCTGGGCATCAGACAGCGAACCTGGGGAGGGCGGGGGTTGGGGCTAATGGGACTCCAGTTGAAAGGAGAAACAAACAGATGCTGCCACCCTAATTAGCCTAATTTCCCTCTCCCCCCTTTCCCTGCCTTCCAATTACAGGGCTATTGAGCAGCTATTAGAGCTAATGGCATTTAGCCTATCGAGTTGTGAGGACTAACGGCCTGGCTATAATTGGTATACCCCACCCCCAGCAATAAGAATTACCTGCCCCCTTCGCCATGGTGTTAGCTAGCAGCCTGGCTGTAATTGGTATACCCCACTCCCACCCCCAGCAATAACAATGACTCCTTTGCCATGGTGTTAGGGATTGAACCAAAGCTTCACAATACACCCACAACAGCAGGTATGTAACCCCCCCTCAAGCAAAATGTGGGTGTGTTTGTGTGAACACTTCCTCTGTTGACAGAAGAACAATGACCCTTGCCCCAAAGTGACATGGTTCTTCCAAGGGGGTCACAGTGGTAGGGGTGGGAAGATGTTTGAGATGCCATTTAAGGTGTTTTTTTTCTTCTTTTTTTATTGAACCCCAGATTGTTTGTGCTTGGATAACTGTTGGCATCAACATGCACACTGAATTCTGATATGTGGCCAAACCTCTCTCAATCCAGAGAGTATTGCCCCATAATCACAGAACTACATGGCTAGCTGGATGTTTCATTTGTATGATAGCTGTGACACCCTTTCAGCCTGCCCTCATTCCTGAGTGTGATGCCTTTCCTCCTGCCTGTGACATCTTTCTGGTCTTTCCTTCCTCCTGCTTCTGATGCCCTTCCAACTTGTCCTCCATGATGCCTATGATGTCACTCCTACCTGCCCTCTCTCCTGCCTGTGATATCCTTCCAGCCTATCCTCCCTCCTGCCTGTGATATCTTTCCTGCCTGCCCTCTCTCCTGCCTGTGATGTCCCTCCGGCCTGCCCACCCTCCTTCCTGTGACGCCCTTCCGGCCTGCCCTCCCGCCTGCTTGTGAGGCTCTTCCAGCCTGTCATGTCTCCTGCCTGTGACGTCCCTCCGGCCTGCCCACCCTCCTTCCTGTGACGCCCTTCCGGCCTGCCCTCCCGCCTGCTTGTGACGCTCTTCCAGCCTGTCATATCTCCTGCCTGTGACGTCCCTCCGGCCTGCCCTCCCTCCTTCCTGTGATGCCCTTCCGGTCTGCCCTCCCGCCTGCTTGTGACGCTCTTCCAGCCTGTCATATCTCCTGCCTGTGATGTCTCTCCTGCCTGCCCCGCTGCTGTACCACCATTCATCCTGCTGTCAGAAGCAGCGCCATCACTTTCCTGCCCTCTGCATTAGGCTCAAATCTTAAAATTTTGACTGTATAAATTAAGGTTTTGCCCTGGACAATGGGCTCCCCCTTTGAGTCTGGTTCCTCCAAGGGTTTCTTCCTTCTAAGAAGTTTTTTCTTGCCACTTGCCAGTGTCGCTGGGGGTTTTGGTTGGGGATAATGTAAAGCACTTTGATACAGTGTAATGTTGTAAAAATGACCTATAAAAATAAATTTGAATTGAATTGAATTAAAAATCTTGAGAAATGCATGGGACACCTCAATCATGTTATCTACCTGGGGTTTGAGGGGTTCACTGGTTACCTTCCCCACAGAAATACTGTGCATATAATCCACTATGGTGTGTGTGTGTGTGTGTGTGTGTGGTTGACTTGCTGATGCCCCATGACCATGAAACTGATTGGATATGCAGTTGTTAAAAATGGATGGATGGCCTCAGATGGTCCTTAGAAAAGATATGAACTCTGAGTGATTCATCACCAGCGGTGGGGGAGGGGGGGGGTACAGAATCTCCCCAGAATGGTTAGCTCTCTGATTGGTTGGCTAATAGCGATTAGAGGTTTGGGACCTCCTACTGCAGGGCATGTACTGGTGGATCACTTTCAAACCACAGGCTCTGACACAGCTGCATGTGGGTTACTTAATCCTCAGAGCAGCTTCATGTTCTTCAATTCATCTAGTTTGTCACTGAAAGAAAACTTTCTTCCTGAAACCCTGAACAGAGAACTGGTCACTTCCTAACTTCCTAGAAGTCATCAATGGCACTAATTGATAAAGTTAATGTGAAACACAATTTTACTCCTGCTATGGTAAACATGACAAAGAAGCAAAAAAATTCCAAATTCTGGTGAAGTTCCCCGCTCCTGCAACCTTCTCTTAAATTGGCCCTGGATGTACCTGGCAGGGGTGACACGGTGGTGCAGTGGTTAGCACTCTTGCCTCACATCTCTGAGACCTGGGTCTCCGCCTGGGTCACGTATGTATGGAGTTTGCACGTTCTCCTTGTGTCGTCGTGGGGTTTCCTCCGGGTACTCTGGTCTCCCCCCACAGTCCAAAAACATGCTGAGGCTGATTGGAGTTGCCAAATTGCCCATAGGTGTGCATGTGTGCGTGAATGGTGTGTGAGTGTACCCTGCGATGGGCTGCCCCCCCATCCAGGGTTGTTCCCTGCCTGTTGCTTCCGGGATAGGCTCCGGACCCCCTGCGACCCGGTAGGATAAGCGGTTTGGAAAATGGATGGATGTGCCTCATGGGAAGGCTGGCACATGTCAGCATGAGAATGGACTGGGAGGGGGGTCCTCAAAAGGTCTTTCTTTAATGTAAATAGGGTGCACTGCCTCCTTTAGGGAAGTGATGTCATTCACCCAGGACTTGCACTATTGTGCAGTAAAATGGCCTACATTGAGTTGTATGACTGGTTTAATTGGATTGTCATTGTTTGTATTGGTTAGTGGGACAGGATGTCCCCCCAAACCACCCCTAACCCTAACCCTAACCCCCCCCCAGGATGTCTCCAGTTTTGCCTGATCAGAAACATTCTGGTCCCTTAATTGGACACGAAGCAGCCCCACATCACTTTGCTTCATGCAGACTTTGTTTATTTTCCATTGGCTCAACTCTTGATAATATTTGTCTTTTAACGAGTCATTAACAGGAATGACTGGTGTGGAGCAGTGAAAATCTGAATTTATGAAGTTTTAATGTGTCTTAGGAGGTCTGATCATTGCTCTGCTCAGGCAAAATCCACAACTCTGGGAGAATCTCATCAGCATTAGATCTGGTCTCATGGGACCTGTGCCCTTTACCTCAGGGCTGGGGGGTGATGGGTGAATGGCAGGGCAGTCTGCATGTTGGGGACCCGGCAGACTTCAGCTGGTGTGACGCTCTGGTGCCACTTTGTGAAGCAACTCTAGCAGAAACAAACTGATTTAAAGCTTCCGTTTCTGTAGTGCTGGTCGGTATAAACCTTCAGTCATGAAAAAGCAAAGTCCTTCCCCAGAATGTAAATCCCAGAAGCCAACTGAGTTCCAGCCTTGGTCTTCCTTGTCCCATTCGCTCTCTGTTCCTTTGGGTGAAGATCTGAAAAAATGTCACACCCTGAGGACATGACCCCTGCTTACCCAAGTGTTGGGGTCCCCTCTATACTGCCGTGAAGATAAGGGTGTGGACAAGAAGGTAGATCTTTTTTAAAAGGGAGACAATGAGAGGTGACAGCCACAGTGCAGGGTAAAGCAGGCTGCTCCTCAGGGAAGCTTCCGGGTGACCTCCCACCTACAGAGACCATATAAGCTTTGTTTGGCGAGGCCGGATTTCCAACAGAAAAGGCTTCCTCACAACATCTCCAGCTCTCACATTCGCCTCTGACTGCTGTATTCAGGAAAAGCACAGCTGAGAGGATCGCGACAGCGTGCTGTCTGCATCCCAGAGCAATTTCAAGACGAAACGTTTATATAATATGCAGACAAAAACAAACAAAGGGTCTTTAGCGCCTGAAGGCAATCGGATAGATATCAGATGCAACATGTCCCGACAGGGACCAGTTTTTATATCTTTACTTTTCCTAAATTAATAGTTGCATAAATGGGTTAAAGTCAAATAGTTCAGGTGTGTTGTCAAGATGAAAGTGACTTTTTGTTGTAGATGATGGTCATTAGTGAAGGAGTTCCTGAAAGTACGTCACATGACCTCCCGCCACACAGCTATGACCACTCGCTGTGTGTCTCCTATGACCTCCAGCAATCCGTATTCCCTGTTGTGTTAGCAATCGGTTCAGGTGTTATTCAGCTTCCTTTCTCCTCAAGTCCTCCCCACCCCCACTTATGGGGTTTTGGCGTGACGCCAAGCCCACGGCAAGGTGGCCAGCCCGTCCCTAAGCCGTTTAGCCACTAAGCCGCTAAAACCAAAAACAGACATGATTTCAGAGCTTCCACTAGAGGAAGCCTAGTCCCCTGCTACCACCCCTCACGTGAGCTGCTCTTCACTCAGTATGAGTGTGTGTGTGTGTGTGTGAGGATCTCATTCATTTGGCCTTGTTTAAATTACTCTCGAATTCAGCCCAGCCATCTGTCATCAGTTGCTGTTTTTCTAACCTCGCTGTTCACTTTGTTCCTCTACAAAGTGCTTGGCTGTACGGCATAATTTTAACGGTGCGACCGTACGGTGCGTCTCTGCTGGCTGGTCGCTCTTAAGCTACGGGAGATCAGCCAGACGTTTACAAGCAAAGGTACGCTGGTGGTTGGTATCAATCGTCAACAAGCCCGGCCACTTAACGGCTTGATTGATGTTTTTCATTACTTCCAACAAGGCTAAAAGCGGGAAATCAGAATTTATATCAGAAGTAAATTTAAACCTAGAGGAGAAACTTGCTAAGCTAACACGAGCAATATAAATCTTGCCATTCTGTTGTGCTTCTAGTGCTGTTCTCAATGGCCATGTGACAGTTTATTTCCCCGTGTGAATCAATAAGTCTCACTTCCTGTGAATGCGATTACATTTTCCTTTTCGCAATCTGAAATCTCTCTCTCAGTCCCACTCTTGTACTCCTCTTAATTATATTGTTTTAAGAAACTGTTAACGAGCTGTGAAAGTGGGCAGAGAAAACACAGGAGCACAGCGCAGTGTTGGGCAGAAGACGCCACACTGCCCCGCTCCGCTTACCCATGGTGCTCGAGAGCCTGGACACAGGCGGTTTCATTTAAGTGGTTTGTATATGTGCTTTATGCTTGTGGGTATAAACACAATTAAGTGCTTCATTAATTGTACCCCGGTGGCAGTAGAGCTGCCCAGCATCGCCTGCCTCTCATCCTCACAGTGTTTACATAAGTGCCGGTGCGGTTTGTCAGCTGGCGGTCAGCCGTTTTCATCAGGCATAACCGCAGACAACTACATCAAACAATCCGGGCCTGAGAGAGAGCCCCCCCCGCGCGGGAAGGACCAGGTCGAATGCTTCCCTCGTTTATTTATTTAACAGACACCCCTGACCAGAATGGCGTGCATGGGGGGAAAAAGAGAGTGACGCCGACTCAACGATGGAGGGAAGTAGGGAAGTGCTGGGCGGATGGTCGGCGGAAAGGAGGGATTTGCTTGTTTTTTCTTACCAGTCAATGGCTCGAACTCCAGGGAGCATGTCGTGTAGGAGCCAGCTAAATGCGCCGTGTTTGGGAATCCTCAGGGAGCTCCATGGCTAAAATGGAGGCCATGTCTTCCGTGTGCCCTCGCTGGGTCCGTTGAACTGCCTCTGGCCTCAGTATTGAATCCGAAATACTACAGGCGGAGCATCTTCCTGTCAAACACATATACAAGCTTTAAGCTGATGACTAGGGGGCTTTAATGTAGACTGACGTGGGATGGGGGGGGGTGGTTTGAATGCTTTCACACTGTGAGACTGCAGTTTGATTTTGGGCTAGGGAGAGCTGTCCGGGTGACCTGTCCGGAATTCTTCTTTTGACTATCTAAAAATAACAGCTACAGTCAAACTGGGAGTTTTGCTTTGAGGAAAACTCCCAGTTTGCAGGTTCATACACTGATGAGCCAAATCATTGTGTCCACCCCCACGAAGCAAATAATGTTGACTGTGTAGTAAAAATGGTGATTGTCACCATCTGGGACATATTAGACGATAATCCAAAATTCCGGTACTGGTAGATGATGTGTTGAATCCAGAAGAAATGGGCAGGGATAAAGATCTGAGTGACTTTGACAAAAGCCAAATGGTTACTGTCGGGCGACTGGGTCAGAGCGTCCCCCGGAACGGCCGGGCTTGTGAGGTGCTCACAGTCAGCGGTGGCGAGCGCATGCTGAGCACGTGGTCCGAGGAGGAAAAAACTACGACCCACAGAGGGGGTGCTGGGCAGCCAGGGCTCCATGATGCGAGACGTGAATGACGGCTGTCCTGAGTGGTACAAACCAACGGAAGGGCGACTGTGGTACAAACAGCAGGTAACAGTGATGATGGCCATGCGAGTCCTGACTCACAACACACAGGGCATCAACAGATGGACGGGATTCCTTGAGTGGATTGACATTTTTCCTAAAACACACTATGACAAAAATATGGCAGGAGTAAAGCATGGTATGAGGTTGAATGAAGAACCGCTTTTGTAAACATAGTGTCCCAGGTTAAAGTTCCATGAGGGCGACATCTACTATACCCTTTACAAAGGCTGCTAGTCCGAGCTGAAAATACACAGTTTGATTGTGAACGTTATTCCCGTGCTTTTGAGGAGAACGTTTGCCAAGTAAAGATGTTTGTTTCGTGTTATGGAGCTTGTGGGGCTCTGAGGGGATGGAATTTACCTCAGTGCAGGATGGGGGGACAGAGCCCAGAAAGGTGTAAACAGCAAAAATAAGCGTGAAAGTAATATAAGAATTCAAATGGCCTTGCTGGGTTCAGGGGAACGGAAAGCTAGAGTGTGTGCCAACAGAGTGCCCCCCACCCCTCCCCCCAGGCACTCAGGCAGCGCCAGGGGATGGGGGGGGAATGGTAAAGGACCAGCGTCCGAAGTCTCCTGGCTCTTACCCAAGGTAGCCAGTCAGAGCAGTGGTGCGCAAAATGGAGAGGCGCCAAAGGGGGGGACACGGCGTCACCCTCTGGAAACATCGCTTCTTGGGGGCGGGGGCGGGGGGGGGGGGGTGGGGGGGGGGGGGGGGGGGGGGGGGG
>JABFDZ020000118.1:23349475-23368148 GCA_019775955.2 Pollimyrus isidori | reverse complement strand
ATATTTATCATAAAATTCAATCACCAACATAGTTTAATGATAAGTGTAATTTTAGGTGCAGTCAACAAAAAGTCCATGATAGAGAGAACTTTCGCCGACTCTACCAAAAACTTCAAATTCCCCGCTGGGGCCACATTTACAATTTCCCAATTCACAATAAATGGAAATGTGCAATTTAATACTTATAAATAAATAAGATACATGCGTTATTATATATTCATATGTCTTACGTTTTAATGTTAGTGAAGTAGTACTATATCGTTTCGCAGAATGATAAAACGCTTCGCGTCGGGTCCTGATCACACTGTCGGGGCTTATTTCGCGATAACTACCGCTGTCTGTACATTATCCCTTACTTAACTGTTTCAACTAATCTGTTGAACTACTACTACTATATCCACTTAAGTTTCATGTTTTAAACCATTAGGTAACTACAGGATTTGTTGATTGAAATTACTTTCGATGGTAATTTATTTAAATTTAGCATGTTAACAATAATACTGCTATCAGTTCACCAGCTCATGTTTGGCTGAAAAAGGGTAAAAATTTAAAACCTGTAGGAAAAATTTAGGAGTTTCCAGCATTAAGTTTTAAAATCCTGACATCGACAGAGCAGGTGCAGAAATTTCTTCTTGGTTGACCTTTTGAAATTTGTTTCTCTGGAGCTTTTTACACTGAAGCCTGGTTACAGGTCCTGCACCAAGCAAATGACATTAAAAGCAAAAACGTGCTTCGTCACCCGCAAAATCTTAAATAGAAATAAGTCCTTCCTACCTACTAAGACTGCGGAGTCCAGGGTTCATGTCTGGAACCAGATATTCCTAAATATATAATGCTTAAGTTTAGGTATTTTGCTGGATTATTAAGAAACTGGAGCATTTTTTCACCTAGCACCCTTTCCAAAGCTCCAGGACAGATCCTTAAAAAAATAGCAATATGCTTGTGTGTTTGCTCTAGATTTTGGGCCATTAGGATTCTGGGAACAAGATATACTATGACAAAATGACAAAAAATGACAAACAGGTATGTCTGTAAAAGGCACAGATGTAACTTGAAGCTTCCTGATCTAGCTCCCAGAAGACACGGGGTTTTGTATCCTTGAACAAAGTATTTGACCTGAATTACTTCAGTATGACTTCCAGCTGTATAAATTAGTACAAATTATATTTTGCTTTATATAAGTGCTGATATAACAGCAAACAGTCTGGGCTTGTCACTATTTCTACGCCCCATTCAGGCATGTAGAGGGGCAGCTGCACATGCTGGGGTCCTGAAGAGTTACACAAGCCAAGGACAGATTGTTTAACATTTACATTCTCCAAGAAGAAAATTATAAACTTGGATTAATAACTTCCACATGTTGATAAACATAAGAGCTATTTTTTACGGGAAATTGGGGGTTAGCAGTGGGTAGGGGAAGGGGGTTATGGATAGATTTGCCAACAAGAATTTGAACTGTTGCATGATGTTTATAAGAGATATTGGGGGAGGGTCTAAATAAGAAGACAGAAAATGCTCTTTGTGTCCCTGTAGCAACTGAATTATTCATTGCATATTTCATAGACAGAGACTGTGTGATGTGGGAGAGGGACAGAGACTGTGTGATGTGGGAGAGGGACAGAGACAGTGGTGAACCTTTGCACTTCTTCACAAACCTTTAGGTCGATCTTTGCATCTTCATCGTCTAGGTGTCTCGCATAACAACAGAAATGTATATAATATATGGGTAGAACTTTAGGCCACTGAGTTCAGTTTGGGAGTTATCATATGATCTGCAGAGACTGTCCCAAAGTTTTCAGCCTGTGGCCATAGCCCTGGGCTGCAGAGATTCATTCCAGTCTCCTTGGTCCGCTCCCCATGTCTGCGTTCATCTTGTTTGACTGCCCTCCAGCATTTGCTGGCATTTTCTCGTGACTGGGGACTGAGGAACCGTGAAGCGGCCTGAAGCTGGTTAATGGTGCGGAAGCGACTGGTCCCTCCTTCCCTCCTTTCTGCGCCCTGCATCCTTCCAATTACACTCTTCGAGTCTGTATGTGATGGAGGAGCAGCAGAGGCCCTTGTTAGCCCGTCAGCTTGGAGGAAGTCCCTGAATCACCAGAGGATGGGCTCTTATGCGGAACATAGCGTTTTTGTCGGTCACCCTTTCCCAGCGCAACCCCCCAACGCAGATTACTACCAACATTACTCAGGCCGATCCTGCATCTGGGATTAGCGTCTTCCTTGGGGAGGGAGAAACCCCATCCACAGGTTCCAGGCAGTACTTGGGCAATCAGGCAGGTGAGCCTTGGCCAAATACGTAGCTATGGCAACAACAGTAGAGAGGGACTGTGAGGCTGTGATTCGGGGGGGTTGTACATAGGACATTGTACAAAGGTGTAGTTACTCTATTGGAGGATATCATGTGGGCAGTTTGCCCACTTACCCATGAAGCGTGTGGGAACTGGTGTCTCCCTCTTGCTTCATTTCTTAAACAAGAGGACAGGTGAGTGTAAGCAGGGTTGAGAAAGTACCTTCCTCTGGCAGGGCTTCCTGGTCATGTGGCGAAGGCAGGAGGCAGCTGGGGGTGCATTCCGTTCCTCACATATAAACCAGTAAAAACCGAGAGCGTGAAGGCTGCATCAGACTGTCAGCTGTGGCGCCCTGGAGCTGCTAGAAAGGTTTCATTCTCAAATTGTAGCTCCGCTACACAACTTTTCTGGGTGATTGATCTCACATTATTAAATAATATCCAGGGTTTTTTTTTCCCCCAAACGATGCCCAGCTGGCCTTTGTTTTAATTAAGCTTGATTAACTGTTAATAGGATTCTGACACGGACCAGACCCCTGTGATGAAGCCCGTCAGCTCCTTGCCCCAGGTGGCCCTCCAATCTTGAAAAATAGCCCAGGCAGATGAATAATTGATGACCTTTAACCTGTGTCAATGTCTTAATGTCTCGGTGCGCAGCATTCAATGAACATTCACCGGCTGGCTGGACAGCTAGCAGTTTCAAATTAATCCAATTTATTATAATATAGGGCCTACCCAAAAGTGCTGTACAAGCCTTTAACAACCACAGCATTGTAGATTGACATAACAGCAGTTTTATGTGTCAGTATTATAAAGCATAATTATAAATATAGCTGCAATCAGCAGTAATGGGGACCAGCACACTACCAGGGCACAAATGCACAAAAATGGATTCAGAAAGAGGAAATAAAAGAAACATGAATATATGAGTATAGGTCATATGCCATAAGATACCACACTGAATGGAATATTCAATAAAAAGTGCAACAGCAACAGATTAGATTAAAATTAAACGGATTAAAAGTAGGGGTAGTAAATCATTGATTATAAAGATATGTTTTTAATTTGTGCCTAAAAAAGGAGGAGAAGGAGAGCAGGTTCTGGAGGCTTTGTGGTTGGTGGTCCAAAGTTCTGGAGCTCAAACTGCCCTTCCACCCATAGAAGACAGACAAAGGCGAGGCAGCACTAAGAGACCAGTGCCTGCAGACTGGAAGGGATGGACAGGTGTATAAGGGCAGAGGAGCTGTGCGGCGTACTGGGGGGCACGACCATTTATAGCCGTAAAAGTCACATGTGAAGATTCAAGTTTACTGGCAGTGAGAACCCTACCTGCATAATTTTGTGTGTGTTGTAATTTAGAATGTGTCTTAGCAGGAGGACCATTAGGTACGGACATACAGAAATCGAACGTGAAGGAGATCGGAGCGTTAGCAAGACTTTCAGCGCCCGAGTTGTTTAGCATTGGGTGAAGCCGGGTAGTTTTGCAAAGATGAAAGAAAGCAGGCTTGGTGAGTGAGCTAATGTGAGATATGAAAGAACATCGAGGTCGCAGAGATGTTTAGAGGGAGTAACCAGAATACCACCAATGTAAAAAGATTCACAATTCGTGCCAGACAGAGCATTAGGGTGAATTATTAGCATGCTAGTTTTGCCAGCATATAGTTTTAAGAACCTAAATATTATCCATAACAAAGACAGTGTGTGATTTGTATTTATTAATGCCTATAAACTGCTGTCTATCAGAGAGGCATGAGATAAACTAGGAGAGTACCAGTAATGCCAATAGATGAAAGACACCAATAAGTGAAGCATGAGAAATGGCGTCAGACGCAGAGCTTTTATCCAAAAGAAAAATAATTCTGACAGGCCCAGTGTCAGCTGGCAATAAAAAGTCTTTAAGATCCCTACAGAGTGGTGAGGGGTAAGATGATGCCTTATAAACCATTCGCTGTATTTTTTGACCCCACTAGATGGTGCTGTTGGATTGCTTTGGGACATGCTTTGTGTCTATTTCTGATCAGAGACCACCATCTAGTGGGTTCGAAAAATGCAGCACATGGTTCAAGAAGTGTCATTTTGTCCTCAAACTATCATCCCCCGCCCCCCACCAATGTTCAAACTAGTGTTACGCTCATGCCGTTAAGTGAATGGAAACTGGATTGGAAAGGTTTGTAAAGGTTGTTTAACACTAAATCAGACTGCAACTGGGTATTTTGGAGGAGAATGGCAGGTTACAGATAGGGTACAGCCAATTCCTGTTTAGATTAATTGGTCCACACCATGTTTCTTGAGAACTGGGTTATCTATAGCAGTTTTTTAATCTTTTGGAACTATGTCTGACACTACAGATCTGTTTATCAAATGAGTTAAGAGGCAGAGGTATTAGGCAGACAGCTTTTTTTTGCATGTAGGAGCCAGGTCTGACAGTAGGGACAATTGGATGTTTTAATTAACTCCATGACTCAGGATGCAATAGTAAAGCAGAAATCAGAAAATGGAGAAATCGAATATCCGGGGAGGGGGGGACACCTTGTGCGGGAGTAGGGGTAAGGTTAAGAAAAGTCTTATAAAGGGAGCCAATTTATTTTATAAGAAGTTAATACAAGTGTAGCATCACTGCAGTGTGACAGGTGGTGTTAATACAGGAACATTTACAAGCCTGTATATAGTAGACAAAGGGGTTCTGGGCCAACAATTGGAACTATTGTTGACGGATCAATAATAGTAGGTGTGACCATCATCTAGATCAGAATCAGTATTTCATTTTATGCTTGCTGTAAGCTGGAGAATTTACAGCAAGGTCTGTTTTATTACAAGCCATTCCAGGTGAGTTCCCTTCGGGGCTGGAAGCTGTGAAGTATACCAATAAAAGGAATCAGAGATAATCGCAGCCCTGTGCTTAATGGGAGCGTGGACTTCAAGCGAATCAGAAATAGCCTGGCAGAGAAGGCATGAGGGTCAACAGAAGACAAGATATGTTGGGGAGCGAAAAGTGGGAATGAACACCCAGCACTAACAATGACCGACTGGGTAACAGGGCATGGGCAAGCACATACATACACAGGTATTGAGCTTTGGATGGGACACAGGCGTGAGTAATTGAGGCACTGAGCTGGGAATCATTAGGAGCACACAGGATGGGCAGAGTCACTACCAGACATTTACCAGACATCACCATCACTTTCATATGGCCAGTCAATCAAAATGTACTTGGAACAACACATTTTTGCTTTTTGCAACACCACCTAGTGTTCAAATGAGAGAAAATGGTGCACATCTTGAGGGTGTTGCCTTGAGTCAAAATACCAAGAAAAATAGGGACGCATTGCTGAGATACAGTCACACGTCCGCTACCCGTTTCATTTGCGGGTGACGGGGTTCTGAAAAGTATAAAATTTCTCAAATGTATTTTGTGAGGCTTTGTCGGAAGATTGTTTTTGCTAAATTTGATGAAGATTGGACAAAATCTGTGGCCTCTGTTCAAAAGAGTACACCTTTCGGTAAAATATGGTGTCCAATTACATTACGGTGACATGACAGTTTGCCATTTGCTGGCCACGGGATTTCCCACGGTATTGCACGACCAAAGGTAAATGCGGCAAATTATTAATAACACACATTTTTACTTATTGCAGCGCTTCCAAGTGGTGTGATGACACCATTTTTGTTGGGCTTCCTCAAAATGGGATCTCGAGTGCATCTCTCAAATTTGGTTTTGACATATTAAAGCACAGGTGTCAGACTCCAGTCCTTTTTTTTTTTGAAAAATTCAAAATGGCCGAAAATATGCGGATATTAACGAGATCACAACTCCAGGACGAAGAGTTCAAAAGTTATAAGCAAAAAAACATACCTTGAAATTGGGCCTGACGGTTGCACTACAAGTGATAGATGAATTGACCCCAAATTTGGTAAATGAATATTGTTGACTGTCCTCTACCAATGTGCCAAATGGAGAAAAAAACTACCAAGCGGTTCTTTGGCCTGCCATAGAGTTCCATAGTATAGAGGCAGATAGTATAATAATACTGAAAAATACTAAACACAAACTTATGGCGCCTGGCTCCTAAATAGTGCCATTCAAGTAATCTGTCATCCAACTGCTTATATTGTGGAACAATACAATAGTGCTTTTGGTAAGATAGGCCTTGTAACGTAGCGCAGTGGTGTAGCACATGTTTCAGAAGACGTTACTTAATGATTGTGTTAGATTAAATGCAGCAACTCGGGCAGATCTGCCTGTATTCATAGTTTTCCCCGAGGAAACATTTCTTAGTTTCATCGAGCAGAAAACACTGGAAAGTTAACCGTAGCAAGACAATTTCTGCCACCTGCTGGCTATTGACATTGTTGTAGAAAGAAAAGAGGTAATCCTACGGTCTCGAATACACCACGCTATTTTGTTGTTAAATTCTGCTAAAAGTTTCATAAATGCGCGATTAACCTGTATTGTAATGAACTTGTGATTCCCAAATTGTGTGTCATTGTTGCCTCTCAAAAAGCCGGTTGAGTGGCAGGCTCAAGTTATTAAAAAGTGATATCTGAAATCCAGATTAAAAGCCAATCATTGTTTCCTTTGACGCTTTCTGAGCCTTTACTGCCGTAGAATGCAATTAAGCAAGAAACAAAAATGTCCCATCTGACCAAATTAATTTTCTGAAATGAATGAATAATATTTGATCATGTTTTTAATATTCTTTTTATATTTTCAAAATTTACCCACTAGGGGGAAATAATAGAGCCCAAAAAATTAGACGGAAACGAGTGAAATCTCCACACATAACGAAGTAAGACTCATCTCATTATTCATGATGAGTAAAGGTTTTTATGAATTATTTTACCGCTCTGCATTGCAAAATAGCTGTACTGCACATGCTGTTTCATTTCCACATTACCCACTGAATGAATTTGGCATTTGTGAAAAAATCACTTGATTTAACAACGAACTGAACTGAATCTCCTGAAGTTCCTGGTTAATACATTTAATTTCTATGTAGTGGCCCAAAGTGATGCGTAATGAAGGACTGGAATCCCACTAAAACAAAGTTTTATTCACAATCAAAAGTAGGCTGGTAGCAGCTAGGTTGCATTGAGGGATGGCACTTTAAATTTCGTTGTACTTGTTGCAATGACAATAAAGACTATTCTATTCTAAAAAATATTAATTAGCACTGTACAGATATCTAGCAACATCTACGTCAATCAAGAGGTCTCTTTGGGCAGAAAATAGTATAGGAAGGACAGAAATCTCAAAATGTGCAAGAGCTGCCTGCTGGGAGAAAATACTGTCATGAATTGGGGTATATTGGTCTGTTTACTGGAACTGGCCTTGTGGCGCCGTGATGCTCTTAGATGTTCCTGACACATACCTCAGCATCTCTGCCTGCAGCTGTGATGCGTGCGATCTGATCACTGCAGAGAAAATGCGCCTTCTGTTTGCTTTGGCATCAGTGGCACTTCCTGGGGATTTGGTTAAATCCCCCGGCTCAGTTCCATATGGAAACGGCAACATTAGAATCTGAGGGTATCACCCACGAGACCAGGTTAGACTGGCAAAAATGTCTTGCGTGCAAGAAAAAACATGGCACTTTAGACAATTGTGGCTGCAGATTGTTTAATCTCATACATTTCATACAGGCAGGAGGGTAATTGGACTGGGAATCAGTGAAGCATTGTCCAGCAAAAATGTGCACAAATCTCTAACAGAATATTGTGTCTCTTCAAATTTAGAATTATTTTGTTACCCTAGTAAAAAAATATATACGTTATTTATAAGTGCAATATATCAGTGCTCTTAAGCTGAGATGAGAATCTCGTGAACCTGTCCATACAGAGTTACAAAGAACCGAGCATGACTACTCCTTGTGAGGACTTCCAACAGCTGCACCATTCCTCCACAAGGAGGCACTCAAAGCAACTACGTCCATCAAGGACACAATGTTGAGGAGTAGTTCATTTGTAGCACCTCCTCAGGGGATGTACTGATGTTTCAGGTTCAGCTCTCGCAGATTTTAGACCAGTGTTGACTGTAGTCCTAGATGGTAGGATAACTGCTACAGGTAGGGAGAACAAACACAGCAGGAGTCTAGAGGAGCTGTAGGTATGACAGAGACTGTGAAATTAGGCCTCATAAGCAGTGCTTTTGAGCTTGTTCATATTTAGCTCCAACGTTGTCTCTGTGACATCATAACAAAGTACTCTATGATGTCACAACAAAGCGCCGTATGATGTCATCCAGCTTATACCACAGAGAAGCTTTACTGACTTTTTAACTTTTCCCCAGGGAGATGTGCATTTCTTATTGTGTTTCTCACATAATCTCCTTCTCCACCATGAAAATTAAATCTCTCCAAAGGAGCAGTATAAACTAGCCTGGAAGCCCCCCCCCCCCCCTTTGTTCTCTGCTTTATTCCTTTATCACTTCATATCAGACACAGGAATGATTTGGCCGCTTACTTTTCAGAGCAAGGCACGGGTTAGCATCAGCATTAGCATTAGTATTAGTGTTAGCGTCGTACCGTCCAGCCAGATAATGTTAGCACAGCCTTCTCATGGCCTGGGTTAGTATCACTCACATGGTTCAGTACCGTTCTCTGGTTAGTAATCCTCATGTTAGTAGTTGTGGATTCATGACAGGTGCTAAATGAAAGGGGTTTGAAATATAGCCATGCTCATACATTTTTCTGACTTCAAACACAACTGCACAGAAACACAGGTGAGGCATGTTAGTCAGGGTTTAGAGTGGGTTAGTAAGAGGACTGCATCTTTTTGTCCCAACCCGAGCGATCAAGCCTTGGTTATTGAGTTCCAGGATGTTAGTTCAATCAGCACCACTGGTTAGTACAGCAGCATGAGCACCAATTCACTGCAGTCGCACTGTTGTCAGGTTAAAAGGATGATGGGATATGCCCTTGGTGTTAATACTCTGCAAACCAGGTGCCAGACAACAGAAGCATGCAGAAAGTAGTTCTTCTCTCCCTTTTTTCCATCGGAAGGTCATATTTTCACAGCAAGGAGGTGGCAGCTGCAACCGTCAACATCCCTCCTGCACATTCCGCCCTTAATTAATGCAAATTCCACTCCGCTAATTTAGAAGCACCCTTTGAATATTCATTACAGAGGGTGCAGACTGCACATTTCCCGTGTGACTTGCCCTTCCACTGGGAAGAGGGTCCTGAAAGCACAGCAGCTGACCAGAAGCCAACCCCAGCGAGACCAGGATGTGACCAACAGGGCGAAACGGAAAGACGCAGAGTTCGGATTTAATCTGAGCTCACCGTCACTCCCTTCTGCTGTCGAGCAGGCGGTGACCTTGCAGGACTGTGCGAGTCAGGACTGCCCTTCAGAAAGTACCTCAGCAAAGCCCTTCAGAAGAGGGTGTTCCAGAGCAGAAGTGTGGCCTAAGTTACTTTCTGACAGCAGGGGGCATAGTGGCTAAGGAAGAAGCCTCAAGAAACGTTTTTTTGCTTGCAGCCCCAATTTTTGAAATGGTGACCATGTTTTCTAAGTCAATTTGGACAAACGTCTTGCCAAATACATACGACAGCGGGTGGTCTCGTCGCCCACACAGCACACAAAGCAGTGCCTCGCTGGGGTGTAACCCCCGAACATTAGCGCAGTTAGTAAAGGTGTTAGTCAGTTAATTGATCACTCACTGACACCAAGGGAACTGGTTAGTGTGTTTTAAGGAGTTTATACACAATGGAGCATGTTACACCTAAAGACAATTCCGTGACAGGAAAATGGCGAAAGTGTGACTCGGATACAGACGTGTACACACACACAGACGAGCGAATCACGTCAGCTTAAAAGTGCTGGTTGTACACAGACAGACAGACAGGCTGGAGTCTCATTATGCTTGCACAGACATAGAGGAGAGAAGAGGAGTAAGTACACACAGACACGCAGGCACACACACACACACTTGCTGAAAAGAGCAGCAATGTCACAAACAGCACGGGAAGTCTGTGCTTGCCAGGTTTTGTCTCAGCCGGTTAATCTTTGTTAGTATCCATTAGTGCAGTTAATAAACCCCCCCCCCCCCCTCCCCGCGGCTGATGTTCCCAGGGCAACGGGAGGAGTTCTCGCATGCAGCCCATACCACAAGACAGGAAGCTGAGAGTAAGGATCCGAGACTGAACGAGATTAAACAGCCAGTCAACGCGGTGAGATTATCCACCAGATAGAATGGAGGGGCATTAGTGCGTGGAAAGACAGAGAATCATGACAGCCTTGTTAGGGGTTTAGACACTGAGACAGCCGGCGGGGAGGCATTTTCAGCGGGTTTAGGTGACAAAGGACATCACAGCTGTACGTTAGTGTGCAATGTTAGTATTCCAGTGACACATGATGCTAGCAGAAAGCTCAGCGTGTTAGATTTCACATCGCCAAGCGTTAATTAATAAACAAAAGGGATAATCAGTCCTAGCCCAGGAACAAATGGGACGCAGGTGAGCGTCCAGGACAAGCCGCCTTCGGAGCCCTTTAAGGGGAGCGCTGGTCACACCCGTGTGGGACAGACCTGTCCCTCATGCACCAACAGTGAAGTCAACCAGCATCTCCTCCTGCCAGGCCTCAGGAGACGGGGGCCTCCCAGCAAGCCTTTCACAAGCACGAAAGTTGGCCTCACCATTCCTGTGGACACTGCTCCACCCTCCCATCCCTCCCCACCACGGACAGGCAGGGGTTAAACAAACAGGCCCCCCTCAGCTTCTTTAAGAACCCGTCGGCATGGTAACGCCAGCTCGCCTCTCCACTTTCCCCTGACGCCGCCGCTCCTCGCATCTTGGCGCCAGGGCATCCTGACAGCGCGCGGGTCTGCCGGCAACGGCCGTCTCCGCAAGCTCCCCTCTCCCTGCGCTGTCGAACCCGGGGTCCAAGATCCACCCCCTTGGAGTCGCCCTGAGACAAACTCAGTAAGCTCCTCTATCACTATAGCCAGCAGGTACCGTGCAAGTTTCTCACCGTGGAGGTGCCAACAGTCCACTGACACATCCAACTCTCTGCGCTGTGATTCGTATAAACTGACAGAAAGGTATCTGTGTTACCGACTAATTTTCAGTGTCTGCTCCCCCTCTGCCCAGCTTGGGTGTGCCTGTGTCACATGATGAGGGGGGATAGCGTCTCTTGCTCTCCCTTCACCCTGCTTCCCTGATCACACGCCACCCCCCCCCCCCCCCCCATCTGCCTCTCCCTTCTGTTGACCACCTTCTTTTACACGTCAATTCATCTGCCACATGTACTGTACCTAACACTTTGTTTGCAACACAAAATTTTGAAAAGCGTCCATGTTCTCCAAGTCATTGTGGACAAATGTCTTCACAAACGCCTAGGTACCTGCCAAGCATGAGTGGGATGCAAAAAAATGCAAGCAGAGTTGGGGGGGGGGGTGCGGGGTATGAAGCTGTGCGGGTCTTTGTCTTCAGAGTGGTGGGTGAGGGTGAGGTGCTGGCAAGGTTCTGCATCCTCATCTGGCCGAGTCTCATTCTCGTCCGTCTCCCCCACCCCAGTTCCACCTCTTCTTCTCTTTTCAGTAACCAATCTCTTCAGTCCAGGTGCACCTCCCGACCTGTGCAAGCAAGGGGTAGGTGTGTAAAGGAACAGGCGGGTGAAGAAATAAGGTGGGTCACTCGCATAAACTCAGGAAAGGCACTGGCAAGTCAAAGCTGTCTCGCTGCAAGTGACCGAAGCGGCATATCTTTGGTTTATCTGTCCAGCTACAGATGGTTGCTAATGGTTTCAGAATCTCAGGGCAGCCCACACAGGCGACTCCATCCAGCACCATCCCGAGAGAGACGCTTAATAAGGCATGATTTTTTTTTTTTCTTCGCTGAGAGAGGAGAGACATGATGCCGTTACCCTGAAGATGAGACATTCATCAAGGGAGCCGGGTGACACGCACTGCCCTCACTGCCACCAACCAGGAACGGCCTCAACTAAAACTCCAGCTCCCAGGGGAGCCCCCCCCACCCCCCCACCCAAAGCCTGCACCAGCATCAGGCTGGACTGACCCAAAAAAAGCCCAATTTTTTATAGGTCGATTCAGCAAATCCAACATCACATTTACCCAAGTGTGAAAGCAGATTAGCCCAATCTGACTACCCTTTCGCGACAGCTCCGGCTGCAGGTTCAACTAGGCAAAAGGGGGTGCGATTATCCTGTGTGAAAGCTGATTGGCTAAAGTGCTTGGGGGCGGAGTCTCCATCTTTCCCCCCTCCCCCCTCCCCCCCGCACAGTACCATGATCAGAGATCACCAGCTCATTCTGTAACGGATTTAGCGGGAAAATTCCCAGATTGCATAAGAAATATCGTAGTCATTCTCTGGGCTCCTTTTTTTTTAATAACCTAAGGAAAACTGAAAATGAAGATAGTCACAAGTAAGAAGTGGAATCAGTGGTATGCTGTGCAATTTGAGCTCCCCACCTCGACTGCACCCAATTTTGGTAACAGGAACGGATGAAGATGCAGGCAGTCCCCGGGAACCGGGGCTCCGAGCTCTCCGCCTCCCGTCCGGCAGGCCCCAGGGACGCTCCCCTGGAGCGGGACAGAGGAGAGGAGAGCAGCAGAAAGTGGAACACGACCCGGTGCGTCTCCCACCCGCCCCCCCACGCAGTCAGCCAACCCACTTTGTACAACAGCTCGGACCATACCAAACCCAAAGCTGAGCTTGGTTTTGGGGGCGTCTAATGACCCCATTCATCGACCACACGAATCACATGGTGCTCCTCTCCCACCTCTGCCTAGCTGGTAGTGTTGCACAGACCCTGATCCTTAGAGCACATCGGCAGCCTGTCAGTTATTCCCAACATTTTAGCCCGTATTCCTTCCTGCCTTGAACCACCATAAATCCCTATGCGCAATCCTGCTCACTGCCCCCGCCCACGACACTCTGCCCACGTCCCCTCTCTCAGCGCAGACATTTTGCCTTCACCAACCTTTGTGCTATCTCTGATTTCTAGCACCCGATTGAAACAATAAGTTTGCAGTCAAAGTTCTGGAAATGGGAGGGTACCATACCTTAGCTGCTGGGCTGTATGTGGGGCAGCGTTGACCCCTCATGGCCGAGCTTTGTTCCCCATCACTGCAGGGATTTCAATACGCTCCGCTGACCCGCTGTCCTAGCCAGGGCAGCCTGAAAAAATGGCTTTTTTGCAGCAGGCAGTGTAGCTGTTAGGCAGAGTCCATCATGACTTGGGTGGGGGGGGTGGGGGGGTGACGCAGATGCGTGGGATGACAGCGGAGCCAGGTGAGAAGCCTTTACTTTGGTCAGTCATCCAGGAGAAAGTGAGAACACAACAGAAAACGCCGCTCATCATCATTAAGCAGTCTGTGTACTGCTGTTTTCAGTGATTACCCTGATGAAGTGGCAGCTTCCTATCAGTTAGCCAACTAAACTCCAACCTGGTGGCCTATTACCAACATTTTCCGATGCAAGAATAGCAGTTTGTATTACAGCTAGGGGAAGCCGTACGTGATCGTATGTGTGCGGGCGGGATTTTAACAGGAAGATCAGTTAATAGTAATGTGGATCACAGCACTCGCCTCTCTCCTGTGCCCTCTCACGCAGGGTTAAATCGACCAGGTATATTCCCAGGGACACGAAAATCCAATTTTCTCAAACAATCGTCCGGTGTCCATAAAATGAGATAAACTGACTCCTGGTAGTGAAAAAAACGATGTATATTACTGAAAAAGAAACACGTTCGGGCATCAAATTTCTTCTGAATTATTTATCGTCCTGCGGAAAAATGCTGCGGGCGCAGCTGCCGCTCCCCCCCCTATTTGGTGCCTCGTCAGTCCCATTTAAGATCTATTCTTTAATAAAGGCTCCCCTATATTACTGCTTGTGTAAATCCGCATCTCATAAGTACAGCGCATCGGTGCAGCTCTCCCCAGAGACGTTATCGAGCGAGAACATGTATAAAACAGCTGGAAATTCACATTACAGTCTTTAACACAGTCAACATCACAGACCGTTTAGGAGACTGCAAACGATCGCCTACCGTTGTTTTCTGTACCTTCGGCTACGGACAGACATTGATGTGAATAATGCGGCTGTAGCGCGGACAGCGTCGGAAACGTAACGTGCGCCACCGCCGTGCGACTTTACCTTCAGTAACAGCCTGTGCCTCCTCCAGATGTCGACAGTCATCGTCCTAGCATGGAATTAATCCGTATTTATTTGCCCTTTTGTTTTAGTTCAAAATCAAAACCACACCCCTGCAACTATGCAATACGCACACTTTTTAATTGTGTTCATTTGTTTAATTATTTTAAAGAACACTGTGGTAATATTTGCATTACTAAAATCACACTTAGACATTCACACATATATAGTCCATATACAGCCATCTCTATATATGCTTTGCTTTAAAAACAATAACGCCGTTTTAACATTTGTTTCAAAGAAAAATATAAACCAGCAAGTATGTGAAAATCGCATATGATCGATCCATTAAAAAAAAAATCTGCCTACCTTTCCAGTATTCTCGTCGCAGATATTGAAGTGCCGTAGTAAACGATACATTTTGTTTATCTCACCGTCAGAGAAGGAAAACCGACTGGGCGATTCTGCGTCTGATCAGCTTTGCGATGGACCGAGGAACAATATTAGAGATAAACCCCTCCCACCGCATCCTTGCAAGTCTTCTGAATGACGGCACCGTATTGGATCATGACCTTTTCATCTCCGCAGTCGAGATGAAATTCTGCCCATAATGGAAATTAAAGTTGTTACAGATTCATAGTCTAGACTAAAATTGTTTTCGGTTGAATATTCATTCACTTCAGGCAATGTAAGTGGAATAACCCACAAATAACGCATGATCTACATTTCTCCGTGGGTTTTTCGCCCTAGTTCTAGGTAATATATTCAGTACCTTCTCAAATAGCGTTGCCCCCACCCCTGGAAAGCTCCCCCACAACAACCTTTGGCAAGGATAAACTTTCAGAGTACTTTACTGGGTCAAAGAGCCAGCTATAAACAAGACTCTGTTGGGCTATCGACAAAAAAAAACTGAGATGTGATGCTGCTAGCAGCGGTGTGTTTATTTGCCTTTGTCTGTGGTGGGGCAAGATAATGACGACGCCTTCAGCGGCCATCTGCTATCCCAGGATACAGAAGGCAAACATCTGCGGCACTGGTGAATAATAAGTCTTTGCAAGTCTGTACCACACCACCAAAGCAAAGCATCACTCGCCGTCTCAGATCAGCGTATGGGTGCCAATAGAAATACCCATTCTGCATATCAATTTGTACGTTTCAGTACGTTTGTATTAATAGGTCAGAATCGCCTTAAATCTTTCTATTCCGTTCAGTGACGTAAAATACAAATTTCTCCCGTTCCTGATTTATTCATCTCACGCATCGAAACAGATACGAACTACTGCGTTAAAGAAAGCGTGCATTATTTCCGCTGTACGGATGGCTTGTTTGTTCTGTCATCAGACCACGGTAATTAATGGAAATGGAATGACTCGGGCCGTACAAGATATATCGTATCATTAGACCTCATTTGCGAGTCTCACTCTGGTATTGATGGGGATTTCGCTTCCCGCAACAGGCAAGGTGCTGATATTGCGTGTCTCTGGCGCGTCTACCTGTGTGATTAAGGTTCTGGCTAGTCTCAGGGCCAAGACATGTGCCATCCTCCTGATCTGGGAAACTCCAGTGGTATTTCAACTGGCTAATGATGGGATTTTGAACTGCTTAAGTGGACTCTGTCACTCGCCAACAGATCAGCAGACTTCCACTAACAGACTTCCACAACACCTGGGAGACACACAGGGGGTATGAGGCACGGATTACCTATTTTTGTAGGATTAGGCAGGACTGCTGCATGGCACTCTGGAGTATGATTCATTACATCTTTAATTTCAGTAATTTCCTATAACTAACACCCACAGCTCAGGCGCAGACCCAGAAATCTTAGCCAATGTCCCCTGGGCTCTGATAAAGCACACGCTGTATATGCTCTCTGGCCGACAGACGGGGACACACCCATTTTATTTGTATCTTTCATATGACATGGTCCCCATTTACCACTTCTCTCCCCGTCCATTAAAATTGCGGCAACCACGTGTCTTTTGTCTGCCATTCTTTGCATGAAACGCATGGTCTAGAAGGCCATTTTCAGAAAAGATCTACCACAAATGACTCTTCCTAGAATAATTGTAAAGGTTGGTTACCATGGCCACCATTGGAAAAATGTATTTTTCAAGTCTAATGCCCTCACATCATCACTTCCAGTTCTTTGGGTTTTACGCGATACTCACCATCCTCAGCCTGATAATAGTTTTACCATTATCCTAATAGACAGGAGACAGTAGCTAAACCATAAACTACACATAAAAGTGATTTTTTTCCCCTTCTCAGCTCCTTTGTAAACAACCTACATTGACCTTGCATTTGTGTGTGTGTGTGTGTGTGTGTGTGCATGTGTGTGTGTGCATGTGTGGATTATATTATATTGTGGGGGCCAAATGCCCAACACAATGTAATAAAAATCAGTTGGTTACTTATATTTAACTTATATGGTTAAGGTAAGGGCTGGGTAGGGGTTAGGGTCGTCATGTTGGGATTAGCGTCACCATAGAGTAATTGTTTATTTTCAACAGCTTAACTGCCTTGGCGTTTAAGACTCTGCAAAGGTGACATTAGGAGGGATCCGCAGATGAATCAGAGAACGCTTCCGAATAACAGGATCATGGCGGATTTTCATATCTGTCACCAAAAGCGACTCTAGGCTTTTCTCCCAGAGGGCAGAAGGTGGGAGCGCCTAATCAGTTATTCATCTGGATAAATACATTTATTAAGAAATGTAAATACATTCACAATAAATTATTGCAAATTGATATGGCTAACACAAGTCACATTTGCAAATATATCTTTACAATATCATTTCAAATTAACTTAATTTTTAAATCTTAACCAGTGGGGATAGTAATTGCACACCCGATTTGCCAGTGTAACATGAGAAATTCAGCTGAATTTAGTTTTCCTTAATCACAAACAGATTGGAACCATTAGATAGCACAGCATTTATTTAACAATTTAACATCAAGATTCATGAAACATGAAAACGAAGAATCTAATAAATGAATTTTCTAAATAATTCCTACTTATTGTTATTTATGTTTTATACATAGAAAACTGGTCTCCTGAGATCATTTCCTCCTTGAAATTATGATTTAATTAACTGACTAGCAAATTAAGCAGCTCGAAAAACCACTTATATACACACCGATCGACCATAACATTAAAACCACTGACAGGTGTAGCGAATAACATTCATTATCTTCCTACAATGGCACCTTTGACAGGTATATATTAGGCAAAGGAAAAGCCACTTCGTGAAGTTGATGTATTGGAAACAAAAAATGGGTGAGCATTAGGATCTGAGTGACTTTGACAAGGGCCAAATTATGACGGCTAAACGACTTGGTAAAAGCATTTACAAAACAGTGGGGTGTTCCTGACTCGCAGTGGTTAGTTCCTGCCAAAGGTGGTCCAAGGAAGGACAACACATGGGGAGCAAAAGCTAACCCATCCGGTCTGATCCCATTGGAGAGCTACTGTGGAGCTGATTGTGCAGAACGTCAATGCTGGCTATGATGGTGTGTATGGGGCTGTGTAGCTGCAAACCAGTGTCCGGGCCCATGATGACCCATATCCACACCTGAAAGCACCTACAATGGGCACATGAGCATCACAACTGGACCATGGAGCAAAGGAAGAAGGTGGCCTGGTTTGATGAGTCACGTTCTTGGTTGCATCATTTGGAGGACCAGGTGTGTGTATCATTTACCTGGGGAGGAGATGGCACCAAGTACAATCCAGTGGAGGCAGTGTGATGCTCTGGGCAATGTTCTGCGGGGAAACCTTGGGTTCTGGCATTCATGTGGATGTTACTTTCATACAATACATGGACAAAAGCATTGTGACACATGGCTGTTGCACTCACAGGAACTTTTATGGCATCCCATTCTAAATCCATAGGCATCAATATAGATTTCGTCTCCCCTTTGCAGCTGCAAAGCTGTCACTCTTCTGGGAAGGGCTTTCCAGTGTCTGTGGGAATTTTTGCCCATTCATCCAGAAGAGAATTTCTGAGGCAGTGATGCGAAAGTCTGACTTAGTCTTAGCTCTAGTTCATCCTAAAGGGATTCGACGGGGTTGAGGTCAGGGCCCTGTGCTGGCCAGTCAAGTCCTTCCACACCAAACTCACCCAACAATGTGTTTATCAACCTCCCCGTGACAGACAAGGTGCACAGTGCACAGTCATGCTGGTACAGAAAAATGACGATATTCTGCAGCATTAAGAGTTCCTTTCACTGGAACTAAGGGGCCAAGCCCAACCCCTGAAAAACACCCCCACACCATAATC
>JABFDZ020000118.1:23335860-23349375 GCA_019775955.2 Pollimyrus isidori | reverse complement strand
CGCTCTTCCGATCTCTAAGGGGCCAAGCCCAACCCCTGAAAAACACCCCCACACCATAATCCCCCCCCACCAAACTGTACACTTGGCACAATGCAGTCAGGCGGGTAACATTCTCCTGGCAACAGCCAAACCCTGACCTGTCCATCAGACTGCCAGACAGAGAAATGTAATCTGTCACTTCACAAAACATGTTTCTACTGCTCAAGAGTCCAGTGGCAGTGTGCTTTACTCTCGTGGTTCTTAACTTTTCAACATATTTGCCACTGCATGTTGGCAAGGTCCATTGGGTCACCATAGATAGTATTTAATGACTAAGTAGCAATATTCATGTGTCAGAAACACGTGTTTCGTGTGTTTTTTGCACAAAAACAAAATTCACAGTTGAGACTAACACATGGGGGACTGTTCAGATAATTCACATGAAAAATAAATGATTAGTTTTATCTATAACTCAAAAGCTTTAAAAAAATTCTGAGTGAGTCTTCAGCAGCCATTGGTGTTCATCTCCTTCCCTGCGTTGGGAACAACCCAGCAAACGTGCGTTTAAAAATCAAACCACAAGGCGGCCCCTTCCAGACCAATGGCCTCTCTCCATGTTAGATTCATGGCCCATGCGATGCTGTTTGCGGCCCATCAATGGGCTGCAACCCATTGGCTGAGAAACCCTGCTCTGCGACTTTCACTTTCCCCGCGACACTACAAAAAATCGTTCAGAAATGGCTTGAGGACCATGAAAGAGTTTAAGATCATGACTTGGCCTGAAAAATTCCCTGGATGTCAATCCAATCAACCATCTGTGGGATGTTCTGGACAATCAAGTCTGATCTATGGAGGCTCCATCTCACAACTTACAGGACTTCTGGTGAAATCTTGGTGCCAGATACCACAGGACACTATCATAGCTCATGTGGAGTCTACGCTTCAGTGGGTCAAAGCTGTTATAGCAGCACAAAGGGGACACACACGATATTAAGCAGGTGGTTTTAATGTTATGGCTATTGGTATATTCATTTGATACAATCAAAAATACAATCATGTAAACCCGCGAAGTCTCTATCAAGTGCCAACATTGATACTTACTATTTGTACCATTTCTCATAGATTTCACTGTACCTCTTCATACCGGTAGATACTCAGTCTACTGAACCTCTGAGACCACTCAAAATCATAGCGTTCATTCGCTGAGTAGGTACCATGCATGTAGTCTTATAATAATAATAATAATAATAATAATAATAATAATGATCTGACAGTTTAGTGGTTTAGCTAAACAAAAACCAGGGATAAAAGCAGGGATAATTAAGAACACAGTATCACAGTATATTGCATCATGATTTTATTTACGGAAATAACGATGTACGTGGTATTCCCGTCTGTACCGTCTTGTTTACAGGCTTTCAACTAGACATAACATTGAAGAAACCACGGACGAGGGTTTAAGGGACGCGGTGTTTCGGATTCTATCGGCAGCTCCTCGGCTCTTTAACGATCCAGGGCTAGATGGGACCGCGCATGCGCAGAGAGCAAATCCCAGTTTCCCCCAACATGGCGGCGAGGGGCCATGTGCAAGACCCGAACGACAGGAGGCTCAGGCCCATTTACGGTAACGGTTCGCCGCCGTCAGCGAGTTAGAGGAATTGTGGAAGGGTTTATGTGCTTCAGTGCTAGGGAAGCTTTTAAAATAGCGGGCGCTGAAAGTAGGAGAAGATAATGCAGGGAAGGGCGCAGGGGGGGCGGGCCTCTGGCATCAGCCTCGGACTCAGCCGGTTGGCGTTGCCGGGTGACAGCGCGCCTTCGCCGGGATTGCGGGATGGTGACGCAGGCGGTCCGTTGATCCGGCCGGCGGGCAGGTGGATTTACCCCCCTCTGTTGCCGTGCTGCTGCTGCAGATCGGGGAGCTCACGCACCTGCTGACGCCCCTGTGGATCTTAATGCCTCATCTTATCCAGTAAGAGCATCGGCGCTGTAGCGGCTCGTCACGGTGCTCAGACACGGTTAGTGACGCGGCGGGATGACAGACTCCGAGTGGGTAATCGATTAACAAGGACCGTCAAGGCCAGTGGTACTGTGCCCCCCACCGCTATTGGTCCGCTGGTGGTGCCGGACCTCGGCTTCCTCGGCGCTGCTGGAAAACAGCCCCGTGCTCGGATCTGTCCGGGCGTCCGCTGGAGCTCCTCGCTTCCTCTTTAATAACATACTCTCCGTTTTCCACTGAATTTGTGCATTAAACACTGTTTGTGTTTTCCTTTCTATATTTTTTTATTTAATTGCAGCAAAGACAGCCCCTCAGCCCAGCCGTTTGTCGTCCGGGGCTGTCTGATGTGATGAAATGTGACTTATCTCTTTATTGTAATGATCCGCCGCGTCCCTTTGCTGGCTCCTACACGTGCCACCTTCTTTGAGCTTATCAGCAGCCTGTCACTCTAAATATGTATTTATGGCGCAAAGCCGAACGTCTTAACCCAGGTTGATACGTCCGTCCTTGTGTATTTAGATGAACTCTCTAAGTACTGGAGGGTTTCTTGTTAAACAGTGGGGTCGCGAGCTACCCCTGATCCAGTGCTGGTGTCATTTATTGAGCTTCGAGTTGTAGCGTCATTTAAAGTGGCAGTAGGGTGAGGAGCATTAGCTGCATGGGGAGCTGGCTTCCTTTCAGGTGCCAGCTGTCTTGTGTCCTTATGGAGCAGTCATCCATTTGCAAATTTTGTCGAAGTGTATTAATTTTCTTGTATGGTGTCGCGACCTGTTTAATGTTGTATGTGTGATGCAGTAAAGTGATGCAATAATACTGTTGTCAGGGTTATGGCTGTGTTCCTCCTGCAGTTTTGTAGATTCAGGATGCCAGCGCACTGAGGTCGTCTGGCACAGTTAAATTTGGAAGCCAGCTGTCGCCAGTGATGACCTTTGCCCTTCTTCTTCTCTCAGTTGCGCTGAAATCTTGACAGCAGACTTGGTTTTCAAAGGTGCAGTAATGGGTGTTAGGGTCAGACCCCTCACCAGTGCTGGCAGGCATGTTCTAATGCTGGAGTGCACAGCGTTCTGCTGACACCCACACTGCCTGCTCTCTCCCACCCCCACTCGTAGCATTTTCACATTTTGATTCGTCTCATTGTGAGCATTGTGTCCAGGAGATCAGGATCATGGTGGGTCTTTGCTAGCTGACAGCCTCGGGTCTGTGCTGTGAAATTAGTGCAGGATGAGAGGAAAGTTTTGTGTGCACTGGTGGCTTAATGGTCAGGGAAGCGCACTTTCAATTGAAAGGTTTCTGGTTCGAATCCCTGACCTGCAAGAGACCACTGAGGTACCCTGAGCAAGGTCCCCGGGTGCTGAATTAGCTGCCCCCAGCTTTGCCACGCAAGTCACATATGGGTTAAATGGAGAGGACACATTTCATTGTTGTCCACTGTGTGCTATGGTGTGTCAAGAACGACCACTGATCACCAAATTCTAAATTATAAAAGTAGCTTTTAAATGTGAGTGGCTAAATGATATTGAGCTATTTCAAGGTATGCACAACATACCACTATAACATTCAGTAACCCATAAGCATTAACCCATAAGTGTTAATGCTGCTCGCCAGTTGTTTGTAAGCATGATCGACCATCTGCCTACTGAGTCGTGAGTGATGTCACTTCCTGTTGGAGAAGTGGTGTTGGGGAATGTCGCTCCCCTGCAGAAGGCATATTTTATTTCGGTTATGGAGGTGACCTTTGAGGCAGTTTATATTTTCTTCCATAAACGGATGCATCCAACAATCAGGGTTGCTAATGTAAGGCTGCCTCTACTCCCCCCCCCCAGATTACCTGGACAATGGCAATAACAAGATGGCAATCCAGCAGGCGGACAAGCTGCTGAAGAAACACAAGGACCTTCACTGCGCCAAGGTTGGTGGCTCGCGGTTGGCCCGCGCCCTGACTTCCAGCGCCGCTCCGCCCACGAATGGGACCGTTCCGCTACTCACTGCTCCATGTGGGACCTCGCAGGTGCTGAAGGCCATCGGACTGCAGCGGACGGGAAAGCAGGACGAGGCCTTCACGCTGGCCCAGGAGGTGGCCACGCTGGAGCCCACGGACGACAACTCTCTACAGGCCCTCACCATCCTCTACAGAGAGATGCACCGGCGTGTGTCTCCGCCCGTCCGCCGAGTTCTACCAGGGTGGCCGTGATTAATGTGGTTAAGGGTGATGGCTGGTTTTGCTGTTATGTTGAATGAACCCGCCCCCCCCCCCCCCACACTCATACACAGCTGAGCTGGTGACGAAGCTGTATGAAGCGGCTGTTCGGAAGGTGCCCAGTAGTGAGGAGTACCACTCTCACCTTTTCATGGCCTACGCTCGTGTCGGCGAATACAAGAAGATGCAGCAGGTGCCCAGCTCTCCTCGAACGCCTGTCTGTCAGAGCTGCTCCGTTTTGTGGGCGTGGGGCATGACCTGCGTGCTTGTGTCTCCACAGGCTGGAATGGCGCTTTACAAGATAGTTCCCAAGAACCCCTATTATTTCTGGTCCGTGATGAGTTTGGTCATGCAGGTAGGCCGGAGTTAGACCACAGACGGATCGATAGATGAAAATGAGGCGGTGTACGCTGGCAGTGGGTGAAACTGTAAGCTCACGGCCAGACATTGGTCGTAATGTGCCGGATGATGGAGCACGTCACCATGGTGATGGAGCGTTTTGTGTGTGTGTGTGTCTGTCTGCGCACGTACTGCAGGCCATATCAGCGCAGGATAAGAAGCTGTCCCAGACCATGTTCTTGCCCCTGGCGGAGCGCATGGTGGAGAAGATGGTGAAGGAGGAGAAGATTGAGGCAGAAGCAGAGGTGAGGGGAATACACACACACACACACACACACACACACGTTGGTGTACCTATCTAAATGGGGACCTTCCATTCATTTCTACGGGAAAAACCCTAATCCCAATCACGACGACCTTAACCTCTACTCATCCGTAACCAGACGTAATCAAACAAAATACAAGACTTTTGGCTTTATTGCTTTGTATTCACAGATCTTTGTAAAATTGTGGGTATCCCAATGGGGACCTGAAAAATGTCCCCAAAATTGAGGAAGTTTCAGGTGCTGGCAGACTATGGGGACAGCAGTGATCCATGCACACAAACGTGACCCTCTGCCTCTCTGCCCCACAGGTCCAGCTCTACTTCATGATCCTGGAGCGTCTAGGGAAGTATGTGGAGGCACTCGAGGTGGTACGCGGGCAGCTGGGAGGTGAGCGCGGGCCTGGGCCAGGCTGCAGGGGGCGCTCTTTAAAGTCCTGTTTGATTGCAGGCTCGTCTCAGCGCTGTTCCTCTATTTTTAGCTGAGCGTGTATAATAATCTGATAGTGTGGAATCAGTGGGAGCCGTGACTTGAGGCTGGCTTAAAAAGGTCTTATTCGCTGCTGCCCGTCCCCGTGTTCCCTGCCTCCTTGGCCTGATCCCGCCCCCCCCTCCACAGAAAAGCTGACCAGCGAGCTGCAGAGCCGGGAGAACAAGTGCATGGCCCTTTATAAGCAGCTGAAGCACTGGCCCGAGTGCAACGCCCTCTCCTGCAAGCTGCTGCTCAAGAAGTGAGAACGTGGCTGCACATTCCGCTCAAGCTCGGAGGGAGAAAAAACATGGACTGTGTGGGGCTCCCTGAGGACCGGGTTGGGAGACACAGCCTGCGTTTCCCAGTCCAGTCCCCAGGGACCCACAGTCTGTCCACGTTTTTGCTCCCTCCGCACTTCCTTCTACATTCTTCTATCTGTGCCCTCCCCCCCCCTCCCCCCCACCGAGGACCGGATTAGGAAACACAGCACTATGGCATCTGGGAGATCCATTCCTGGTAACTGACCCTCCGCTTGTCCCCCCCCAGCCCAGACGACTGGCAGTTCTACATGTCCTACTTTGACTCCCTCTTCCACCTCATCGACCAGGCCTGGGAGCCGCCGGCAGAGGGAGAGCAGTGAGTTCTGGGAATCTCAAGCCTTTGCCATGTTCTCATCATACCACAGACACAGCAGGGATGAGTGTTGTAGCTCACACGGTTAATTTAAACTGGGCCCTCCTCCTCTGAAGGACCGTAAATGCCTCCCTAGCGTGTTGCCGTAGCGACTGAGCATTTGGAAGCTGGGAGCAGCTAAACCATCCAGCCCGTTTCCGATGGATTGAATCCTTCCACATTTTCCTGCCCCTGTTCCTCATCTGCATCCTCTTATCTTCTCCAGCGCCCGTTCTAACCCCTCTCTCACCGTCGTGGTGCCTGACCTCTGACCTCTGTCCCCACCCCTGCTCTCAGCTGCATGGAGGGAGAGGTACAGAGCTCCGTGGCACAGGCCATCGCCTTTGTGGAGGAGCGGTTGGCAGGGGAGGAGGCGAAGGAGACGAGACCGCTGCGTGGGCCTTACCTGGCGCGCCTGGAGCTGATTCGCCGGCTGAGGGGGCGGGGCTGCCCGGAGGAGCAGCAGCTGGGTGGGTCGTGTCATTCCCCCGCCACCGTACTGGCTGCGGGAGCCTATCTAGCACGTATCCAACTCGCTGATGTGCTCTGTCACATCGCCCACAGGTGAGCCCTTGGAGCTGATGTTCCAGTACTTCCTGAAGTTTGGTGACAAGCCCTGCTGCATCACGGACCTGAAGATCTACCTGGACCTCCTGACTGTGGACCAGCACGTACAGGTGGGCTGGGTCTCCTGAACAATCTCCAGTTGTCATAACACTGTTAAAATATTTAGCATAGATTCTTGGGCAGGAGTGTTTCATCGCCCCCTCGATTCCCCTCCTATGCCCGGCTCAAGTCACTGCTCCTCTTACCCGTAATTTGCTGGTTTCTTATTGGCTCTTTGTCACTCTTTGGCCCCTCCCCTAGTTTATCAATAGATTGATGGAGACCGTGCCCCTCGCTGAACCCCAGGAGGATGGGGTGGCCCTCCCGGAGGACACTCGGGCACTGCAGAGGCACCTGTCTGTGGCCCAGCTCAGCCGCTCCCTGGGTCTGCAGCACGCCCTGGACCCCCCGGGGAAATTGGACCTGATCCGCCAGCTCAAAGTCCATTACCGCCACGGCCTGCAGTTTGGTAAGAAGGGCACCTGTGTGTGCCTGAGCTTGGTGTGGCGCGACGTCCTGGGCTTCGTCTTTGGCATTTAGTACCACTGAGGCTAATCCATGCTGTGTCGTCTCCGTGTCGCCAGGAAAGTCCTGCCTGAAGACGGAGCTGCAGTTCTCTGACATGTACTGCCTCATGGCCGCCCACATCTACATCGACCTGTGGACTGAAACCGGTAACTCGTTTAGTCTGCTGACTCAGACCACGTGGGAACATAGTGCTAATTCTGTAAGGTTGTAGAGTGTTTTTACACGTGGCTGTGAGAGTGAAGCCATCAGAATATTTGTGAATGGGAGATGTGACCTCACTCCTTCTGGTGTCCTCCACTCTCTGCAGGAGATGAGGGCATGCTCTGGCGGTGTTTGGGCCTTCTGGAGGAGGGCCTAACCCACAGCCCCTCAAATGCCCAGTTTAAACTGCTGCTAATCCATCTGTTCTGTCGCATGGGGGCATTCGAACCCGTCGTGGACCTGTACTCAAGCCTCGACGCCAAGCACGTGCAGCACGACACCATTGGGTGAGTTGTGGTGGTCTGGTAGCGGTGGGGAGGAGATGCCTGCTGATTGCTTACTGCTGCCAGCATTAGCCGTCCGTTAGCATTAGCTGGCTACAGAAACAGGCTCTCGAGTTGGAGACTCTTACTGGAGCTTATGCACTCCGCAAAAATAGATTTCCAACTGGACTCGCCGCTTGTTCCTTAATGACTTCTGACTCAAATTCCTGGATAAAGACTCATGAACATTAAGAGTCTCTCATAATTTAATGTGAAAACCCTCCCTAACCTTCTAACCAGTCCCTCCAGGATTTAGCTATTCTGCAATCACAAAAGTTAACACAAAATATGCATGCTCCATGATATTTGCAAGAGGTTGCAATTTTTTAAAATGTACTGCAGCTTTCCTTGCACTCGTGTATGTTTTTGCCGGGCTGCATTGTAGAGAAGATGAATGCAGCGAATGTATCTCACATAGGGAACAAATGAACATAGTCTACATAAAAAAAAAAAACAATGGCCACATTGGAAATTAAACCGTAAATTTTTCTGTCAATGCATTTGGCTGCGCCAGAGGTTGGAATAACTCACGACAGCATTTCAGTGGATGTTAACCAGCCATTAATACGGCCACCACGCTATGGCTCGGGGAAAAATAAGGTGAACAGGCGAGAGCTGGTAAAGATATGATGTACCGCTGTACATATAATTTAACACTCAAACCTGTACCGTAATCAATCTAATAGATCACTGGCACTGCTTATATTTATTGCTGAATGTTGGCCGCTCGAGTTGAAATGATTCCTGATTAATGATTCCCAGACTCGCTGTTTTGCTAAATTATGAAAAATTTCCTTGGAAAAAAGAACGTGGAACTTTGGAAGCATCACAGATTTTCAGAAAAGCATTAATGCATTTGCAGTCTGAAAAACAGCAGAGCACTTAAGTCTGGGGTGGCCAGTGTTATCCGCAAAGTGCCGCAGTGCATGCAGGTTTTTGGGATAACCTGTAGGTCAGCTGTTCAAACCCAGGTGTGAGGACTCTTCAGCCAATCAGTCCTCTAATTAGTAATCAAATTAGGGAGTTGTAGTGAAAACCCACACACACACTGGACCTTTGCGGATAAGATTTGGCACCCCTGACTTAAGAGGACATGCACTCATTTTTGTTTAATGTTTCCATACTTCAGATGGAGCCTCACACAGGCTGATATGCAGCTCATTAATGGCAACGTCCGTTTAGCTGATAAAGTTTTTCCTTAAACCTATAGTGTTTTTTTTCTTAGTTTTGAATTTTGGCATTGTGCATGAATGGAATTGTAACAGGTTCTTGCACTATCAAGCCTTATAAATTATTGCTCTGGATGCAATTGAAAACGAAAAAATCTTGAAAAGAAAAAAGATCTTGGAATACGTATTAATTTGGAAGCAGAAACTTGAGACGTTACTCAGATGCATCCCTGAGAGACTTCAGACTTGTCTCGGTCTCGCATTCTGTGACTCATGAACATCTCTGGCCGGCCGTTATCCGGTTGTTAGTGTTAGCCTGATGTCTTCCAGCTACTAACTTCCCCGTCTTCTTTCCAGATTCCTGCTGACCCGCTATGCAGAGTCTCTGGGCCAGTTCGCTGCTGCTTCCCAGTCATGTAATTTCTCTCTCAGGTTTTTCCACTCAAACCAGAAAGATGTGAGTCCCGCAGATGCTGGTCCGAGTCTTTGTCCGAGCGACGGCTTCCGTAGGCGTGTCCGTTTGGTGTGTTCACACACTCTTCTCCTCTTTTTTTTTTTACCCTCCAGACCTCAGAATATATCATTCAAGCTTATAAGTATGGTGCGTTTGAGAAAATCCCTGAGTTCATTGCCTTCCGCTCGCGTCTGAATCGCTCGCTGCACTTCGCCCAGGTGCGCACGGAGAGAATGTTGCTGGACCTCTTCCTGGAGGCTGACCTGTGAGTACTTGTCTACGCCGGCCGTGTCTCTGCAGGGGTGGGTGCAGCAGCCAATCAGACGGGACGTCCTCTTGCACAATGCCGGATCTGGGTCCCTGTGCCTCCTCCCCCAGATCGTCCAGCCTCGAGGACAATGTGAAGTCCATGGGCCTGTGCCCTGAGGAGGACGACATCCCCTGGACGGACATGCGGGACAACCGTGACCTCACCGTGCTCACCAGCTGGGACCCCGCCAAGTGGTAGGGGCTCCCCTGCTGGCCGAGACTTAGTACTGCAGCCTGCTATTCTCTGTGACTTTTGGCTGTGCGCGTGGCCCAAGTGCGGTTCTTTGTATTTGAATTCGTGTCTTGGTTTTTGCCTCTCTTAGAATGTATGTAACTGCCCGTGATTTTGTTCAGCTTCTGATGTATGTCTAGACTTGTCCCCGCTCCTCTGTGATGCCTCTGCCTCCCCACCCTCCACCCCCCCCGGGCCCTCAGGCAGCTGTCAGAGGAGCAGCGCTCCTTCTCGCTACAGGAGGAGGTTCTGTGGCTCCGCATCCGCTTCCTCACCCTGCGGCTGGCAGGCTCCCTGGCCTCGCTTGGGCACACGCCCGCGCCGCGCAACGCAGAAAAGGCGGCGGAGAACGGCGTGGCGCCAAAGCCGGACAGCCTGCGCCCCCTGCTGGAGCAGCTGAGCGCCACGCTGCAGAGCAGCGCCCAGTTTGTCGAAAGGGGAGTTCAGGTACCAGGGCACAGTCTGTCCGTTTCCGTCCGACGACGGAGGGACATAACACACATCGATGTGCGGCACTAATCAAAACTTTGGACGCACCTATCCATAGAAAGATTTATTTGTATGATTCTCTACATGTTACAACGAAGACAACAAAAACGATAAAATGGCATACAGCTCTGGAAAAACTGAGACCGCTTTACATTTCTAAGCAAATCTGCATTTTTAAATCCTGGTTCGGTCATGGTTCTGCTGGCTGAAGGCTGCGCTGAGCAGCAGGCAGCTTCCAGGTTCTAAATTTCTGAGACGGCAGGACACAAGAATAAGGTGAAGCAGGAGACACTGGGAACGACCAGAAACTAGCCGGTTAAAGGGCGGAAGCGACTTTCTAACTGCCAGAGACGACCACTAACAGTTTCTCATGAATCAGAGGATGACATCAAGTGAAGTGCACAATTCATAGTAGGCTCCTAGAAGCAGGACTGATGTCTCATAAAGCAGGGAAGAGGCCCTTCATTAATGAGAAGCCGGGAAGAACCAGGCTTCAATTTGAAGAAGAACAAAAATGTATTCATAGCTGCACATCCAAAAATTGAGAAATGAATGAAACAAAGCATCTGCTGTGGTCTCTCATTTTTTTTCCAGAGCTGTATATGGAATTTATACACTGACCCGAAAAGGATTTGAAAGAGTGATTTGTTTGGCGGTGAGGCAGCTCTGTGGATTTGGACTCAGGAGGTTGTTGGATCAAATCCCTGGGTTGGCAGAATGATGTCACCATTGGGCCCTCGCTAAAGGCCCTCAACCCAATTGCTCCAGGGACTGGCTGACCCTGCTGTCACTGTTCTAGTTGAGCACTTCACTTTCTTATCAACCCCCCCCACCACCCACCCCCCAAAAAAAAAAAAAACATTTCAGTTGTGTTTAGGTCAGGTGACCAGGTCACGTGATGCGACACTATCATTCTCCTTTGTGGGCGGCTTGGCGTGTCCAAATTTTGACTGTTACTATATATATTAATGGCCACCTTGGTGTTCTGTACCTCACAGTACCCCTTCCTGGGCCCCCCCCCAACGCGCCTGGCCCCTGCCCTGGCCTGCAGGAGCTGCCACTGTCAGGCTGCGGCCTTCCAGCTGGCCTCCCACATGCAGGAGCTAGACGCTGCCGGCGTGGGTGAGTGGGCGCTCTGTGACGGCCATCTGACTCCGCTGTACTCCCCACCCACCCCGTGCGCGTCTCACACCCCGATGTCTTCTCCCCCCTTCTCAGATGACACGGCGGAGGTCCAAACTCAAATAGACAACAGCTTCAAGTCTCTACTAGTGCAGCTACACGGTATGTTGGTTGCTAGACTTGAATAAACCATCAGTGTAGCAAAACAAAAGGACTGGACCGGACCAGGAAATGGCATATGGGATCGTAGTAAAGATCATCTACATTTTAACCTGCTGACATGCCTGATCTTGCTTATGTGTAGCGCTTCCCTGTGGGGGTGTTCCCGCGCTGGGGGTGTACCCGCGCTGGGGGTGTACCCGCGCTGGGGGTGTTCCCGCGCTGGGGGTGTTCCCGCGCTGGGGGTGTTCCCGCGCTGGGGGTGTTCCCGCGTTGGGGGTGTTCCCGCGCAGGTAGTCTGCACTGTCATTCAGCATCAGGCTAAGATATTTCCCAAATGCAGGTGTTCTTATCCTGTGAAACAAAACCCAGCAGCATGGT
The DNA here is from genome assembly GCA_019775955.2 of Pollimyrus isidori. NCBI lineage: Eukaryota > Metazoa > Chordata > Actinopteri > Osteoglossiformes > Mormyridae > Pollimyrus > Pollimyrus isidori. Next base: position 23,337,425 of record JABFDZ020000118.1, on the reverse strand, counting down.
TTTTAAAACTGAATGGTTAATGCTCTGACAGGCCGCTGCAATTCACAAGTAGTCCACTAGGGGGCTATCGTCGGCTCGGTTCTCAGGGAGATTAAGCGGCCTCGTGTCTCTCTGTGCACCCTGCTCCATTCCTGTAGATATATCTAATAAATGCAGAGGAGATCTTCTGGAGGTGAAAGATGGCTACTGCAGAACCCAGGCGTCGTTGTTAGAGAACCTGGTCTTCTTGGTCGAGGTAAGGCATCTCCCCAGAATACTTGCACATTTTTTTGCCGGCTCGCCATCGCCGGGCTTTGCTGGTCCAACCCGCGGTGAGCCTGTGTTCCCACGGTCCGACACTGACTGTGCCCCCCGCCCACCGCAGACTGTTTGCGTGGTGCACTGGGTGTTGGGGTACTGTGCCAGTGTGCTCCGCCCGCTCAAGGCCAGCCTGCAGAAGAGGAAGAAGAAGAAAAAGGAGACCTGCTCTGCTACGGTAATTCACTCCATGAGCCCCCGTTTTTGCTGAGTCGCACCCATTAGGGGCAACTGGGCAGTTTGGTCATACAGCTAGAAGGCTGCCCCCTAACCCAGTGTCCCTGACCGTCTTTTGTTACCTGGTGTAACTGATGTGTGACTTGCCTTCATCCCGCCTGCCTCACTGCCGCCCCCAGCTGGTGGTATTCAGCGGCTTCCAGGAGTGCACAGCGGGCCTGCAGGCCCTCACCGGGGAAGTCCTGGAGCACATCAAGGGGCAGGAGGTTGCGCTTGCAGCCCTGAAGCTGGAGGAGCTCAGCCTGGATAGCAGGACAGCGGCTGAGGTGGGGAGGGGCGCTCCGAGAGGGCGTGCCGGTCTTTGTGTGTGGGGGGGGGCTGCAATTTGACTTAATGGCCGTGTGTGTGTGTGTGTGAGTAGTGTGTGTGTGTGAGTAGTGTGTGTGTGTGAGTAGTGTGTGTGTGTGAGTTGTGTGTGAGAGTAGTGAGTGTGTGTGTGTGAGTTGTGTGTGAGAGTAGTGTGTGTGTGTGTGTGTGAGTAGTGTGTGTGAGTAGTGTGTGTGTGTGTGAGAGTAGTGTGTGTGTGTGTGTGTGTGAGTTGTGTGTGAGAGTAGTGAGTGTGTGTGTGTGAGAGTAGTGGCTTCGGCTGCTCAAAGAATGAGTTACTGTCATCTTCCATTATACCGTTCGTTGTCACTGCGGGTCACTTTCGAAACGCTGCCTAGAAACGCGGGTCTCACCCCTGACCGGGTCGGGCCTACTTCCTTTTCCAGGAGGACACCTACATCCGGGGGGCCATGGAGAAGGTGCAGAGCAGCTACCAGCGCTCGCTGCAGGAGGCCGCGGAGCTGCTGAAGAAGAGGATGGACACAATGAAGGGCTTGAAGATCTGAGGCGGCGTCGGAACCCGGTCCTGTGCCTCGGCCCCGGCCCCCCCCCCCCCCCCAAGTGATCGGTTCTAGTTACAAGCCACTGCACTGTCGTTTAGTTGGGCCTGATTGGGGGGGGGGCGCGGGGGGTGGTGGGGGGGGGGTCGGGTTAGGGGTGGAGGGTGGGGGGGTGGTGTTGTGGGGGTTGTGCGGGGAAATGGT
>JABFDZ020000118.1:23295451-23309031 GCA_019775955.2 Pollimyrus isidori | reverse complement strand
AATTTACACTGTGAAACGTAGAAAATGCGCTATATGAATTATCTTCAAAACGAGAGTCAATAAAAATATTTCATGGTATTTTCATGTTCAGCACATCAGAATACTATAGAATGTCACTTTTAAGTCAGTTACAAATTCAGTGTTGCCCAGTGTTATAGCCAACAAGCCAGATGACTGGGACTGCATGCACATGGTCACTGAGGAGCTGGGCATGTACATGTGGTCACGTTGGAGCGTCTGAGGTGAAACGTCGTTCAGCCTCCGCTTCGGTGCCGTCTCTGGTTTGCGGATCTGCTCCACAGAAAGCGCTGCGGTCGTTTTGGGCCCCGCGCCACATGAATCAAGCGAACCGGAACCAGCCGGACGCTTTCCGGTAAAATGGCAGCCTGTAGTTCTGCCCGGCCTTCCCGTTTGCCTGAGCGTAGACGTACGCGCGGAGCGCCGAGTGTGACGGAGTAGCGTTAGGTTTCTGGGGTTCGGTTTGAACGGCGGAGAAGCTCTTTGCCCTCAAGTCCCCCGTAATTCAAACATGAGAGCACTTGGCGTTGGGGGCAGCCCAAGTCTGTCGGCTCCGGCGCTTCTTCATGGTCGCGGTTGACCGTTCTGCATTTTTACCATCTTGCCCCATTTCTCCCTGTGTCTTGGGCACCTCGGCTGTTGGCCTCCCTCTTCTCCCTTGTGCTTCTCCCTCTCTCGCGGAGCTTGCTGAGTGTGAGCCAATGATCGTCTGCGTCATCGTGCTCGACGTCCTCGGTGGGGCCTGTGGATGTCTTTTTGCCGTCTCTCATAGCGCACGGCATGGCACCTGTTAGCTGCCCTGACTTGACGGCTCAGATGCGCTAACAGGTGTTGGAGTCTACAGCCCGCCAGCGTTGTTTAGGGGCGTCACCAGGCAACCGCAGAATGACCGCAAATGAATGCTGATGTTCGGTACATTTTTTCCATTATATTAGACCATAAGGGGGTATACTTCAAAGCCCTAAGCGAAAATCTCATTTAGGTCGTATCAGATAAGTATCAGTGAATATCTATAGATGGTTACAAACACATAATGGCATCCCATCCAGGGTCCCGCTCGCCTGCAGACTCGTCTGATTAGTTAATTGGCTTGATGAGTAGGTCATTGTGTTCTTCAGATCATCTGTCCTTCAGTCCTTATTCTGCTGGGCAGTCACCCTTTACTTTGAAGAATAAAACAAACTGATACTGTTGTTTTTGTGTCTCTTGATGCAATTTGATCCCAGAGCCACTATCAAATTCCCTCATTTATACCGTTTTGTGTGTTTATACAGCTGAACCAGTGTGTCAGCCAAGGAGCTCGGGCTTCTCTCTTGGAGCTTAAACCGAGATCTCCAGGTCACGCAGAAACATCCCAAACTATTAAAGTTTTATACGAGCGCTCCAATTAGCCTGGAGTCTCACCCTTAATCTCACTGTGCAGGGGGAGGTTGTACTGAGAAGGTAACTGCAAAACTGACAGGTGGGTATGTTAGTCCGTCGGCAGAGGAACTCCCGGCCCAACTGTGGAACCTTTGTCGCGAGCCGCATGACAGAGAAGCAGCCGTTTCTCGTTCCTGGAAAATTTCAGGCTCTTACATCATCAAGCCGTTTCCCTCCCAGGCATTTGAGTAGATTCATGCAGTGTGCAAAGCGGGGAGTTCAGAGCGGTGAACCGCTGCAGCGGGATCTGCGCTGCGGGCAAATGGGAACACAGAACCATCTGAAAGTGTTACAGATTACAAACGTGGAGTGTATATAGCTGTCAATGGAGAGGTTTCACCACCCTGGGAACGACGGGGGGTGTTCAGCCCTGTAACTTAAGCTTTTGATTTTTGGCTCTCAGATCGTTAATGAATTCTGTAGACCTGATGGGAATCAGATTAAGATTCTGTTATTACAGTCATTTTCGTACAGTTATTGCTATTATGCCTGCTTTGTCGGTTCCCTGGTGCTCTGGAAGCGGAGGCGCGTTCCAGTAGAGCGGCAGCATTTGGCCGCTCGCATCTCACCCGACCTCGTCACTCTGCGGCGACGCGCTCTGCTGCGGCTCGATGACTTCCCGGGGCTGCTGGGACGTCAACTCCAGCAGGCCGCCGGCGATTTGTATGCACAGATTCGGCCCTGATCGTGGAGGTTTTGCGATGGGATCGTGCCAAAGGCAAATTGAGACCTGAGCACGTCTGGCGTATGCGGCAGGTAAGGTAGAGGCAGAGAGAGACGGGATTAGGTGCCTGGTCTTGGAGATTTCCTAAGCTCCACTGGTACCTCTGGCTCTATGAAGAGCCTTCAGAAACCTGTACTTCTGCATGGACTCACCTTCTTGAGTATCCTAATCCCATCAGGTGGAAGCCCAATATGAACCCAACCCGCCAGAGACATGAGGTAGAAATGCTGCAACTATACTGTCGGAATTTGGCTTGAGGCCAGAACAAAACTCTGCGCTCCAGTTGTCCACATGACCCCAGTGTATTCTACAAATCAAGTGCATTATGCTCCAGAGCTCGTTGAGTCTATAGTCAGTATAGTATTCTTTGGAGAATGACCTGAGCATGTTACACTTTCCTCCATTTTGGTAGCAGCCTATCTGCTGCCCCCTCTTGCGCTCTCTGCTGCCACCAGCCAGCCCATTTGCTGCGTGGGGACCACGCCACGCACCCCTTCACAGGTCTACCACGGTCACCCTCGAGTGAAGTGCTTACCCTGAGCCGCCATAGTGAAAGGGGTGCCGTAAAAATGGGTCGAGTATAAAATTGAGTTGCCATGGATACAAAAACCTGCTGAGCAAATAATACATCCCAGAAATGCCTTTTGCACTATGCCGAGTCCTGTTTTTTTTTTTTCTTGCTTTGAAAGTATTAACGGCTGTTAAAACTATTTCCGTAATTCCATTGGAAAAATGTTAATTGGGTATATTTGAGTCTTGCGATGCTATATTAGCATTTTACGTTTTACCAACTTCAGTAAGAATCCCAAGTTCAGTGGTGGCTCCTCATCTCACGTCCTTCGTTGCTATTCTGATTTCAGCCCTGGCTCTGGAGGTGTGGCACCTGCGCTTTCTGTACTCTGTGGGCTCTGTCGTTGTTGTCGCTCCTGTGCCTATGCATGCTCAAGTGGCTCCCTAATTGGATAAAGGGTCGCTGATGGCGGATGGCTCCGCTGCTCCCAGGGTTTTGGCCGGTGTACCTGGCCGGGCCGACGCCAGCGGGCGGCTCAGGTTCTACGTCGGAGCTCGGCTCCTGCCGAATCGCGGTCTGCGTCTCCGGGATCCAACCTGCTGCCTTCCTGCCTCCCCGCCCGCAGTCAGGGTGGAGCAGTGGGATTTGCTGAGGCCCGGCCAGCTGGTCCTCGCCTGCATATTCCTGTACTACTTCTCGGGGCTCACGATGTCCCTTCAGGCTGCGGCTGAGGCCTTCACGCCGGACATGCCCCGAGGCAGAGGCCTTCACCACCTTTCCTAGTTGAAGCTGAGAGGTTTTTCCTGTGTTTTGATTAGATCCTGACCAATGGTGAGACCTACACCTAGGAAGATGGCCTCCGAGAATCTGTTGCGGAGCTACTCCATAATTCCCTGCTTCATCTTTGTTGAGGTGAGTACCTGCACAGACTTAATGGAAAGGACCTTTAATTTTGCTTTGGCGACGTCTCCCAATCCCAGCAACATCCAAGTTGGGATGTCTGTCCTTTTCTTTGCAACCCATGGTGTTCGTGAGAACCAGAAAAGTCTGGTTAAGTTGATATCGGTCTCCATGGAGATTGGAGCCCTCTGTTTGTTACTGACTTGCTTGCTGGTCGACAGACATTTCTGGGTTTTCTTGATCATCCTCTACACTAGCTGACTGAATTTTTTATATTTTGGTGCTTTGCCCACATCTTTGTGCTGTTGTGTTTAGTTAATGATGGAACCTGAAATGACAACATGTTAACCACCATGGTTTTAGTAATTTGGGACATGGGAAAGGTGGTTCCACAGTCATGTTTGTTAACCCCAAGGGTGTGTGTGTGTGTGTGTGTGTGTGTGTGTGTGTGTGTGTGTGTGTGTGTGTGTAAATTGCAAACTTGCTAACCTGTATCAGGCCTTTAATAGGTTTGTATACATCAGAGAAGCACGCAGGGCTTGCTAGAGTCCTGAGCAAATTCGGTTATGTTTATTTTGTGTAGCTTCTGCCTTGATAGTCTCCCTGAGGTGCTTAACTGGGAGGAGAACATCAAAAATCACAGCAGTCATGGAGATCCAGAACATACGGGTTTAAAATGATTCCCCGGGGTGGTTTGGTGAGCGGCTGACGGCCAGGAACCCGCAGTCAGTTCTTTGACCTGTAGGAGCCTGGTGCAGGTGCCTGGTTTGTGCCGCAGTGAGGCTAGCTGGTAGCTGCCTTCGACGCGCCTGGCTCTCTCTGAGCCTACAGACAGGTGATATATGATCTAGGTTCCCAGCTCCGTCTCGCTGGGGAGATGGGTGGCTCTGGTGCGTTCGCACGGCATCGGCGGCTTGTGCTGAGCGCGGCGTTTTGGCCCCCGCCGCTGTCAGGCCGCTGTCAGGCCGGCTCTCTTTTTATAAATAGTTTTTCATTAACTGGAGACATCTGGCCCTTAAGAAGATAAAGAGGAACATGTTTGAAGGTTTATTTACAGGCGCCGCTGGTGGTGCATAGACCGCTTGGAAACATTCGCCGCTTCTCACAGGAGCCAGAGGATGTTACTGAAGCCCCCCCCCCCCTGCTGGAGTGCTTTTTAAAAATCCTTTCTGTTATGTGTCGGGAGGGGTGGGGGGGGTGATCGTATGATTTGTGACAATGCTATGAATTCCTCTGAGGGTGCGCGAGCAGCACTTCTGAAGGCTCCCAGGCCGTGAGAAGATGCTGCTTACAGTCTCGCTCTGCCCACTTCTGCTCCATCACTTTGTGGTGCTGCATCGCGTAACCCGGGAGACGGTCACATGGCCGTTCCTCTGACTTGGTGACAGAGGGCACACTAATGCATACCCAGAGTTCAGAATGTATTGATGAATGACCTAATTAAAATTAATAACAAAAAAATCCTTAAAAAAAGTCACGCCAGAGGAAGACACTGCCTGTTTTTTATGCTGTACTCCAGTCCACTTGCTCCCAAATAATATTTTGGCCACCCTGCACCCACCTTTCGTCTTGTACAGGAAGTGACACCCAGACCTGCATCCTTTTTCCTCCCCGACAGCCGCTCACTCTCGAGTTGTGTTCTCACCTGCTGAGCCACGTACCACAGACTGGGCAGGTCTCGGTGTCACAGGAAGAGCTGTATGACGATGCCTAGAGGGCACCTGGTGCTATGGGGCCTGGGGGGGGAGGGTGTAATCATGTATAGCACTCTGATCTGGTTCTAGACTTGTACTGGGTGTAAGATGTGAGGTGAATTTTGCAGTCGTGGTTAGATTTGCCGGCCGTGTCATTTTGGCTTACCCACAATGCACTGCTCCGCTGATTACATTATCCACTTGCTGCCTTGCTCTTCTACCGTTTCCTATGGAAACGAGCCCCTCCCATACCTCACAAGACTGGCATTCAATCGAAAGCCGGATACATTACGGATATAGTTTTGGGTCTCCGTCTATTGGCGTTTAATCAATCGTCATAATTAATGAACCACAGAGACTTGAATGTGCCACCTAATCTTCATCCTTTTTTCCTGTTGGCATCATCTGACGTCCCTGGATTGGCAGCAGACTGCACTGCCGGGGTCACGAATTCAGCCCCTGCTGTTTTGGGGCCAGCATACTTAACTGCCCCTCCCCCGGAACGTGGGGAGCACAGATGAACGGGGAATGCCATCCAATGGGCGTTCGTTCAGGGTCGTCAGGAACCCGCATTGCCTGATGGGACGGCGTCCATGGGGTTCGCCCCGTGAACGGGCTGCCGATGAGTCACCCTGGAACCACAACAGAGCCTCCTACTCACTGGTGTTTGTTCACGCCTCACTAAGCCTCACGGATCTCGTGGAAATTCCTTCATCCTCCCTCTGAACCTGCGCGAAAATCGCCTGTCGTTTGTGATCCCTTCTCTATTCATCTGCCCTGTCAGAGCCGTGAACGCTGGCTGTAGCGGCTGTGCGGGGGCTGCTAGGCTAGTGTGGGGGGGGGGCAAGGGCAATCGGCCCACTTTTTCCCCAATTCCGTGGCTTCTGGCCTGCATCCGTTTTATTGGGTTTCCTTGATATTTTTAGCTGGGTGGTTTAGCTTTCGTATCAAAGCGAATCCGACTCGATGTGTCCTAGCATCCGTCTGCCGGGTCGTGAAACTCATTCCATCACACGGCCAGTTTTCATGCCACGTGGCGGGCGGGAGCTTCAGCGTGACGATGACCGTTTTGCCTCCCAGCTCATCTCACACGCGACGGCCATGCGGTCACTCTGTCTTGTAATACAGTGATAAAATTACGATTCCCTCATTCAGTTTCAGACCTTGTTCAGCACAGATATCACAGGATCTCTTCTACCAGGGTTTTGCTGACAAATGTAATATTCTGTATATATGCAAGTCGTTTTTTTATGTGGAAGGGTTTGATGTGGGTGAAATGTTTGCAGATCCACACTGCCCCCTACAGGAGAAATACAGGAATTGCTAGTAGGGAGGGAAAAAAATGAACTTCTGTATGAAATTTATGGGAAACTGTAAAATCAGGCTAATAAGCTTTCAGAGGAACGTCCCGCTGTCCCAGTGACGCTGCTTTTATGACTTGTGAGAGGTGCTGTTAAGCCCACAGTAACACAATAAGATTCTTTCCACCGCAAGATTTAATATAAAAAATCCGTGTGCTGGTGACAGATGGCGCTTTACTGAAAATCTGTGTCCTTTCCCTTAAATGTACCTCTGGATGGTTATCAGTTTTATGATGGGGTCTTGCATGAATTATTGGTATCTGAAATGGGCCTTTTGGAGGTGGACCTGGTCAGCGATTCCAGCGATACTCTGTTTTTGGTTTCAGAGCGGCGTTCTGGGTAAATGCCACTTGGTACTGTCCTCCCCCTCCCGTTATTTGTCACGTTCAAACCTGACTTTGGTAAACAAGCTATTTTCTGTCAGCTTTTTTTCGGTTAAAAAGCAGAGACGCCTGCAGTGGGCGTCCTTTTGGCAGGCGGACTCGCCCCCCCCCGCGCTGGGACACAGGCGCGGGTGCCGGAGGCGGGCTGCGAGAGCGAGCCCCCTCTGCTTTGGGGTCGGGGGTGTGGGCCATCTCTGTAGCTCTGGGGCAGCTCTCCTGCTCAGCTTTATTTCGTTATTTATGGCACCTTTAATGGCTGCGGTCTCTGTCACTGCTCGGGGCTCCTTTTGACGTGTGTCACGTCCCACTGCACAGCTCCCCGGCAAGGCTGCATTATGCAACCTTCTTTGGGGCTCTCTGCAGGGGGGCCTGTGACACACGGCAGCGATGGGGCTGCGCCCCGCCCCGTGTCAGGCGAAGATGAGAGGGGAAGCCCTGAGAGGCGTCGGTGAGGCTTTCACAGGTAACTACAGGACAAGAGCCCCTGCTCCCTGTTTATAATGTGTGATTTAAAATGACTTAATGATCCTAGAATTGGTTCCCAAGTGGACCGGTGAACCATTCTGTAAAAATTCTCCATCCACCCAGGCAGAATGACCCACATAAGTAGGGCTTGAGGGCTGAGGTTCGAGAGGCTTGCATGGCCCACGTGTCCCTCTGTGGTGAGGCGTGGAGGGAGTGTAGTGTCTGGCATTTTTAATCGTGGTCCATGTGCTGCAGGTTCTGCAGATGGTGATGAGAAGACGCCTAAGTCACACGCTCTATTGGTATAGATGGGGGAATGTTCCAGAGAGCCAGCACACATGCCCCGAGCGTGCCGATGAGATGAATGCTCGCCCCGCACCACCTCCGCCATCTCTGTCATTCCCTCTCCAATTTCCAAATATCCGTAGCATTTCCGTGTTTCATCCATGTCTCTTTTGTCCTTTCTTACACGTAAATGCACAGCAGGCCAGTGCAATTTATCCATATGCAACAATGAGATTTAAAATTTATTTAAGGTTGTGTGAGAATCTAAACTCGTCTGTCTTCAGGTTAATACCTGACTGCAGTGGCCTGTACCCAGCAGGCGACTGGTGCCCCTGCCTGCCATGGAACCCACTTTAAGGGCACTGTGGCGGCAGCTCGGGGGGCCTTGCTGGCTCTGTCCCTTCATGCCCATGCCCCCCTCCCGCCTCGGCCACCTGGTCTTTGGTTAAGCTGCACCTTCTAAGACACCTTCAGCGTTTCTTTGGTGGGAGCAAGTAGGTTTTTTTTTGTATTTTTTTTTTTCTTTTTTTTTTTTTTTGCTCGGATGACATGTGGCACTGATCGTTTTCCCATCCGCCCCCCTCTGCTCTGTGGTCCCTGTAGCTTTGTAAGAGCTGTACCCCTCCCCGATGCATCCCATAATAAGGTCTCCGCCTTATCGCTCGTCTTCATTAATCAGCTGTTTACATCAGCAGAAGTGCTGACTGTTTTGCGTGATGATGGACGACTAAGGGCCCCCGCAGGCCCCCCCGTAGTCACCGTAAATCTGTCCTTTTATTTTGCTTTGAATCTTTTTTTAAAAAGCGAAACACAAATTTAACAATTATAGACGGCTGCAGTGTGGTGCCTCTTGGCTGGTGTTTTTCAGGCAATTTCATTTTGGTGAAAGGAGGTGGTACGTCGACCTGAATGTCCTGCGCATGATGAAAGTCTCCCTGAAACTGGCCCGTCTTTCCTGACTCCGAAGCGAGGAGTAAAGACGTGTGAAGTCCATCTTCAGTGTTTCTCAGGCCGGTCCTCGAAGACTCCCCGAAGGTGTATGTTTTTTCTCCCTCCCAATTCCTTGAGAGCTGGGAGGGTGCAAAAATGTGGACTGCGGGGGTCGCTGACGACTGACTTTAAATACCCTGCTTTAAATACAAGCTTTTCTCGAAAGTCTCTGCTAGATTAATATTACCTTGGATATTTTCTGGACCAGTTAAACCTGTTATGCTGCCCCCTTGTGGTAAACGGCTGAAAGATGCCTGTTAAGGCAGCAAGAAACATCCGTGGAGGGTGGAATTACCCTGTGTTGTCAATAAGTGCCTGTTGTATCACAAAGTAACCAATGAAAGATGAAAGCACATGATAATCCCACCCCTTATGGATACGGAGGCCTCATTTGGCCCGTCAGTTCCAAACTGCATTCTATTTGCCGATTTGGAGTACAGGTACACGCACGCTGACTCCTTTTAAACATGCTGTGTTTTAACGAATCCTAGCTGCACGGGCCCTTCGGTGACTCCGGGAGCTGAAATCTGAGGTGTTTTAATACAGTCTGAGCTTCATATCGTATATAACTTCGTGTCCCTGCAGTTTGTCAGTCCAGCATTTACGGTGATTCCCAGCTCTGCTCTCTCTTGATGGCAGTGATTAGTTTCTGAGGAAACATCTTCCTGGAGGGACGCGTGTCCGTGCGTGTGCTTTTTAAATGGGGAAGCCTCACATGGCTAAAGGTTCAATGTTGTACCTCTCACTTCTGGATCTGTGGCGTGTGCTTGTCTCTATCTATCTGCTTGGCTGCCTCTACCTACCTTTACCTGCATACCATGTGACATCTCCAGCCGTGGAGTCCAGTTCATGTGATAATGACCCCCACTTTCTTGTGTTTCTACGGTGAGATACTGGCAGCCCCCCTCCCTCACCAGGTCCTCAGGGCGTTCCCCATACCCTGTGGCTTCTTATTCCTGTCCTCCATGTTCCTTTTTGGAGAAACGGGAAACAGTTTGTGCACCCCAGCTAAAATACGGCTGTTTTAATACTTTGCATTTTTATCTTCGTTTTATGTTAAAACGATGAATAAAGTAAAAAATCCTGTTATAAATACATATGCCTGAAAGCACATTCAAGTTGAGGATTAAATTAGATACTGCAGATTGGGTACTGAATACCAAAAGAGATTAATGTAAAAAAAAAAAAAATTGTATATACTTATCAGTAACCCAGAAAGCAGAAAATTTCATTACCAGGACCACACCGTCGCAGAGTTTCCAGGTCAGTTGTTCAATTGGTCATATCTTAATTTTCTGTGCTGTGACCTATTAAAAGAAATGGATTTAAAACCAGGCACAGATAAAATGCTAAGAGACCTGTGTGGAGCCATTAGAATTGACGTGTGTGGTCTGTATCGGATGGAATGCAGCAAATATCCAGTCATATATCATTGAAAAGTACAGTCCACTAAGCCTGAAGTCCTACCTGCTGTATTTAGTCATTGTTACTTTGTAAACATCGTGATAGATTTCCCAGTAATTTGAGACATAACGGTTCTCCAGTAGAAGGGGAAATTCAGAATAAGATTATTTGCCCAGACTAATTCTTCTAGACAGAGCTCAGTTTAACATCAATATGAGATTTTGACCAATTTCTCATGCTACTTAAAATCAGCCACTGAGAAATAGCCTTCCTATCGTCTCAGCCTGATCCCAATTTATCATCTTCAAAAGCTTTTTTTTTTCTCTCTCTCTCATCGCACTGATCGTTATTTATATTAAATAATCAGCTCTTGAGAAAATGATAAGATCCAATTGAAACCTTGGTTGGCTTATAAATGAGCCTGCACAATACCGCAAGTTTGTTGCAGCGATCAAATTCAAGTCTCAGCTCCATATTTTATTCGTTGTTGAACTCTGAAAAGCCCATAAGCATAGCAAAAAACTTTTTTGTGTTTCTCCTGTTATTCTCAAACTGGACGGGATAATTTGTCTTTGGCTGATTTATTCTTTTGCTCCTTATTTCTCCTAAGGGGGTGTGTAGGAGAAACGGGTGAAAAGTTGGTTAATCTCCAAATGGGATTTATTTCTGATGAGACAAACAAAATACTGTTGTGAACAGCAAAAAAAAAATCCTCTGGATCAGCAGCCCACATAAAACACTTTTATGGATTTCTGAATTTGATTGCAGAATCATATTTTGTGGTAACTGGTCTTTATTTTTAAAGCAGAGAAACGTGTGTGGGCAGATTCCCAGCTTCAGTCTTGGCGCAGTCATGATTCGTGGTTTTTTTTTTTTTTATAAATGCCTCTTTGATAATTCTGAGACTGACCTTTGACTCAGAATCAGTACTTTCACCTCTGATCCCGTGGAAACGGCCTGGGACAGGAGGGGACTGGGCCGTCTCTCACATGCCATGCCCCTGAGACACACTATGTACCTCAGAGGAGCAAAGAAACCCATCACGCTCAAATGGAGGGTTCATATTTTCTAATGTAACCATGCACCTTTCCACCGTTTTTTAATATGTTCTCCGGATAAATCTTATTGATTTTACTACCTGGTACATATCCAGGTTGTGAATATCAGACCTCGCATGAATCGGGAGCCCTATTGGTGTGTGAAGCAGAGGCCGTCGTAGTGCTCGCATGTCGCGTGCATTACAGCGTACAGCGTCATCTTCTGCAAAGTGAAACCACTGTCAAGCAAATGATGGGGCTTTTTAAAAACTGTGCATGAGAGCCTGTGATGGATGCCTGTGTGTTTTGAGAGAGCGGGCACCTGGGATTTCAGAGTGGCCCCCGTGTGGCAGCTGAGCCACAGTAGGACTGACGACCGTGTGCCAGCAGGCGGATAAAAATAGCTGCGTGGCTGCAAGGCTCCCCCACTGCTCTTGGGATAGTTCCAGGTTTGTTGCAGATGGGCTCTTGGAGAGAGGCTTTTCTCTGTATTTATGAATGAATTTGACCCTGTTTGTCTCAAGTCACACCAATCATCAACACCCTGTTGTCGTCGTCGTCATCATCATCATATCATAGTAATTGAGCATTTTCTGCTGCTCAGATGTGTACAGTTAGTGTTTGCATGTAAACTTCCTCGGATAAAAATATCCAAAACCTTTTAGAATGGTCGCATTTGGTATTAGTTTTGGAAGTTGTTTGTTTGTTTATTTTTTATTTAATTTATTTGAATGGAGATGTTGGAACTATATTACAAGAATTCCAAAATGTTTATTCAACAAATGTTTATTGCATCTTTGGCGCCCCCTTATGGTTATTTTTTCCACTGCAGCTGGTCATCATGGCCGGTACGGTGCTGCTGGCGTACTACATGGAGTGTACGGACACCTTCTCTGTGCATATCCAGGGCTTCTTCTGCAACGACGCTGACCTCCTGAAGCCCTACCCAGGGCGGGAGGAGGACAGCTTTGTACCTCCTCTCATCCTCTACTGTGTGGTGGCTGCTGCCCCCACGGCTGTGGTGAGTTTCTCCCTGATTCATTATCTCTACTTACCTGGTACTGGTCACCCTGACCCTGGTCACCCTTAACGGAAATCTTCGTCCAATGTGGATCCAAAACACCAAACCAGTGCTTAAATTTTAATGGCGCAAAACGTGCAATTGTAAATAATCACCACAAGAGGGCACTATGACATCAATGATCAGATCAGTCACAGCGCCGGATTGTCAAATTCTTCTATTTGTTTGAATGAAATTTGTCATAGATCGTTTTTGAAGACGTATTCTCTCATTGTCGTTTTACAAGCGTAGTCAATGCTGATTAACTTTAGAATTAAATTTCCATTTGCTTTTCAATGTCTTATTACAGCGTCTTATTGACTCTTATACAATATAACGTAACTTTAAATTTAACTCTCATTGCCAAGCATTTCATCAGACATCCGTGATACCCTGACATGTGTCGACTTCGGCAGACGGCAATTAAAGTTTAACCGAAACCGCTACGAGGCTCGGCATGTTTTTGCAGTTTGACGGTGTGACATTTCTTCCCTTGAAACGTAGAAGCGGCCGCTTTGACGTGGCTCCCTGCGGCCGAAAGGTGCATCCTTAAGCTTCGGCTTCCCTGAAACCCCACTTCACACATTCGGGGACAATTTCAGTGCGCTTGCTGTGTGTATTTATGCTTTTGTGGACACGATTTCTTTTCTATGCTTAGTATATTTCATTACCACAAGTTTCCCTTGTCTTGTTTCCGCCCCATGAAACAACATCCCAGTCAAAAAACACTTCCTGCATCTTCTTAAAAATCTCATTATGAAAGGCATAATACAGTTATGTTAATTTATCAAATTGCCCCCTGCCGGGTGATTCCGGACACTGGAATCACGCTCGAGTGTTCGCTCGAATATGCGACCAAAACCTGCCAGCGCAGTAACTCCCGCATTGACCTGCCGATGCTTTTGAGATTATTATGCGGCTTGTAAATCCGCCCACGGTCAATGCCGGAGGTGATATGCAGATGAACCGAAAGTGTTTCCCACGGCCCTAAATTGGGCTGTTCCACGTCACAGCCTTGGGTAGCAGGGAAGCGGCGCCCCCTACGTCGGCACAGGTGGTGCTTCACCTTCCTGCACCTAACTACTAGACATTAGGCTCAGCTGGGAGTCTCCCTCCCCTGGGCAGACTGCTCTGATTTATTTGCATAAAACCCAGCAGGAAGAAACAGCTCCTTCCCCTGGGGGGGGGGGGGGGCCGGGGCCCCCCCCCCGCCCATTCTTCCCCCCCCGTTGGGGCCGGGGCCCCGCGGGCGGGGGCCGGGGGTGGGGGGGGGGGGCACCCGCGGGGGGATCGGGGTGGGAATCGAGCCGGGAGACCACAGTTAAG
>JABFDZ020000118.1:23273833-23290235 GCA_019775955.2 Pollimyrus isidori | reverse complement strand
TATCCATAAACACTGATATGCTTTGGTGACTCGGAGATTCACATTGTCAGCAACCAGAAACGCAAACAAAATTGCATCTCTCTCTCTTCTTAAGGAATCCAGGGTATTTATGCCCACGTTCAAAAAACAATCGTCATTTTTTTTCTTCCTTTCCAGAACCACGCGGCGTCGATGACTGAGGTCACATGACTAAAGGGACAGCACAGGGTCACATTCGCCTCACCTCAACACCTCTAGACACAAGGATTTTTGTACTGTGTCACACCCTCGGAAGAACAGTATTATGTTGTATGTAGTTAGAAGCAGATGTTTTTTTTTTGTACATTTTGTATAAGGAAGTGCTGTAGTTAATCCCACTGTCCGCTTTGAACTATTACATGGTCAAGATTTATGCATCCCTTCTCTCCTTTTACATTATAGAGCAAATTATATATATATAATATATATATAAATGAAAAAGATATTGAAATATTGATGTCGTTATGTGGTATTTGTACGAGCAAATCTTTTTATGGTTTATGTAAATCTTTGATGATTTTGTATCATTATTTTTGGTTCTCTGTACAAAACTCAATACTTTTTGGCTAACTTTTGCCTGCAATTCCTCAGCAATGTTTTGGTATTAATATCTAGGAAAAAAGTGAAATATTGTGACAGCCTGAGTTCACGTTGCGTGTTTTTTACTTTCGCATGGAAGCATACAATCTTTATATCGCAGATCGAACCCTATTTGTACATTGTTTTCTTAAAAGTTGGCATTTCCTTCGAAATGCTGTATATTTTTTCTTGATTTTTACATTTGTCCACAAAATAAATAGTCTGTAGCCTCATTCTGCGTCGTTATTGTGTGAGGTGTAAGACTTTGCGCAGGTGCTGTTTATATCAGCGTTTCTCAAACCCATCCCTGGAGACCCCAGACAGTCCACAGTTTTGCTCCCTCCCAACTCCCAGGGAACTGAGAGACCAAGAATGTGGACCATCTGTAGGTCCCTCAGGACTGGTTTGAGAAACACTGGTTTAAATGAGAGCAGTCTGTCTGTTTTAATTACCTACACATGGGAATCTAAGCACCAAGACATTGTAGCAGTCAGTGTCCATCCATCGTTGCCACTGTCAATGTATGATTCACTATCAATGTAGCATTAATAATGATGATGAGTACCATTTGTATAGCACCTTTCACAAACCCAAGTTCCAGGCAGTTCAGGAAGAGAAATGTTCATTAAACGGGAAAGTCTTTTTAATTCAGATTTAAAAGTAGAAAGGGAAGAACAGTCACCAAGAGGTTGGGGAAGAAAATTCCAGAGTTTGGGGGCGATGGCTCTGAATGACCTGCCACCCTTAGTGAGAAGCCTGGTGTGAGGGACAAGCAGCAGATTGAAGCTAGATGACTGGAGAGAGCAAGGGGAAGAGTGAGGGGTCAGGAGAATGAGATGTGGGCACAAGGCTGTGTACTGCCGTGAAGGTAGTAGGATTTTGAATTTGTTACACTGCTTTCCAGTTCTGTAGTATAACTGAGAAGACAGGAGTGATGTCACCAGAGCCCTACTCATTGTCACCTTCGTCGACTATTGCCACCGTTGGTATCGCATGACTAGCTTAGCCACCCTATTCCAGAACAGACTGTTTTAGTGCTCAAAATCAGTGATGACACATGAGAAACTGTATTTCTAGGCTTTTAATAGAACTGCACATCATCTGTGAGCTCAGTCTGAGAGCTTCTGAGGTTGCACTGCCAGGTTACAGTAATGAGATCTTTCCCCGTGCATGATCGTGACAGGCAGGAGCCCCCAAAAAGGGACGTCCATTCAGCAGTGGCTTGCCAGGCTGAGGATCTTTTTGGGGGACTGCTTCAGGCATCCTTTGCTGTGAAAGCTACGGACTGCTGACGCTTTTCTGTCAGTTGAGACTGAAGCTGGCTGTTCCCTAGGATCCCCTTGCAAGGTACTGGAGGAATTATAATGCCTCTGGACATGGTAGTAAAGCCCTTTGCTGGTCCCAACTTGGGCATTATGGCTGGGGCTTTCCTGACCAGCACACTAATGGAGCTGAGGAAGCCTTTTTGTGCATCATAGATGAGGTTCCTGCACTGCGTGTTAAGTTTATACTATATTGTGGAGACCATTTTTCAGGTACCCACAGAGATCTGTGAATTCAATCAAAAAAGTAAAAATGTTTTTTGTTTGGTTACCTATGGTTAAGGTTGGGGCTGGGTAGGTGTGAAGGTCAGGATTAGAGATTTCTCCATAGAAATATACAGTTAAAAACTGGTGTGTATTTTCTCCGCATACTGAAGATATCCCAATGTACCTGACATCTCAAATCTCAATGCAGTTATCTCTTCAAACATATTCCTTGCTCAGAAAATTGTCTTTCATCAACCAATAAAATGCCTATTTTTCCCTTGGTCTCCAAAATGGTAAGCTTTTATTGAACTGATACTGTTATGACAGTACAAAATGTTATGAAAGTGCAGAATATTCTCCATACCAACTATGAAATTGCAAAAAGCAGCACGTCTGCTGCTGCATTTTTGGGCCCTTTGCCGGGCACAGTCTAGCCTTGTGAAAAGGTTGGCAAAAACAAAAAGTTTCTCCAGCGGGGTTTGCTATAGTGAGGAATTTGCCCTGATGAAAGTCTCTCACACGTCAAACTTTCCACGATGAAGAGCAAACGGGAGCCACGGGAAGGGTATGGAAAGTGTCAGAAGGGAAGGCTGGCGTTTAGCTGCGGCTCCTATCAGAAATAAGTCCCTTTCATGTTCTGTCCATTGAGATGGGCATTGAACTATATGTGACCACCCCCCCACCCCCCAAATGGTATACAGGACTGGATACCTTAATAATCTGTCTTGCAGTGGAAATTAAACCACTAAAAAACAAAATAGCTGACTGGATGTGCAGTGTTTTCAGAGGAAGTGCACAGTTGTGGTTGAAATCCCAGAGCTGGCGGGATGGTTTCACCGCTTGGGCCCCTGAGCAAGGCCTTAACCCCGAGCTGCCCCAGGAACTGACTGGCATCCTGCTTTCTCAAAACATGCATATCGCCTTGGATAAAGGTATCTGCTAAATGACTGCAAATGTAGGTGTGGAGGGTGTGCCTGAGTGAGGTGTGTGTCCCCGATGTGATGTCCAAAGATGCCTGAGTGACACGTGTCCCCGATGTGATGTCCAAAGATGCCTGAGTGACACGTGTCCCCAATGTGATGTCCGAAAATGCCTGAGTGACACGTGTGTCCCCAATGTGATGTGTCCCCAATGTGATGTCCAAAAATGCCTGAGTGACACGTGTATCCTCAATGTAATGTCCAAAAATGCCTGAGTGACACGTGTGTCCCCAATGTGATGTCCAAAAAATGCCTGAGTGACACGTGTGTCCCCAGTGTGATGTGTCCCCAATGTGATGTCCAAAAATTCCTGAGTGACACGTGTGTCCCCAATGTGATGTCCAAAAATGCCTGAGTGACACGTGTATCCCCAATGTAATGTCCAAAAATGCCTGAGTGACACGTGTGTCCCCAGTGTGATGTGTCCCCAATGTAATGTCCAAAAATGCCTGAGTGACACGTGTGTCCCCAGTGTGATGTGTCCCCAATGTGATGTCCAAAAATGCCTGAGTGACACGTGTGTCCCCAATGTGATGTGTCTCCAATGTGATGTCCAAAAACACCCTTCAAGGAAACGATTTGACGTTTATTTGGAACTTTATTTGTGGCTAAAATGAAACCGACCGACTGAAGATTCAGCAAGAACAACCTGAACATAATGGCAGGGAAGTAGGAAGTAGGCAGATGGCGGTGTGAGCGAATTCCGATGTGTAATGGAGCTTCTGGGAATAAACCCGGGGCTCCCTTTCACAGCTTACTATTGGCCAAAGCGGAGACATAATCGGCAGCCGGTTATCCCCCTTTCAGCTTCCCGACATGGCGATCGGCCGTGCTTTGCCGTCTGACCAGTGGTGTGGTTCCACACATGGGCAGGCTTTTGTGGTGGGAAAGAGATCCGCCATTTATGCAAGTACACAAAGTGGGTAACCAGCCGTGAGATGGGGGGCCGGACGAATTGTCTGGGGGTGTCAGGCATCAAATCGCTCTGACTTGAGCTTTCCTGGGACTCCAATGAGGAGCAGCTGCATTCATACATTATTAACAAGCCTTTGAGTTTTCTGAGCTTTTGCATCACCGCCGAAGGTGACCTGGACCCTGCCGTGTGACGGGCCTCCTGCTTTCCTCGACACACTTCAGAGACGTGTGCCGGGCCTCCTGCTTTCCTCGACACACTTCAGAGACGTGTGCCGGGCCTCCTGCTTTCCTCGACACACTTCAGAGATGTGTGCCGGGCCTCCTGCTTTCCTCGACACACTTCAGAGATGTGTGCGCGCACGTGCACCCTCGCACGAATGTGTAGCGGCCCTGTCCGCATGACCTGCTTCAAAGTGTTTTCAAGTGCAGACCAGCAGCTTTGAAGGTTCTTGTACGACCGTAGAGTTCCAATTTTCAAAAGAACTGGTATTTCCAAAGTAGTGTGTGCAAACAGATAGTCTTCAGTTATGAACAAAAATATATGTTCCAGGTTTCTGAGGTTACCACGCCCCCACAGAAGGAGAAACCATCCAGTAGCTCGAATGAATCCTCGGCAAGAAGACACAACCAGAACGTGTCTCCGATAGCCCGTGTTTAAGGGAGAGCCGAGGATGGACCTATGATTCTGTGGTGGTGGTCGTCGTTTGCTGGTACTGCTCCAGTTCCTCCTTCTTCTTAATGGCCAGCTGTAGCTCCTGCTTGATGATTCGAATCTGGGTCTCTAGATCAGAGAGTTCCTGAAGTATAGGATTTCTGGCCAGACCGAGTAAGTCGGTCTTTCCGTTGGAGGTGGTCTGCAGGGGGAGCTCTGTGTTGGCTGATGCTGGGGCGATCTCCTTGCACTGTATGTATTCTCGGTCATTCTGCTGACCCCCTTGGACCGGAAGCTTCCGCCGGTTGCAGTTGGAGCTGGAGTCATTCCACTGGGCTTGGTTGTTTTCGACGTTGTTGCTTGGAGTGAACAAAGGAAAAATGGATTAAAAAAAAAATTCCCAGTGCTTATTCATTCTGTCTGCCTCCCTGGACACTATGCCGGTATTGTCTGTGAAACTGATTTATTTTACTTAATTTCATTTCCAGTGTGCACACATTTCATGGCAATGCAAATCAGGGGATTCCACATTTAATTTCTCTCATAGGCTCGTTTTGCTAATTAGTATCCCATCTGCAGAAATCGCAGCAAGCCCCATCTTCTAATTGGAACCCGGGCTTAGTGAAACGCACAGCCTGCTGTGCGTCCAGTAGCACCGCACGCATCTTCGGAGCTTTAGCCATGGTGACATCAGAGGAAACCTTGCACTGCCCAGAAATCTCTCGCTTACTCATGCGTGACCAGACATCGACGTGCATGTGTTCCACAGGTTACTCAGACGCTTGGGTGTGGAGCAGCACACAGCCTTTTACGACACGGATGAGAATTTCATTAAAACAGGGCTCCCCAGCCATTTTTCCCAGTGAGCCAAATTTCATCAGCAACACAATGGCAAGGTCCACTCAGGGGGGGTCCAGGAAAATTTAGCATGAGGTGATTAATAGGCTAACAAAAAAATTCTAAGGGGTCGCAACACGAAAACATTGTTTCAGATGCGCAAGTATGTATATTATCTATTAGATTTTTATTAGAATTTACCCTTGAGTTTGATTGACAATAACAACAATAATTTGTTATCCCACATTTGTTCAGCAAGTGTAACTGCCTGATCCCAACCTCAAATAAATATAACTTGTAACTGCTACTTTTCAGACACCCTTGTTGCATAACGCTAGTTCAGCCTTCTAGCTAACGTACCCTAAGTAATATTAGAAATGTTACCTATCTCACAGATACCATGTTCAAGTTTGACCTTTGAAGCCGTGTTGAAAGGAAAGGAAGGGGAGGCGGGGCTAAAGTGGAACAAACCATTGTTTACTGGAGGGGTAACCTATATAGTTTCTGAGCTCAGGTGATTATAGCTGACAAGCTGTAAATTAGGAGAACTCCTATGAAACTTAATTATGTTGAGTTTGATTTATATAATAATTATGTTGCTCAAAATTGGAATGGAACATGAGGTGGTGACCCAAAGGGAAGAGTGGTAGCTGCCACCCTGTTGATCCAACACTGGGGGAGGGGGGATCGATGGAGAGGGGCGGACGTGGACCAGAGTCCGCAGTTGGAGACCACTGCATTACATCATATATGCATTCTGAAGGAAGTTGGATAGTTTGAGGCCTACCTCAATTTTTTATTAAACATTATTCTTTTAAACTTTTACCATGAGATACAAGTGGGCATCGCAGTGGTGAGCTGAGTCCTCCCAAAGTCAGCTCTCACCATTCATTTAAATGAAACTACTTTCACCGTAACGGTTCAGCTGAAATAACCTGGCTTATGCGACTCTGGCGACAGGCCCAGCGGGTAACGGCTGGCTGAAGCTCTTGCTTTTCTGCTGCGGTGCGTAAGATGCCAGCACAACTGTTGCAGAGCTCAGAATCAAGGTAACGTTTTTATATACGTAAAAATAAGCATCATATTATTACTAAACCACTTAGCTAATGTGGATCCCTAAAAGCTTTATATACTTGTGCTTTCTTATATTTGCATTGTTAACAGGTGAAATGTTTTTACAAGAAACAACAGCCTTCACATCATTAACGGGGAATCTTATCAGAAGCAGCAGGGGGTGGGGGGGGGGGCTTCATCTGCATGTACATAACGGCTGTGATGTATGGTGACTGCAAAGATGCCTTAGCCAATCACAGCAGCTCAGAGCCACAGAGTGCCATATGGACAACTAGAATGCTACCCAGAGTGTTTATCCTGCACTCTCAGGCAAGAGCGAGAACAGCAGGCCACATCAAGCCCAATTTATATAGAGGGTGAGATGTGGAGAAGTCGGGGGGGGTGTGGGCTGGTCAAATAGCATGATCACACTGAAAGCATCTTGTTGGGGCTCAGAGAAGGATGGTTATACTTGGACATTAAATGGAGATTGTCAGAGGTGAAATGTTTGTTAATCAAGCTGAAATGTAAATATGTAAAATGCATGGCAGCGCCCTTTAAAAAGGCTTTGCTGTCATGGTACGGTGACATCTTATTATGACAAAGTGTAAAAGGAACCAGTACCTCTTCTCCAGTTTAGCCACAGTCTGTAGCTTGTCTTCATGGAATGATGGATTCAGGGCACGGTGTAATCTCTACAAAATCAGCCAAAAGACAAAACTGCAATGCAAGCTCCTGCACACTACTGCACATCACTGCACACTGCTCATGTATCGATGGCATTTTCCATGCGATTCGCACCAGTAATGCAGCTAAATATTTTTTCAATAAAAATCTCTTAAGAATCTCTTAAATGAAAAACTTTGATGTAATGAGGAGTGAGAAGATGTCTCCCAACCCCTATTGGATGGGACAACTTTGTGCAGTCAATTATAGACTGACCTACTGAGCGAAGCACTAACTGTCGGTAATTTGCAGCACCAGCTAACTGCCTTTCTGTGACGAAAAAACACCAAATATGACCAGGAACATTTTGCCGATCAATTCGAACTCCCATCTGCATTTGATTGGTGCTTCACGGCCATGTGACCCGAAGCAGGTGCTCCTACCTGGCTCGTGTGAAGCCAATACTTAAACCGGGGCTTCTTGCGGATGCTGGGGATGGCAAAGCGGTAGACGACGTGCTCGGCGACCGTGGTGAGGAGCGACAGGGCCACGCCGGCACACAACATGACGAAAAGTCCCGAGAAGTGCTTGACCCCCATCTGCAAAGTCTAGGACAACACAGGAATCCGTGGGCAGGTCGCCTGGGCCTTGCAGGCTACCTGCTACCAAAAATGTGAGCTTTGCCGTGTCTTTATGTCTCTGTATGAGAGCCTCTATGCGCAGGTCTATCCCAAAACAAAACTACAAATTTCAATAAACCGATGGGCTTCCTTCTATTGTCACTGGTGACTGACAGCCGTGGTGCGGGACGGCAAAGCACGTTACCTCTGTGACGGCGAAACTCCGCTTGCCGCACGGGATCACCTTGTACCACTTGTCATGCAGCACGTCCATGAAGCCGTCGGACTTGTACTGGCTGATCAGCTCTGAGACGTTGGAGGTGAGCGCAGACCCCTGGGGAAGTCCGATGCCATAGCCTGGGGGGGGAGAGAGGTGTCGTCAGAAGAGTTGATCCTAAAAAACACTGAATGGCTTTGCTAGGGGCCAGGAAGATGATAAAGTAGAGCTGAGCACAAATGACTGCTCTATGACTACACAGGAAGCTCAGCTTCCCCCATAAAACCGCCGTCCAGAAGAATTAGTCAATGTATCAATGTAAATTAATTAACTTTGCGCTTAAAAGTGTAATCTAAGTTACTGATGGAATCACAGATTATTTCACGGGAGTTGCTTTCGACAACATTAGTTTTCCCTTAGAAACCTGGGTTAATACACCCCATGGACACTCACTGACGCTGTTCTTCACTGGAAGTCTGTGGAAGATTCTTGTGCACTTTGTCTAAATAGAGAATAGACAAAAGCTTATTTGTGAACGTGGTCCAATTACGGGTTTTCGGAGCCCACTGGGACACCGTGCTTCACTGGGAGTCTGCGAGAGCTTCATGCTTGGCTGTTTGTTTAGGCAATGTTGAATTGATGGACAGACTTGCAGTTAGATATTTAAGACCTGCCTGGAAGTCAGGCTTGTGAATAGTAGAGGGGTGCAGAAGCATTTTGTTGAAATAAAAATAAAGTTGCTCTCATTGAGTTGATCAATGATGATTTTTTAATGTTAGTTACGTGATTTTTAGTAGCCTACATCAGTAATTAGCTTGCTGACTGACCTATGTGTGTGTTCAAGCTGAGCTAGAGGCATTGTACCATGGCAGGCATTGCAGTTACCGTTAACTTTGATGAAAGAGAACAGAATTGACATACAAGTAGCAGACCTACTAAAATGAAAATAAAAGGTCACACTGCCAGCTGCCCACTTTGCGCCTCCCCCACTTTAAAAATGACCAATTGCCACTGGAGCAGAGGATTCATATTTTATACACTGTAAAAATGGCAGTTACATTACTAAACTGCTAAGTTGCTATGACACCCCCTTTCTATGTCCTTACCACCCAGGTAGAGGCACAAACATGAACCCTTTGTCACTGTCCAATAACAACTGCTTCTAATTTGTCCCCATTATGGTTGAGGTTCCAAGGTCCCTAAAGCAATTACAGGGCCGTGTCGAGCTGGGGAAGCAAAGGCTGTGTGTCACCCTGCAAGCCCGTCTCACTTGCCTTCAATTGCAAATGGTTTCCCCACCGTGAGCATCTTGCAGTCAGCGTCTATTGACACCTCATAGTCCAGCAGAGCTTTGTCCATGATGAAGGCATCAAGTTTTTGTGGATCGTTCCTGAAAGGATAGTTGGAGCTGTCATATTCGATGATTCTGTCTAAGTTCTATCACAAAGTACGGCCTGTCCTACACACTTCGTGATGATGCAGTGGTTTAATGTGACCTAGAACACATTTCATTCATAGAACTGTATATCATTAGTAACCTTTGATGTTCCTGGTCTAGAACCGAATACTAACTAGACATTCTTCAGTAAAGCTCAAGATCTTCTTTCAGATGCTCAGTTTTGGCCAGTTTACCCAGTTACCCAAAGCTTGTCCTATTTTTGCATTATTACTACATAAGCATAGTTCGACTTTGAATTTTGAACCCCTTTGGTTTCCAAACTGGCACAACAGCTGGAAAGTCCTGCTCTTGTGTCCCTGTGGACAGCAGACATCATTTTCTGAGTTTGTTCCACTGAAATTGATTTTTTTTTTTGCTGCACAGGTAAAAGCCTTGAGGAGGGGCATCCGGGAGAGCCTAGGTTTTTAGGACAGCAAATAGCTTACTTGAACTCCCTGCCTGACAAGGGGGGGCTCCAAACAAAGGATCTTCACAGTCTTTCTGTCTAGAATTGTTCATAATTCCATTGCCATGGTGTCAGTAGTTTCTGTAATCTCTGGGTGTGTCACAAGAAGGCTTGGTTCTGTACCAAGACTCGTTATGTCTCCTGTCACCAGAACCCAAAGATAGCTTGTTTTGTCCTGCCTCTGATCTGTGAACCGGCAACAGTAAAGTGCAGTGAAGATGGCTGACAGTCCAGCGGCGGAGATTCCCCCAGACAGAAGTGTTACGCTTTCCTGGGGCTTTGAGATGGATGCCCACAGACCCTGTGTTGTCAGCCAGGACTCTGCATGTTATACTCACACACTGCTGAGGAGGATTTCAAAGAGGTGTGGGCCTCAGTGACTGCCTTCACCATCACTCAGACCAGGTATGTGCGTGTGTTGGCCACACACCATCACTACGCCCAATAAAATAATGTGCTCCTTATTTAGGAGATGCTGAAGCGACACATTCTGCTAACCAGCTAGGGAGGAGAGTCAGAACATTATAGGTAGATAGCTGGTTTGCCCCCAGGTGGACTGATCGAGTGGCTTGGGCCAGTGCCCTAGGGGGTCATATGTATTAACATGTGGTTGGGGGGGTGTGACTAGATTTATCGGTCTGGACCAGAGCCGTGGTGCTGGTCATCCCATCCCCCCCAGTATGCTTCCAGCACATAGCTCACATTCACAGGAAGCACAGGGTCTTTACTACCTTTTTAGAAAGTAATGATGATAATAACAGAAATTACTGGAATGCCGCTTTAATGCTATAAAGTGATCTGAAGGACTGTGAAATGGATTGCAGCGAAACAGGGCCTGACCTTATGAAGTGTCAAATTTAAATTAAACTACAGGGCTAATTGCCTACATACACAGCCAGTGTGCTCCTTATTCAGGAGATGCTGAAGCGGCACATTCTGTTAACCAGCTAGTGAGGAGAGTCAGAACATCATAGGTAGATAGTTGGTTAGCTGGTTAGCTCCCAGGTGGACTGATCCCTTTCAGCTAACAGGGATGGTGGTGCCTAGCAGGGATGATGGTGCCTAGCAGGGATGGTGTTTCCTAGCAGGGATGATGGTGCCTAGCAGGGATGGTGTTTCCTAACAGGGATGATTGTGCCTAGCAGGGATGGTGTTTCCTAGCAGGGATGGTGTTTCCTAACAGGGATGATGGTGCCTAGCAGGGATGTTGTTCCCTAACAGGGATGTTGTTCCCTAACAGGGATGATAGTGCCTAGCAGGGATGATGGTGCCTAGCAGGGATGTTGTTCCCTAACAGGGATGTTGTTCCCTAACAGGGATGTTGTTCCCTAACAGGGATGATGGTGCCTAGCAGGGATGGTGTTTCCTAACAGGGATGATGGTGCCTAGCAGGGATGTTGTTCCCTAACAGGGATGTTGTTCCCTAACAGGGATGATGGTG
Source organism: Pollimyrus isidori (assembly GCA_019775955.2). Classification (NCBI taxonomy): domain Eukaryota; kingdom Metazoa; phylum Chordata; class Actinopteri; order Osteoglossiformes; family Mormyridae; genus Pollimyrus; species Pollimyrus isidori. Next base: position 23,278,824 of record JABFDZ020000118.1, on the reverse strand, counting down.
CCTAGCAGGGATGATGGTGCCTAGCAGGGATGATGGTGCCTAGCAGGGATGTTGGTGCCTAGAAGAGATGGAGGTGCCTAACAGCTTGGCTGTTCTTGCCAGTACTCACTTCAGATGGTCGATTCCATCTGGGGTTGCTGGGACGCTGTATCGCCTCATGTACTCATGCATCTCGGGGAAGCTCTTCTTCACATAGTCCTCCGCACTGCTCTCTCTGACCGTCCCGAACCGGAATCCTTGGGATGGGTGATGCAGCTGAGGGTGGGGGTGGATCACTCATCACTGTACACATACATACAGTACCTGCTGTTTCTGCTGGCCGCAGTGGTCAGGTGCCTGCAGTCTATGTGCCTGTCAGTTCCTTTCTCCTGCATTCATTCTCTCTGTCTCCATCTAACCCTTCCTCACGATCACCTTGCCAGCAACATCCTGCCCTCCCTCAATGCCTCTTCTCATCATGTTTCCAATTTGTCTTTGCGTTTCACCTGTCTCCCAGAAACAGAGCTCCCCCCCCCTTGTCCCTGCCTGTGCCCCCACTTCCAGTGCTCCCTAATAAGAGAGAAAAAAAACTCCACAACCCTATGTAAACCACTTTGTGGTATGTACCCTTCCCTGTGTCATGTGATTCCTGTTGGCTTGGGAATATCACATGTATGTACTGGATGAATATCTCTTTTTAGAAAAAAATGCCAGTTGGCACTCAGGGCCAGAACAGACACTTAATTCTAGATGCTTCCATACCTTGGGGTCGTGTATTCCTGAGAGCTGCTCATAGGTCTTCTCCCCAACCATCACTGCAGCCAGGTTTGCAGTGTAGGTGGACAGGCAGAACAGGCAAAATATGGCCCAGAGGTTCATGAGGAATCGGCCTGTCCAGCACTTGGGCGGCTTGATGGCTGCCGTCCTGCCAAATAGGATGGCGTAGCAGACGTTTAGGGCAGAAGAGAACGAGAAGACCTTCTTCCTGTTCCGGCCCTTGGGTGTCATGCCAAAGGGGCTTTTCCACTCATAGAGGGTGAGAAAGACGGCAGTGACATGCAGCGACACGAAGATGCCCAGCCACATAGACCAATGCAGAGGCCACATGAAGGCGCCAATAGGCGCAGCTGTGTCCCTGGTTCGTACCAGAATGCCCAAGCTGGTGGAGAAAAATGGGCTGGTGAAGTCAATCATCTGGCTGCGGGCGGAGTTGATGCTGAATGAGGTGACAGCCATCTGAGCAGCACCACTGAGGAGGTCTCCTACCAGTCCTGTCCAGCGGCCGTTTTTGTAGGCTCCATACTTGCCATCACCGACGATATAGAGGTCGAAATCAAAAGCCATGTCCTCTGCCAGCTTCTCCAGCAGGTCGATGCAGTAGCCATAGCAACACTTCTTCAGCTCCACGGGAACGGTGCTGTTTGGGCCCCGAAGGGCTGCAAACAGGTGCTCCAGCACCACCGAATCATTGGCCAGCGGATCCAGGCACAGCTGTCCAGCAGGGCACTGTCCATCCTCATCCACTTCCCGGGTGAACACAAAGGGATGCTCCACCAGGGTCACCACTCGCAGGTGCAGCCTGGATGGCCGCCTCCAGTCCCCACCCCGGTGTGTCTGCCCCTTACCGGACCACATCCCATGGTCCATCAGCATCTGGCCCTGCTTCCAGCGGCCCAGCCGTGTCCACGTGGGGTTCCCCAAGGGGTCATGCTGCAAGTTCCAGATAAAGTGGTGGCTCTCCGAGGTGATCAGAGACTCCCGCTGGAGCTCAATGAAGCCACTCAGGCCATCAAATGACGTATTAGCCAAAAACCTGCAAATTGGGGACAAAGGTACACAGAGAAGCCAGTTTACTTCAAACACTGACACTTGAAGCTTGCAGTGGCCATTGGTCCAAAGGTCCAGATAACATCATGCAACAGATATATATCTCATAGCATTCTATTTCATAGATAGCGGTAAACCCAAATGTAGTTTTACTGTGGTCTAGGAGGTATTTGGGCATGGATGGAGCCATTGTGAACAACATCACCATAATTCATATCTAATTTTATGATATCACACTACGCTGCTTGCTGGCACAAATGGATGCCAAAATTACTGCAAAATAAGCAATGGCCTTAAATTAAATGAAATTTGCCTGTTGGCAGGAACACAAGATATTGTCAATATGGAATCGCATAGGATTCCACACACCACAGAGATCGAAAGACAAGGGTAATTTGAGCAGCAAAAAAATGAAAATGGTTTCAGTCCTCAGATGCCGAGAAGGATTTCTCTACCCATCTCTTTTCATCAGAATTTGCTAGATAAATTATGTTCCATGTGAAAAGCATGGTTATGTCTGCAGATTGCCCATTTCAGCTGCAGGACGTGACCTTGGATGCACCAGGCATTTGTTAAGTTTCACATATGGCGTACAAGTCCCATAATTTCTTCATTAAGTACCCTACAATGTGAATAAATTAAAATAAATTAATCCCATACATTATTAGCTTCTGAAGAGTTTGCCAGAGGAGAACCCAAAAATGTCCAGAATACTCTTTTCCCTTATAAACGTCTCAGCTCATTTAAAAACAGTTCAGCCTCCACTGGTCTGTATAATCTGTACAGAGTATGTTTAAAAGCCTCATGTTGAAGGAGCTGTAACCAAAGGCAAGAATTTCTTGCCAAATTGTCTGGGACCCATGATGCACCAGGGAGCCCTGCGGCAGCGACAGTCAGCGATTCGGCTCATAGCAGGAGCTGTGTCCCTTATCAGGTATTCTGCACCGGGCTCACCAGGTGATCCTGAGCATCCGGCAAAATGAGAGGAGACTAGCAAGCTCTTCCGAAAACACTTGTCGCTCTCAGGCTCAGATATCCCTCCTGCACCTGGTCTCCCTTCGGAGGAAGGGGGGGGGGGGGACTCCTACTGTCACCCTTTCAGTCAGTTCCTTTTGGATTCTTAAGGAGAGAGGTCACAGCAACTTTGTATGACAAAAAAGCCATCTTGTCATAGCATGAAACCGGGGTAGTTGCATCTGTCACACACATACTTCTGACTTATACTCTGTGAGTCTACAGCATTAGCTGGACATCTGATGCTAGAAACTGAAGGAGTTGTTACCTGGAGAGGTATTTTCCTGAGGTTAGGTTTCTGTTGTCCATAAGCAGGCAGTTGGTGGTGCTTGGTAGCAGTGCAAGTTCCGGGGAAACACGGGCCGCAGTCCCCACAGCCCTGGCAACCATCTCCAGGGCGTCTTGCACATAGTGATCTAGCACTGGCTCCGACATCTTCCCATGAGCCACCAGCCCCAGAGGTAACCCCTCTGTCCTCAGCTCCCCTACATCCTGAGCATCCCCCAGGATCCAGTGGTGGTCCGCTGTCGGCCATAGCTCTGCCAGGGCTCTGAATATCTGCTGCACATCCTGAATGTCACACCCGAAGGTTACTACTGTGGATGCGACATGCCCTACGGCCTTCAGGGGCCCACGGATGCCATCCCCGGTGGAACCAGTGGCAGAGATGTTCACAGTGGGGCCCAGGTGGAACCGGGAAGTGTTTTGGAGCAGGAACAGGAAGTCTGAGATCTCCCATTCTTGACACAGGACCAGGCTGATGTGGTACCAGCTGTTCATGGACAGGATGGAGACGATGAGCTCTGCCTGAGGGGTGATGGAGTTCTGCATGCTCATCTGAAGGTGCAGGGGGTTCTGTTGGGGAGGAAAGCCAGTTCAGAAGTGAATCCTCAATAGAAAATGTGCCATTATATTTTGTCTTGGTGAAATTGGTGAAAAAACCCATAATCATATTGCTTTTGGGAACTTCTAAAGATCATCTCTGTGTAATGAGTTGACCTCGGTCAAAGAAATGTTTCATTTTCACCAGTGGAGCACCATTTATTTCTCACGCTTGGTCTGATCCACGTAAAACAAAATCTTAATCTAAAACAGACACTTCTTTGGCTGAATGTATTCACATCTCTGGGAGGTCATAAAAATGACAACAATTGGATATGAAATCCATCATCTTTGCAGAAATTCAGGGTTTACTCCCACGGGGCTGATGGTACCCATTGCCCTTATTTTACAACAAGATAAATTTACCAACAACAGGGAGGCAATTTTAAATGAACATTTTCAAGATTTCTTATTTGACCAAGCACAGAAACAATATCAAATAGTTTTTCAATTAGGTGCATGGTTCCAAATGAAAAATAATGAGCATTGCAAGAAAGATGGCCTTTTTGAAAATCAAAGTCTGGTAATGTAAGCAACAGCAATGCAAGCAGAATGTTCTAAAACCACCACAACCGTCATAACTCCTGGCAACCATGTGGACCTTACGCAGTACCTCAGTGGTGCCTGATATCCCCAAGCTGTCATTTTGCATCGGCCTCCCAGAAGCAGAGATTCATGCTAAGAGAAGAGGGTCACAAAAGCAAACCACAGGGTCCAACCAAGGAGTCGCTCGTGACGTGAGGATGAAATGCAGAAATAAACCTCCCAAACACTGGATCAAAAACCAAACCGTACAGCAATCCAAACACTGAACCCAACACAGCTACCCAAACACAGGCTGACATGCCCCTTGCATTTCTCTATAGACACTGCTCTCTTTACTGAATCCCATCTCCCAAGAGGCAGATGTCTTCAGTGAGCAAAACTGACATCTGAAAGTCCAAGACCGCCATCCCAACATGCTACTGTTCCATAACTTACCCACTATGTTTAACTTTGACCGGTGTTGTCAGCAGCATAACTTAATAGTGTGTGGTTCAGTGGGCTAAGCCTCTGTGTGTGTGATCAGAAGGTTGCTGGTTTGAGCCTGGCTTCAGCATGTTGGTGGCTGCCTTAAGCAAAGCTTTTAACCCCCAACTCACTGGATGCTACTATGGGGGGGTGTTGCCCTTCGTTGGCTGTTTACTAGGGGTGTGACGAGATCTCGTGTTACGCATGAAAGGGCAAACCACCCTTTCCGCCCAAACAGCCCTTTCATGCGAACTGAATTGCGTTCCGTTTTCTTCACA
>JABFDZ020000118.1:23262204-23273733 GCA_019775955.2 Pollimyrus isidori | reverse complement strand
TAAGTAAATGATATCATAGGCCTTCTTATCATCAACTTCCTGAGTAGCTTCCTCAAAAAACTCCAGCAGATTTGTTAGACAAGATCTACCTCTCCTAAATCCATGCTGGCTATCCCTCAAAATGCTATTTGAGTCCAGGTAATCTATCACTTTCTTTTTAATTATAGCCTCCATAACTTTACTAGTTACACAAGTTACACTGATTAGCCTATAATCACCACCTTAATACCGACTCGCCAGTTTATCATACCTGGTGAGTATATAGCAATATTATTTAACAAAAAGTATGGTGATACAGGCTTGGATCCAAGGGGGTGTGTAAGACATGGCAACGACGGTGCAGTTAAAGTTTAATCCTTTAAAATGGATAACAACCAGGTGACTTGCTAGTGAAAAGACCTTGACGAACCAAAGGTTGGTAAACAACAGAGAAGACTTTGTAATGAAAACAATCATTAAAAGTATCTTGGGAGGTCTGACACTGTGCTTCCTCATTTGGAAAAGCAAAATAGATTTTTTTTTAATAAAGAAAGGCAGACATGAAATATTAATCTGTCAGACTTTTTGAAATCATCTTTACCTTGAAATTGCTTTTAGAAACCCAAATGTTGCTGTTTTTGTTCTTTCCAGCTACAAATGTTTCATTCATTGGCAGAACTTACAATCTGTGTGTGTGTGTGTGTGTGTGTGTGTGTGTGTGTGTTTGTGTGTATCAGGCAGGACCCATTTCATATAAACTTCAGTGCTGTTCAAATGTGACAGTTGAAAGAATGTAGTTTCACAGTCTGTAACTTGGTGCCATGATGAAGTGGTAACTTCTGAGCTGTCTGGATTTCTAAACAAAATTCCCCTTTTTTCGCATTTCATCATGGCTGGAGTTACAGCGCCACATATTACCGTCGACTCTAGGCACCATTTGTTGAGCAAATCTTATGGCTGAATACATGACAGTGTAGAGACTTTGTGCTTTCAGCTCTCCTTCGTAATCATCTCACAAAGGAATTGTTTAATTCTGAGTTATATTCCTGTCAATCTCACATTCTCAGAGACGTTGCCTGTAAATGAAACAAACAGACTATCGGTCAACGTCAGGCGTGGTTCACTTTGTGGATTAAATCAAACACTGCGTCTCAAAGTCTCCAATCCAAAACTTTTCGATAAAAACCACCTACCGTTTGAAGATTGATCTTCTCTACAGAATTACTGTGTTGTTTAGCATTGGCTTCTCTGAATGTGTGTGACCCCCGACAACATTTATCCAAGCCTTATTATTACCAGAATATTCATGAACGCGTTGTACTTTGTTGGTTCGCGGGGACGCTCTGTGCCTCCTGTAGCAGGCTTGAAGAGTACCTTGGCTTGCTTTGGATAACTGGTTATAGAAGATGGATTGATAGGTGTTGAGTGGGTTATAAGTTTTACACTTAGCTAATTTATATAGATTCACTGGATGCATCACTAAAGCAGCAGAGGTGAAGCAGCTGTGACTAAGGTATCGACTATGGACTTGGACTATTTTCTGCACAAAATTAGTTCCAGTTTACCTGTCACTGTGCACTTTTTTGCCCGAATTTTAATTTGCCTCCTAATTTAATTTTAGTCCTAATTCGACCTTATTTACACTGGATATAAAAAAATATGCACATCACTGTTAATGGCAGGTTTTTGTGGTCTGGGGTTTTCGGTTTTCAGATGTCAGACCACAATAAATAATTTCACAACTTTTCCCACCTTTAATGTGACCTAGAACCTGTACAATTCAATTGAAACCAAATCATTTGGGGGGGGGGGGAATATTAAAAACCGTACAATAAGGTGGCTGCATAAGTGTGCACTCCTTTAAACTAATAGTTTGCTGAAACACCTTTTGATTTTATTACAGCTTTCAGTCTTTTTGCGTATGAGTCTATCAGCATGGCACATCTTGACTTGGCAATATTTGCCCGCTCTTCCTTGCAAAAGAGCTCCAAATCTCTCAGATAGTGAGGGCATCTCTTGTGCACGGCCTCCTTCACGTCACCCTCCTTCACACTCTCAGTTGTATTTAGGTCTGGGCTCTGACTAGATCATTCCAAAGCTTTGATTTTCTTCTGGTTAAGCCTTCTTTTGTTGATTTAGATCAGGGCTGGCCAACCTTATCCACAAAGATCCACAGTGTATGCGGGTTTTCACTGCAACTCCCTAATTAGATTACTAATTAGAGGACTGATTGGCTGAAGAGTCCTCACACCTGGGTTTGAACAGCTGACCTAAAGGTTACCCCAAAAACCTGCATGCACTTTGCGGATAAGCTTGGCCACCCCTGATTTAGATGTTTGCTTGGGGTTATGGTTGTGCTGAGAGGTGAAATTCCTCTTCATCTTCAGCTTTCTAGGAGACACCTAAACGTCTTGGACCAAAAGTGACTGATATTTGGAACTGTTCATAATTCCCTCCACCTTGGCTAAAGCCCCAGGTCCAGCAAAAAGAAAAACAGCCCCAAAGCCTGATGCTGCCCCTACCGTGCTTCACCGTTGGTGTGGCGTCTTCTGGTGACGCACAAACATACCGCTTGGAAACAGTTCAACCGCGGTTTCATCACCTTTGTCTTTTCATCAGTTTTAGAGGGACGTCCAGTTCTCGGTAACATCACCATTGTACCATATTTTCTTCACGTCCTTCATGACTGTCCTCATTGTGTTCCATGGTACAGCCAACACCAAGGAATTTTTTTGTACCCTTCTTCAACGAGATCCCCTTTTATGCTTCGAAAGCTCTCTGCAAACCATGGCTTTTGTTGTAAGATGCAACTGACAAAACGTGTGGAAAATGCTACTAGGACAGCTGAACTTTATTTGGGATTAAGCAGAATCACTTTAATTGATGGCAGGTGTGAACCCAGAAAGACTGAATGCTGTAATTAAATCAAAATGTGATTCAACAAGTTTACACACTTATGCAACCAGAATATTGAATGTTTTATATTTTTATATTATTGCACCCTAACAGATTTGTTTGTTTTTAATTTGAATTGTACAGGTTATAGGTCACAATAAAGGTGGGAAAAGTTTTTAAATGATTTGTCATGGTCTCTTTTTTTTGCATCATAAAAACCTGGCGTTCTAATAGGGATGTGTACACTGCTAATTTCCACTGAAATCCCCTCACATTTCACAAATGTTTGCATAGGTCCTTTGGGGTGTTTTGCACTAATTATGGAAACAATATACACTTTTGTACCTTGAATAAATGATTACATTGCCAATTGTAATTATGATCCATAGCTTACTTCAGTGGTTATCACACTTTGTGGAGCAAGTACTGTTTTAAATGAGAGCAAAGCAGCAACATTCAGCACGAGTGAAAAATAATCACAGTATCCAAGGAACAAATGATGACTAACTTCTTGCAGAGCACCTGGGATCACTCTGACTACCACTGGTGCTATGCATACCACAGTTTGAAAACCACTGGCTTACTTACATACTTAGACTATTAATTCATAGCCTCTAAACAATTATCCGAACCACTGATGCATTTTAGCGAGGGTGACTGTTAGCCCGTGCTCTTCAGATGAGCAAACACCACATGCACAAATGCATTTTCAGCCCCAGTCAGTAAGGGCCAGATAATGACATTTATTTCACATCAACACAGTCAAAATCAAATTAAATCTCTGCACCCAAAATGAAACCAAACCACAAAGACATAAGAGTTTCACTTCCTAAAGACTGGATCAATTTCTTACCATTCAAAATGTACAAGTTCTACTGTAGGTGCATCTTCTATTTTCATTAACACTATGATACTTTTATGCCGTCCAGGCTGGTCTCAGCAAACTCTCCTGTGCTTCCATGGATCCAGATTCCCCCGCAGTTTTGACATGGGTAAGCAGCTACGGACAGATGGATGCACACTAACAGAGAGGTCGTTATGACTTTGCTTGCAAATCACTAATCGTGTCCTCAGTGTGGGGTAGCCCTCTGACCTGGCGGATAGGCTGATGCCATTAATTCCAGTAAAAGTTACTGAAGACTGACAGATTGAGTGATATTGTGATACGGAGTGGCTGCCCGGCCTTCTGTAGATCTGGTTGATTTCCCCTGTGGGCAGCTTTTTAAAGGGAACAACTGTCTGGATAAAAGCTTTCTGGGCTCCGAGTGCCAAAAAAAGGATCTGGAATGTAACGGTATTTCTTAGTTAACACATGCGCTTATACATCTTTTGAAGCATGAATTCTGAAGCTGCAATCTCACCCCTCTGGCCCATTAAAATATTTATACAGTTTTGTACTTGAAAGTGACCAGTATTTTTAACAGGCATGTCAATTTAAACGTTGTCAATCAACGTTTAAATGTACTGTAACGCTTACTATACTATGCTTACTATTGGATGTCGGAATCCATTAATGAATTTAAAAGAATTTCAGTACGCTACTTGCTCATGTCGTGTTAGTCAGTGACCTCTTTAGAGCAGCAAAGAGACTCGCTTTTCACCTGGCTGCTAGTAAACTTGTAACCGACGTAACATGCACATTCAGTATGTGAGCCATCTATACATTTTGCTCTTGTACAGAAGCAAAGATAAACAGTATTAGTGAATGGGCCCCCGGTGAGGGAAATTTCTGGAAACCTATGGAGGAGTATTGATCTTTGAACGATTAAGATAACTTAGGTTTGCCAGGCTCCACCCCCCAAAGTTGTAAATTATGGGGAGGTTGTGAAACCCCCTCCCCCCACCACCCCCACCAAGATCAAAACTGGCCAATATAACCCCCTTGGATCCCCTTAAATGGGTGGAAACCTGAACCCCCCTAATGGCCAACCCGAAGTTAAAGTTATACCATTGACACCCCCACATTTATCAAAATTACTCCCTCACGTGCCCCCATGGCTGACAGCATGATGAGGCATATACACGGTGTTAGTTAACATTAATTGATCTTAGTAACGTCCAACCATCCATTTTCTGAAACCGCTTAATCCCAACTGGGGTTGCAGGGGGTTTGGATCCTATCCCAGGAACAAGGGGCACAGGTAGAGACCAACCCTGAGCAGTCGCCAACACACCACAGGGCGCACAGACCCGCACATACACTCAGGCGACTGCAGGGCCAATTTAGACTCACCAATCAACCTCTCGATAAACATTGTCAGTGAAATTGTGTTGCTTTCTGTCAAGGTTCAGATACAGTCATTCAGAAGGTATGCTGTAGTTCTTCAGAAACAGAACAATTTTAAGTAGTAGTATGGAAAAGTGAACTATAAAGCTGTGTTTTAAAGTGACTTTTCTTAATAACCGAAAAACAAGTTAATAACCGAGTCGGGAACTTAGCGCGCGCGGACTTGAGTATCAGAATGTGACGACGCTTTGTGGAATCACACTGCTTGGTAGCAAAAAAGTTTGTCTTGCCGTAGAAGCTGCTAGGCAGCCAGTATATGAACCCCTAGTGGACGCGCGGTAGATTGTAAAATATGCAAGAGTATGTAGATTTGCGCAGGGGAATTAAAGATCTTTCTGGGATGCAGCGGGGTTTAACAAAATGAGATGACGTGCACATTTATATTAAACGGAACTCTGGCTACGTGACTGTTCAGTGTCAGTAAACATAATGTAAGAATTAGACAAGAGTACGAAACGATTTGTTTGCGGTTATCCCTGATTGATCCGATCTTGCTGTCACGTACCACACAGTTAGCTGACAGAGCACCTGTAGCTGGGCGAAAAAGAGGGATTTTTTATTAAATAACGTATACAAATGCCCGAGCTTTTGCGAGAAGATGCTCCCAGCGGGTCGGAGATCCGAGGAATATCGGTAAATCATAACGTGGCAGCTGTAGGTGGTGAGCAGGGCTTTCTTCGGTGTCAGTTTGGCCATATTAAATTTTCTATCTGACTTGTTGTTGCACCTACTCCCGTGTTACGCTGCAGTGTTGCAATTTTCCGGGTGCCCCAACTCCCTTCCGTAATCAGCACCCTTCCGTAATCAGGTGCAGTGCTGTCTCACCCATGCCCAAGACGTTGCTTCTGATTGATTGTTACTGAATAGCCGCAATCTTTACACATAAAGACGGGTGGCATAGGTAACACCATATATACCAGAAGGTGACAAAGACTGCAGGGATCCTCAGGGTAACTAGCTACATTCTATTTCATGTCTTAATCTCCTTTGCAACATCAGTTTTTTTTACCGTGCGTGTTTGTGAACATATGCTGCCCCTGTCTTCAATTGGCACCAGCTCTTTAAAGTCAGGTTCATTTTGACATTCAGTAAATGCCGATGTATACAAACGAACAACCCTAAAAATTAAATCTGCTCAAGCAAGCTATCCAACTAAAAAGCGCAATTCACTGTAGGCTAGTCAGTAAAATTCAACTCTTTTCCCATAAAGTTTAATTTTAGCCCTACTGTACTGTATTCTAATTTAATTTGGTTCATATATGTTCATTTAGTTATGCATTGTATAAATTTTACCAAACAAAGCATCTGTTGTACAGTATGTAAACCAAATGCCGCAATCATTATCTAGGAAATAATAATAATAATTTAATATATATATATATATATATCGGTACACATGCTTTTTAAAGGCCGCGTTTTATACTGTCGAATAGATTATTCGCGCTAAAATACCATATACCGCCAAAGAGTAGCGCCTAAAGTGTGACTAGGATTGTTTCCAAACATTTCGCCACGCTACAAGGCAGATTATAAATTTGCGTTACATAGATGTCGTACTGCTGGCCGCGTAAAGCTCTCCAGTTCCTTCTCGTTACTGCGGCACGTTTGTCGGCCGGGTCCGCTTTGGTGCGCACCCTCTGCCCGGTCCACACTGCGTCGCCTTTGTGTCATTCAGCGACGTACGATTGCTGAATATCAATTGCATTGTGTAAAGGCACGACAGGAGATTGTCGCTGTCACCTGCGTGGAATTCTTACACTGTCGTACATTTACCATACGGGACCAATAAATGGAAACGTAAAAATACATTTCCTAGATAACAGGCACTAATTATATGCACAAATTCACAAAATAGATTTGCATTCATTTTTAGACATCGATTGTGTACAATCTTTATAGCGGTTCAGCGACCTGGAAATGGTTGAAATTTTTCATCTGTAGCCCTGGAGCTGATGGTGTACAACGCCAGCGACCGCTGTCGCCCTTGTAAGCCGAGGTCCCCGCTACTCGGTCACCCGTCGGTGACAGAGCGGACCTGCCAGAGTAACGGTGTATCCGCCAATCTGAATGTGCACTTGTTGCGTGTGTGAACAGAAACACCCTCAAAGTAACAGTACCATCCGACAGGTGCGTGTTTCCACGCAGTCATGCATATTATGTCGTCGATTATTAATTATACAGTCAAGCGATGGCGAATAGCACATAGACTATAAGGAGATGCATCAGACATGGGCATTATTAGAATTTTTTGCTGGTATTATCTTTAATATGGAACTATGCTGCAACGTGTAAGGGGGAAATATATAAATATAGATTTTCTGTGAAAATTAAGCAAATAAAAGAATCTTTTGGTTATTTACTTTCAGCTCAAAAAATTCTTGCACCCACACACTGTAAAACTGCTAGTGATGGCTACGAAGTGGTAACACTTTTGTAACGTTAAGATCTTCATTCGTCCAAACTTTTAAGTCTACATTCGCGCAGGCTCAAGTTCACAATGTAGCCTACAATTCGATTAAAAAACATAACATACCAAAAGGAACTTTGCTCACCTTACTATGTCGCGGGAACTCGTTTTGAACAATACTGATGACGGGGATTTGAAGTGCGGTGGACAGGAACTCCAACTCCAACATCTCGTCCCTGCTCTGAGGAAAGCCCATTATGGCAGAGACCCCCTGTACCACCACCGTGTGACACACGCTTTGGAGGAATGACACGGGGTCCGCGAAAGCTGGCGTAGTCGAAGAGGCGAAGGAGAAGGCGGGCAGCTCTCCAAGACTCGTTTCGACCACCATGACCACCTCCAGAGACAAGTTGAACGGTAAAAGACCGACCACGCTGTTGAGGGCATCCGTGGCGAGCAAAACGGACTCTCTGGGCAGAAACACGCCACTTTCATCCTCCGCACTTTTATTCGTTAATGTTCTTTTCGTGCCCTTATACTGCTTATTTGTTAAACTGTTGGATGCGCTGCTCTTCCAGCTGTGATCGGTTCCACTCTCCTCATCTTCTTCGTTTCTCCCTTCTTCGGCGTGCCCATCTCCAAGGATGTCATGGACCCCCACGGCGTGGCTGTTTAAGACTCGGGGTTGTAGGTGCACGGCCCCCACTCTCACCGTGTGCCCAATTCTTCTCAGTATCTGACATGGCTGCGGGTGGGCGAGGGACCCCGGAACCCAGGTCGACATCAGGGTGCATGGCGTTAAAAGCGGGAGCAGCAGGAATCTGCCCAGGGAAGCCCAGATCCTCAAGCCCGTCATCAGTCCGCGAATTCTGCCGGCGCTGCCGAAAATCGGAGCTCCCTTTGCCCACCTGCGCTCCTTCTGCGCCAAATATTCCAGATACAGCAAAGTTACGCGCGTCCGCTCCCCCGGGCTGTAGTGTGACGGGCAACATTACATTGTATCGAGATTAATCATTTCATCACGATCTCAAAATTACACAACCACTTTCCTAATCCCCACTCAAAAATAAACATTACACAGGATGCACTGTTAACTATTAATTGTTATTAAGAGGACTATAAAATGAGAATAAAAGCATTTAAAAATCATTTTCCGTTACAAATAAGATTAACAGAGGATGTGACATAAACGGATTTTGTATCACTTGTATCCCTTGGCTTTGATTTCATTTTAGGTATGATATTTAGAAAATGAAAACGTGTTTCCAGGATATATTCCGTTTTGACATGCTGTGATATTCCACCATAAGCAAAAAGTCTTAAACGTCCTGTCTGTGATCACCTGTAACGCGTCAAGCGACCAAAGAAGAAAAAAAACCTCGCAGCTTCATTCGTTTTTCGCACAATGACGGCTATCGTCGCGCAGTGGCGCGTTGAGCTCCAGCCCCGCGGAGACGCTGCGCCGAGGAATTCCCTGGCAGGAGAGCCAAGTTGGGCAGCTCCTCTGCTTAACCCACTCGCCGCCTTCTCACCGGCAACGTACTGCCGCCAGTACTAAAGATACGAGCAGAAAGCGCATACACGCGTACAATTATAACTGCAAATGAATCAGGCGCAGATATTACAATAAAGCAAATTAGGACGTGGAACTACAAGTTATCTTTCTGGCACAGAGTGCCACATTTAAACTGGTCAATGCTTCATTTTGAGCTAAGTCTTTCGACGATTTATAAATAACTTGGCGAAGACAGCGAACTATATCCCGTCAGTCTGTGATGCCTGCAAACATACAGCCTTGAACATTGTCTACTCGGTCCGAACACAGTACCACCGTTCCCATGGCGAGTTGCGTCCCCGCAGGCAGTGATGCCACTTACCAGAGGGCTGAATAGTTCCATATGTCTCACTTTTAAGTTTTGTTGTAAGAACACATTATGTCTGATTATTAAAAACTGCTTGCATGTACTATTTTATTCTGATTTATTCTATTCTGTTAAAAATCTATGATAGTTATATTTTATTTATAGAATACTGTTTAAATTTTTATTGATACTAGGGGCGTTGTTAGGACTATTTTAGGGGGGCTGTAGCCCTCCCTTCAAAATAAATAAATGTGTATTTATTGGCTTAAATCATCAATGGATTTTTATATTACATATTTTCCTTCAACCCCCCAGGAAAGGCTCTTATCCATTCATCTCTGCGTCCCTGATTGGCATTGTAGTTTTCTGCCATTTTCCATTATGCCGATATAAGGTTGTCAGTAAATATGTCTGAAGCAAATGAAATATAAATATTGCACAGGTTTATCAAATGTTTGTAAGGATTTCATGACTGGCAGAAGCATTCCTGGGGGGTGGTGATGCATCTAGCAGGCCCTGGACTCTGCGGCCCCCCAGGGTAATTGTGTCACTCCACAAACCCAATGGCCCATCGGGAACACACTGGCATGCCAGATGGCCAGTCCAGCCCTGGCATCTAATGAAATTAAACATCATAACAGAATTATATTGAATTAGCATTAACTCTGTGAGAAACATGATCTGCAGACCCCTGTAAGATAAACTCTTTGCATGTGTAATTATGTAATTTTGGACTTCAAATTTGTAAACTGAATCCACAAATTTGGCACATAACTGAACAGACACAGTTATTTTAGAGCAATGGCATTAAAACAATATGCTAACTTCTTGTTCCGCTGAAGTTATTCATTGTTTTATTGTCATTTAAACATAATACACAATAATGTTTATTATATAACACATAAACATAATGTGCATACATTAAATTAATGTTATTAGGATTTGTTTCTAGAATTCAATTGATTGAATTTATTTGTTCTGTATGCACTGCTAATTGTGCTTGTTAAAAAAAAAAAACGAAGAAAAAGTATAATTCCATCACTTTAATTATATTTGTTAATGGTCCGGGGGGGGGGGGGGGGGGTTATGTGGAGTATCATGTCATTAGGTCACATGATTCTCCAGACGGAGTATTCAGGATATGGCTGGACATATAACTCTAAAGCTGGCTTTTACTGCTGAGGCACAGCTCCTCTACCTCATCAGTCTGATGAAGGCCGCTTGCTTTCACCTGCTATGTGGCACCTCAGTTGTTAATCTTCTGCCCCCTCCTAATCTGTGAAATCTCCTGCCCCCCTTATCCCATCTCTCTGAATCTGACAGCGAGGGCCCACTGCCCAGCGGTCTGCACCACTGCCTCAGCATTACGTCACATGGGATCCATCCACCCTGGTTGCTCCTCTCTCCTTATGGCCCAGAATCCTCTGGCAGGCTGAGCCTGATGGCTTGTGAGGCTGCACTTTCATTCATTCCCTTAATCTATTTGTCAGAGTGAGAGAGAGAGACAAGCAGATAAACAGGCATATAGACAGAAATATTGGCAAATGGTAATACAGAAAGACAGGCAGAAGTACAAGCATATGTGCAGGTTGAGCGATGAATGCAGACAGGCAGGGGTGCGTTTCTCGAACAACAACGGAAGTTAGTATTAACGATGCATCGCACTATGGTAGTTCAAACTAACCAACATCCGAACAACGACTGTTTCTCGAAACCGTCGTAACACAGTAGTTCGAACCACGTTAGTTATAGGACTTCCGTAGTTGGAACTACAGTGGTTCCAGCGCTGATTGGTCAGACTCACGGCAGGTCACGCGCAACAACTAACAAAGTACTTTTACAGCCGTTCGTGTACAAAAACTCGCTAACTGTGTAAAATATAAAATAATTAGCAATCGTGCCAAAATAATGCAACGCTTCTTGGAGTGGTAAACAAAACTTTTAGCTGTGACACTGCATTTTGTGAAAGACGCTCCATCTGCAGTTATCTTGACTGCAGTTCATTGTGTCTCAGTCACACTATGTAACGATCCGGTTGCGTGCTTCACGGACAAAACCAACATATACAGGTTTCACGGAAACGCAGGGCTTTTAATGCA
>JABFDZ020000118.1:23235166-23250650 GCA_019775955.2 Pollimyrus isidori | reverse complement strand
CTTCATTCACCTCCGGGGGGGGGGGGGGGGGGGGGGGGGGGGGGGGGGGGGCCGGTCTGGAGTCTCTTCCAGGCAGCATAAGGAGCAAGGCTGGAGTAAGTCCTGGACGGGCTGTCAGTCCATCACTGGGACAAATGGAGAATTATTCTGTGATCGCTTTGAAGATGATTGAATATAATTGCTATAAAATAATTTCTGTAGGATGTACCAGTAACAAATGCTGCTCTATATAAAAGTGTCCTAATGATTAAAGGCTGCAGGCTGGTGATGATGGATCGCAGTCCATTGAGCCAGCTGCTGGGGGGGGCGACGCGTGAATCGCATGGGGACAGGCCATGATGTGATAGCTGAAGGCCATATGTCACCTCCTGGGGCCAGCACCAGAAGCCAGACCACGCGTCCTTAGAGTCAATAGTGAGCCATCGGGAAGCAGAACTACCCAGATCTTGCCAAATAAAAAGATGACTTTCAGAGGACAGGCACGTCCCCAAGGGAGACCTAAGACAGCAACACCATGAACGTGGCGCAGACAGCAATTCAGGGTGATCACCGTGACCAGAGAGCCTGCAAAAGGCTGAGTGGTATAGATCCATCCTCAGCTCAGCAGCATTGGGGAGATAAAACAGAACAGCAGACTTCATATCAGAGCAGATGGTTGAAACCTAGACGTAAGCAGGTAGATCACTAAATAAAGTTGCCCTTTTTACTGCTAATTATCTGTAAAGACCTTTCACGTGAAGCCAGTTATGTATACATCATTTATGATGAAGGACTCGACAGCATTTAAGAGTAAGGGCAGTGCTTATATCTGGGGTGATGTGTCTGCTCTGCTCTGCTCTGCTCTGAATAGATAGTAGTTAGATTCCTTTTGGCGCTAACCCAAACCCAAGGTTTTTCCGTGTCCTCCTTGCAGCATCCGAAGGTCGTTTAATGTGGAGGAGTGCGTCTTAAGATGAGCCGACGTCCCGTAAGGTCACCAGCACAGCTAATGCTGCTGGGGCTCGGAGTGAGTTTCGCGTCAGATTCTGCGGAGGTTGTCGGTGACACGGTGGTGCCCCGGGATTAGTGCTCTCCTGTGGGTCCTCTGTAGCCCGCAAACATGGCCCCCGGTAATGAGGACGAAAGCCTAAGAGGACAGTTTAGTGCTAAGTTGCAGCTTCTGCGGCGGAGGCCCCAAGTCTCTAATCCTTCTGTAAAGCCCCATGTTATGAAGGAAAACTGTCAAGCGTTTTGAAACGTGGCCTCCTGTGGGCCGGTGATGTCGACATCTCATAAAAGAAAGCAATTTGGACTTTTTGGGGCCAGTAGGGTCAGTTTGTGCCAAAGTCATGCCAGCAGTCTGACAGAAGCGGCCATCTATCGTCCCTACAGGCTTTTTGGCTAAATTTCTAATCACTGTTTCTATGCAGTACGATTTTCTGGGGACACATTTATCCTTTTCGCCAGTGACTTTGGTGTTCAAGGTTTCTTTTTTTTTATTTCGCCCCTTCCCCCAACCCGGCAAATGTGAGATTTTGTCAAAAAGTTTTATCGTAAAATGCTGTCTTCGCTTCGTGGATTCTGACAACCAGCTGCGTTGTCATGTTCAAGGACAAAAATCAAAGATTTCTGCGCAGTGGTGACAGGGACCAGAGCAAACCTGCAGGGGCCCTTTCAAAGCTCGCAGGCTAATTTTATACTTCCCAATACAATGGAGGCAAACTGTCCTTTAGCGTGTGAAGTTTGGGGCAGCAAACTGCTTTGCACTCTAACCTGTACACTTGTTTTGTCTGTCCTGTCTTGTCTGTCACTTTCATAGTTTGTTCCGTCCAGTATTGTCTGTCTAATGTACGCAAGGGGCAGCGAGAAACGTAATTTCGATTCCTTTGTGTCTAGTACATGTGAAGAAATTGACAAATAAAACTGACTTTGACTTTGACTTTGAATATACTCCCTGCACTGAACACACGCAATGGATCCTAAAGGACCTGAGGAGCCAACACCCACCCAAACTTTTTAGTGGAACCTTCTGAGATGTTTAGTAAACAACTACTCGAGCAGATGGGTTTGTGCATTTGCCTGTTTTTTTAAAGGCATAAATCGGTCGACTGTGTTAGCGAAGCCGCTTTACAGCTGGCGACGGATTGTTTGTTCCTGAACGCAACTCACTGACAGTCATCGTTAAATTAATGAGCCCGTTTCTGAGCGTGAGCAGCGTGCACATAAACAGGCCAACTTAAAACAAAGATCTGACATGGTGAAAGTAAACATCACACTTAGTCTATTTACTAGCGTTTAAATGAGACCATTCAGTGGCGGTGTGACATCCGACTCTAATTTCTGTCAAAACATTACGATGAATAAACTATATTTGCTGGAGGCGATTTGTAAGAGGTGAAGATGACGATCTTTTCTGCTTCCAGCTTTTATGTGTCCTATTTGCATTTTTATATTTGTTTCACATGGTCCTTGCTTGTGTGGGGATACCCACTGTTAGTACGGTTGGACATAGCAATTCATAATGAATGATGCCTGCTTCATTTTCCCCCCACCCCAGGTCAAGAACCCACCCACCCCTGATGTTGAAGGGGTTTTGGGTTCTTTCTGCTACAGTGCAAGTGGTTTATAAAGTAGAAAATGATATTTAAATCTGACATGAGATTAATCATTTCTATGTCACTCTCCTCAAGAGTGTGCTCTGGCTGAGCTGTCAGTCAGAAAATAAGTTATTGATTGGAAGATATAAATATTTATGAATGACAAACTGGGATTATCACTGGGAGTGAGAATTTGCTGGGTGACAGAGTCACTGATACGGAAAACACAAGGTCAGGCAGAACAGCTGAGGATGTGCTTCTTAAGATGTGTTTAAAGAAAGACAGGCAGTCTTCAGGCAGGGTCAGAATTCAGACTTGCTGGGGCCTATCTGACACACAGTTCACATTTCTGATTCTCCTGTTGATTCTCTGTCCATTTGTCTGACTGAAAGAGGCAGGTGATGTTCCCTGTGCTCTCCTGTCTCTAACCTCTTATTTCACTCTCCTCTCCTTTGGGTTCCTCACTTGAACCTTTTACGATACTTTCTTTTTGTGTGAGAAGCCCGTCAGGCCTTTAGTGTCCTGATCACGAAGACCTCCATGAAGACCTCTATGAAGGCCATCAGGCACATCCTGGTCTTACAGGCTGTTTTATGGCTAAAGAAAATTACAGTTTGTGTTTAATTGCTGTTAAATTGTGTGTTTCTGACACACATTTCATGACTTTATCAGCTAATTACATCTGCAGTCACAGTATTCAGTAGCTGATTCTTTTGCTTTTTCTCTTCTCGCATCACGCTGATGCCCCAGGCCTCGGCCAGCTGTGTGTAACACCGTGTGAAATGGAGATACTCATTTGTAACCTGCAAGCCCCCGCATGTGCCACACCGGCCAGCTGGAAGCCCCCCCCATCTTTTGGCCCCTGTCTGATCCTGGGCTTGTGGCCCTTTCTCCGAGCAGGCAGCCATGACGGAGCGCGGTGTCCGTGTGTCCGCAGGAAGCCGCGCCTCGGTACGGCAGACTTGCAGCACACCGCGGAAATTACTCACCGCGGCAATGGGGCAGTCACACCCCCCCCCTCCCCGGTGCTTCATGCCATTAAGAAACCCGTCCGACTCAGGGAGCGTGTGACATAACAGCTGTGAGGCTGCAGCTGGGAGCAGGTTTGCGATGGATAGGGTGTGTAGATTCTGAATCACTGACAATGGTGCCTTTTAGTAAAAGTCATTATGCTGAGATCAGTTATTACAATTAATGCAAGTCTTGTCTCTGGAAAAACCCATGTAATTAAGGTTTTCCTCCCCCCCCTTGGCAGCTGTAATGATGGGCTTCCCACTAAAATGATGGGCTGCATTTTTATCTGAACAAAAGGACATACTGTTCAAGATAAACTGGTCCAGTGCTAAGTCAAATGGATTATATGTTGGCCGGCAGGATTGTTTGTGAGTGTGTGTGTGTGTGTGTGTGTGTGATTAAGTTTCTATTACACGATTTTTCAGTTTTCCACAAAGATCTGTGACTGCAATCAAAAACTATTTAGTTTAGTTACCTATGGTTAAGGTTTTTCTGGTCCCCATTTGGATAGCCTCAATTTAATAAAAAAAACTGTGAATGCGATCAAAAAACTAAAAATACCAAAGGTCTTGTATTTTGTTTCGTCACTTATGGTTAAGGTTAGGGATGGGTTGGGGTTAAGGGTGCCGTTATTGAGATTAGAGTTTTCCCCACAGAATGGAAGGTCCCCATTTAGATAGGTACGCCAATGTGCATGCATGCGTGCAAGTGGGCGTGTGCATGTTCTCACACACTCCAGACTGAGTTGATAGCTGGGGATGTGTCGGCACGTGAAGCGGAGGGTCTCAAATGATGGCGCAAGAGCCCAGGAGAGAGAGACAGGGAGGTCACACGGCTCACAGATTCTGCCCTTCCCCATTGAACTTTAGCAGTAAATGAGCAAACAATAGCAGTGCTTGATTGTCAGGCAGCTGAGACAGAGGCTATAAGTAAACTCACATCAGTATCTGACCCCACCTTAGGATGAGGCCAGGCTAAAAGATTAAATCGTTGGTTGAAAAACCCACGTGATGCTTTGCCTGGTGATAGCCTTGGGGTCAAAGCTGAAGATGTGTCACAGTGCAAATAAGGGACAAGGTGTAATATAACGGATGTGTGTGAAATGTGGCTAGAATTGTTTTCTTATTTGCATTACAAAACTCACAAGTGCTTTGAGTATAAATGTCTCATTTCCCGGCGATCATCTGAGCTTTATTGTAGTGTGCGCTCGAATGTGCTCCCAGAGACGATGGCTGACTTGGAGAAAACAAACACAGAAACAAAGTAGCCATTGAGTATTCTGTTCTCGTTCAGATTGTAATCTTCATTTCGCGAATTATCGCGTAAGCCGCAATTAGCATCTCACAAATGTATTCTAAAACAAAATAATAATAAAATTGGACGCGGCATAAAGCCTCTGCCGTTACCGTTATCAGAGTTTGTCTCTCTTCCTGAGAGGAAGACTGATCTCGGAACAGCCGATGTAAGATATGAGCACGCTGACATTTTCTGATGTATATCGTGCCGCTTGTCGATGCCAAACACATGATAAATTTTTCTCATTTTGCTGCCCTGATTCACATGAAAGGGTGACATCTGTGGTCTTGGGTTTCTCTGATGGACATCCCTGATGGATATCCCTGATGGATATCCCTGATGGATATCCCTGATGGATATCTCTGATAGATATCCCTGAGGCATATCCCTGATGCATATCCCTGATGCATATCCCTGATGCATATCCCTGAGGCATATCCCTGATGGATATCCCTGATGCATATCCCTGATGCATATCCCTGAGGCATATCCCTGATGGATATCCCTGATGCATATCCCTGATGCATATCCCTGAGGCATATCCCTGATGGATATCCCTGATGCATATCCCTGATGGATATTCCCTGGCGCTCCCTCTCTTCCGCCCCGTGTCCCCAGGACTCAGGCAGCCCGAGATTCTGATGCTGGTCACCAGTGTTGAATGAAAGTCTGTTTACATCAGTTAGGGTGCGTCTAACAATGTGGATGAAAGAGTTCAGGCTGCCTGCCCAAAATATTCCAAAGACAAGGCTCTTGTGTGTCAGATTCACGGTGTGTGACGCTCCCTTCCATGCTTCCAATACAGTGCATCACTCTGGTGCTGAGTGCAGTATGTGCCCACTGTCCCTGAGGTCATACTTGTTTTATAGTTATTTAGTGTGTGTTCTTATCTTTAATTGGAATGATTTTTCTCCCATACATGATTGTATATTTGGACTTGCGCATCCAGTGCGTTAGAAACATTGTAAACTCTGTCTGAATACTGTCATTATCAAAATGTGTCCAGAGATAATTGTGGGTGGAGCGGTATGGGAAATGTGCTTCGCTGAGAGAGAGGTTTGTAAATGCTAGTTCTGCATTTCCGAGTTGTCTGGCCCCTAAGCAGTGACACTGCGGAATAATCGATGCTACTGACAGACACAAAAAAGGATATTCCCCACAGCGCTGGCTAATTATGTTCAGGGGAATTTAACACTTTTTAACATCCAGTACCTGGCACAGTGTTTCCTAATGTTTACGTGATCAACGTTTTGGAAATAACCTTGTAAATATCAAGCCTGTTGCTGATTGGATTCATGGATGTTTCTGAGTTTGGGGTCAGCTGCTTCTGTTAGGGTTGTGTTATGTGACTAGGGTGTAGTATTTTGTTTGTAAAAAAGGTGGTGGCCATTTTTCTGAACACCTTGCTTATCTCACGTGATCTTGTTATATTTCTTGAACATCATTGCCCACAGACCGATATACATCCATGAAGCATGAAATTGGGAGGTTTGCATTGATTATTACCTGAGGATGGATGTGCTGCTTCTTCCCCATGTACCTGACTCCCCTTCAGAAGACTATCATTGCTGTAAGGCTACCAGCATTTTCTTGCGGAGCTTTGTAATAGATGTAAATAAGCTTTGATCTCTTGCTTCTCAGATCGGCTCCCGTGAAAGTCTCCAGCGTCTTGTACCAGCCTCTGGGCAGGTGTTATGACCTCGTTCTTTTATCGGCCCCAAAAAAGGTTCCCATAGAAACACTGCAGAAAGCCCAGTGTGAGCTTGACGTTAGCGATTAGTCAGTCATGTGACACTTGACACAGCCGCCCGCGGCACGCCATAGCCGGTAGCGGCTGGAACAGTGATTCTTTGTGCATGATGCACGTGGCTTTATCTGACCTTTTTTAAGTGTGTACTGGTGTGACCTCAGCTGCATGACACTAGTAGGAGTCAGGTTGTAAAGTCACTGTTCAGCTGGGGCTTTTTATTCGAGGAGACGTTTGCATGCCTGCCTATCTCACTGCTGCAGCCCCGGCTAAACGCCATGATTAGCGTCCGCGGGGGCCCTCAGTGACCCGCACCCTTGGCACAGGAGAGGAACATGCACTGCTCACGTGCCCTGTTTGTGTGTAGCAGTGAACAGTCACTATGTAGTATTACTTCTCATACTATAAACTCTTATCTGGGCGCCTTTATTTTCACGCCGTTTATCTTGTGTGGAATGACGTCTTTCACCCCTATGGGATGGATCTTTCATCCTGTGAGAGAGCTCACAGCGTTTTGTGCTCTGCTGTCATGGCGACCGCATCCGGATGATGGTTGACGGACTGCCGGTGAGAGTTGCTGGATGTTTGGGCCAATTCTAGTCACCGTTCCACATTGGGTGTCTAATGCAGTGCCTTTTAATGTTTAAATTGATTTTGGATTCACTGAATTCAAATTGTGGAAGCTGTTTTTTTTCCCTTTAGTGTACTAAATCCCTTTAAGATATTAAATAGCAGTAGAAAATAGTTTTTTAAGGTCTATTTGCTTCAAGTGCAAAGCATGCCCGTGACATGGACAGCTTTGGATGTGGTCCGTCTTTCTTTCTTCCCCGTCTTGCAATTCTGCTTGTTTGTTGAAAAGCCTTTTCCATCTCCCTCCTGCCACTGTCCGCTCTGAAAAGGGAATTTGCTGAATGAAGCTGCCCACAAACCCGCCTGTCCTCCGCAGTCCGGCCCCCACGGTGGCATTAGCTCTCGGACAATCGGTGGCTGATCACACGGGCCGGCGTCTAAATGAGCCCCCGGGCGCACAGATGTGCCTGAGACCCGTTAGGCTTGTAAAGTCGTCGCCTGTCGATGTGACAGACGTAATGACTAACGCTGAGCTCCGGCCTTCACAGAATAACTAAGCTCCTTAATGCCGGTGAATATGGAGAAGCCGGTGGCGTGTAAACGTGGCAAATTGACACTCGTGCCGAGGCGTCGGAATTAATCATCATGCCAGCTCACGGCAAGGGCAGGCAAATCAGCAGTGAATGTATCGCGGGTGACAGGGCAGACCAATTAGTAGGCCAGATACCCAAATAAAGGGGTCCGCTGGTCTTGGGCAGTTATTGTTAGGTCCTGGGTGGACCTGCGCTGATACCTTTAGGAAGCGATTCTGGGATTTTAGCAGCTCTAAAACGCATTTCGACTTCCCTAAGTTTTCATGACTAAATGTGGGCTTACGAACAGATGATCCTTTCTTAGGGGAGTATGATCCAAGGAAGGATCCAAACTGCGTCACAAATGGGTGGCTGTGGGTTATAGTTAACCCCCCCCCCTCCAGGCCTCTGGCAATGAAAAGGACATTTTAATTCATTTTCCTAGCTTCAACAATACATGTCCGCGCTGAGAAATCTTTCTGTCCTTTTCACGTCCCGTTCCAGCCCTTGGAAATGAAGGGCCAGGCTAACACTCTGTCAGGTGACTGGAAATTAGTCACATTGAAATCGGTTCTTTTATAAGGCAGATTCCTGGGTAATGAACCTACTATTAAACATGGAAATCCTGCTTTAAAATGTGCCTTCTGCTGTTGATTAAGGCTACTTTCTTGCAGTTAAATGAACTTTTTCATCTATGAACGGACTGGCCAGCTAAGGTTTTGTATTCCGGAGATGGAGGGGCGGCACTGACCTCCAAAAGTGATACTTTTGTCTTGAAATACAAAGGCTGTGCCCATCTCTCTGGTGCAGCTCCCCTTTGCCCTTCTGCTCCCCGGGTCACTAGCGAAATCGCATGAGAGCCGCGGCAGACTTGTGAGCGTATACGGCGCGAGCGTGGCATCATTATGCGAAAGTCCAAAGAGACTGATTTCAGCCATTAAACTATCATCTACCGCTACATTAATGCAGGCAACATAGCTGACCCCCTTTGTCAATTTTTCCCATGTATTACCTCCTTTCTTTTTAAATAAAAGCTGCTGTATCCCATCTTCAGGCCTTTTGAAACCGTTAACCCTCACTGACATCCTCCCGAACATCTCCTGCACAAACGCGCCAATGTGTCGCTCGCGATTAGCGGCAGGGAGCTAGCGTAGCTTAGTGCCAACTAGCAAGCCGCCTTCCTGGAAAGACCAGCGCTGGCCCGTCCGCCTCGGCCGCACGCCTCCGTTTTTGCTGACCGTGGGCGCCCGCCCCGGCCGTTAAATCCAGAGGTATATCTTTTTTTGAACAGAAGACTGAAGCTGCTGAGCTCTCTGCAGACATGGGAGACCTCAGAACCACTGAAGATCTCACAGAAGTGTGGATTAGTGCCAGTCAGGGAAAAAAATGTTTCTACATTGTGTTCTCTGCATTTTGAGGATGCATAAGACTGTAGCAGAGAGCTGATATATTGTCCTGCTAGGAAATTATTACTAGTATACTTATGTTATGGCAAGGAATGTTTTGGAAGAGGGGGGAGGGGTCAGTAGCCCTTACTGTAAATGAGTATATATATATATATATATATATATATATATATATAAGCTGGAAATATGCAAGGGAGATGCTGCCCGGGAATAAATATGCCTTTAAAGTTCTCCTTTTGAAGTCCGAGTCAGATAACTGAAATATAAATTGATATGGTGCTGTGTTCTCTGCCTTTATAGGCATGGTGTTTAATACGGTGCCTCTGAGGTTCACCATTCTGTTTAGCTGCTGATAGTTTTTCTAGACCAATCCGTGCAGCACGCTTTGCTTAAGCAAGCTGGACTCCACCTGAACTTTGAAAGCATTCGGCAATTTGTGTTGACAAAGTAAAGATTAAGAGGCTGCAAATCTGCGTGGGGGGCAGCTGGGTGGGGGGGAGCCACCCGATTGATTTACAGTGGGATATTTGAGAGCGTCTGCCGTGATTTCCGCCAGATGACTAGAAGGCTTCTCCCGATTTGGAGACGTGGGGGGGGCACCCCGTCGAGCAGGTTGTCTTCAGCTCAAGGGGACATGCGATGGAAATTGGCTGCGCTGGAGCCTCGTTCCGCAGCTGGCGGCTCCCGATAACGTTGCGCTTTCAGAGCATGCGGTGCGCGGGAGATGCATGTTCAGCGCTCTTCCGAGTGTCTGCAGGAGATGCGGATGTGCGATCACCTGCGCCAACACCCATGCTGGCACCCACAATCAGACTGCCGGGAACTTTCCGCCAAGCTCTAATGGTCCGGTAACATCCAGCTGCAAGGTGAGTGCAGGGAGCAGGTTCTGAAGGTCCAGTCTAAAATCTGCGGCGTACTCTTCTGAAAAACTGCAATGAAAGTCCTTTTCTGCCATCTGAGCTTCAGAAGGCCTTTGGGTGAGGGCGTCACGGTCTTAGGGGTCCGTTTTCTGGGAAGCCGGTTGTAGAAACGTGCGTTGCGGCTAACAAATGGGCCTGCTGAGCCGCCCCCTCTGTGGGGCTTGGCGTGCTTCCGTACAGCTCTCCGCGGAGCGCCTCGCATTGTCCCGGAACAGCAGCCTCTCGTGCTGCGTCTGAGACGTGTCGAGAAGATCCTATTAGTCATGGTTGTACGGCAACAACGGCGGTAAACGGTGACGAATGACTCCCTGCTGAGAAATTCCCAGAATCCCTCTGCAAATACCTCAGCTTTAATCAGAACGACACACACACGCTCCATCCCCCCCTCTCTGTGTTTACTCATAAAAGTGACGCTCACTACGGAGTGCGTTTGACGCAGTCGGTGGCGGTAAACATGTGGGGGTGCGTCTGTGTCGACTTTCTGGATGGCCCCGAATCGGCTTTGAGAATAAAAACTGGGCTCCCGGGATGTTACTGTCTGTGCCACTTGTAAAACCGAAGAAGGATGATTGTCAGTGAGGCAACGATATGTTTGATCCATTCTGAAGTTCTGCAAGGTGAACACTGATTTGTCAGGATGCGTGAGAATGAACTGTTCACAATGAGAGGCAACTTAATACAGTAAATGCTGGAAGTCAGAGCTCGATTTTACCTATTGCCCCAACCTGCCCGCCCCCGAATGATTTTGTGCCCAATGGCAGCACCTCCCTCTCTTACTCTCTGTCTCCTCCTCCCTCCCCAGACTCTCTGATGAATATGAGCTCATCTGTCATTTGATCCTCTGCCCCTACAGACAGAATGGAGATGGACTTCATACTAAACAGACATCCAGGCTCTTCGGCCAGCTTTGCTGTGGCCAGGAAGCCACCGCAGCGTCCTCCTGGAAAGCGCTCCCACCGCAAAACCGATTTGATTTCACTAGAGAGAGTAATGCATTTGCTAAGCGGCTAATTTGCTAGTTTTTCAAACCCGTCACAGCAGGTGTCCTTCTGCTAGTTACCTCACAGGTAGTGAAGACGGAGAGTGAGGCAGGAGGCAGCTGAAGGGGAATCAATTCTGGAGAAGGGTAGTAAGTGCTATGAGACGGGGCACCAGGAGGAGGGCATCTAACAAATGACTTGCGTGCCCTCAACACCTCCCAGAATCCTTTTGTTGCCAAGTGCCTTTTCAATGTGCTTCTCCATCTGTGACTCAACACATTTTTTTCCATTCCTATATACTTGATCCACATACTCTGAATGTCTCTGGAAAGATAGTACGCTCTTAAGTCTTTGTGCTTAAGGACTCTCATTCACTTGTTGCTTAAAGTCCAAGATGCTGCCATAATTTTTTTTTGTAGCAGGTTAATTTAGTAAATCCTTCCTTCCAGTCTCTGGTGGTTTTTTGGTATTTTTAGCATTGAAAGCTTTATTTTCCTTTGGGAGAAGTATTGAATTTATACTTCTTTAGCAAATCATCTTGTCTCAATTATTTCCACTAAAATGGCTTTTGAAGAAAAAAGTAATTGAGTTTGAAATGAGACCAAATAAGAGTCAAATGTGAAATGTTTTTTTTATTATTATTATTATTTGCTGAAATGTGATCAGCTGAGGTCCTGGTAATCCTTTCTCAGGGCTCTGCAGCTGCTACCGCTGGAGATGAGCCCTCATGACCCTAACCCTACACCCAGTGCAGGCTTTTGTGGCGTTTTCAGAGATTTCTCCCTGCAATTTTTCATCTTCTCCATGATATTGTTCTGGCCAGTGGAATGTCTCGGTGCAAAAGCCAGCAGAGTAGTTTCAGCAGATAAAACGAACAAGTGGGTTATCGTGTTCAGTTATCATCTTCAGTCTACTGTCGAAGACACTGACATAGCCGTGTTAACACTCACCCTTTCAGCAAATGCATGCCAGGCAGATCGATCTAAGGCTTAAACTCCACTGCTGATTGATTCGGCCAAGTTACAGTAGCCACTTTTGCCATTAAGCATAATGTATTTCTGAAGTAACACACTAAGGTTTCCTGTGATTGAGCTGTGGCAAATATATAACTCAAATTAAAGTTATTTACTGATGACAGGGGTGGTCATGCTGGTTAGTGCTGTTACCTCGCACCTCTCTGCCCTGGCTTTCTGTGTGGCGTTTACATGCTCTCCCCAGTTCACTCTGGGATTTCCTTTGGGTTCTTCATTCATTTTTTTTTTTATGGGACAGAGACAGAACATGCCACATAAAAGAATCAATACCTGGAATTTGGTTCTAAGTGCATTGGATGTGATGGTGTTGGCGTGTTGTGAACTGATAGCATCATTCCAGATTATTCTAAATCTCACGGTGCCCGTCAGGCCTAGCAGCTCCTACAGGGCAGGTGTGAACTGTGTTGGTTGTCAAAGCCACATGGATACAGAGAACGATAATCAGATAAATCCTATCGTAGCTGCACAACCACAAGCACAAGCTGCTTCAAGGTAAAATTTAGTAAGCTTTACTATTGACAGCTGCACTTGATCTTTTTGACTTCCTAGCTTATATCCTCCTGAGACCCCCGCCCCCCATTCATTTATGTCCATCGTAGTGGACATTTTATTTTTGCATCTATCTTTTCACTGATGTAAGGAAACGTATTTATTCCTGTTGTGCACAAGAGGACATGCTGCAAAATTAAAAATATAAATAAATTTGAAATAGTCTAATTTGTAAGATGTCTTATTTCCTCCAAAGACAAATAACCTAAATTGAAGGGCATATTTTTTTCCCCTTGGATCTCAGGAGGGTATAACTGGTCAGACTGGTTTCTTCTCCGGGAAGTATTGATGAATGATGTCCAGTTACCGAGCGGATCCACTCCCCTCTCTTCCAGAATTGAGTGCCCAAGCTCATTCCTGTTGGTTTCCTGCATGTTTCTCTGTGATCCCCAGCCTGGAGAAGCATGTGTCCCGTCCACAGGCTTACATCCCCTCTGGTGAACTGGTTCCTTGCTCGCTCTGCTTCTGGATATCCTGTTCCTGAGATTTTTCTTGACAGTGGTCTTACAGTTGTTCATCTAAGGCCATCCAATCACGAGTCCATTTCATTATGTCACAGTCATGGGTCCCATTGCATAAACGCAGGCTGTAATGCCTCCGCATTTAGACTTTCCTTATTGATTCACTCCTGAATTTCAAACACAAAGATTCTTCTTCACCGTATTGATGACATGGGGAGGTCCAGGCCCTTGTTGAGCATGGTGCTGGGAGCCAACTGCTTTCCGACTGCCGAGCTTAAAGCCACGAGCTGGGCCCGGCTGTAAGTGTTCTGAACAATGCTATGTGTACACACAGATTTAAATCCATCCATCCATTGTCCAAACCGCTTATCCTTACTGGGTTGCGGGGGGTCCGGAGACTATCAGATTTAAATCTTTAAAGTAAAATGAATTGAGCACATTTCTTTTGTTCTTCTGTAAGCAGAAGAGTTGTGTATGCCATCCATCCATCCATTAGCTTCCGCTTACCCGAGGTCGGGCCGTGAGTTGTGCATGAACAAAATGAAATTGATTTGACGCATTCTCCGTACCTTCTTAAGCATGCAGGACTAGTGTCTGTGTGTTTTTCTCTTTGTGGATCTTTGATCTTCAGTGAAAAGGTCTTAAGTGTGAAAAGTGCCTGTGTTGTGTGACCTCAAACCCACAGGTTTCCATTCTGGGGGCAGCTGGGTATGAGGGGTGAGGGGTGCAGGTGGGAGTCGGCCAGTGGGAGCATACCTGGGTGACCAAGCCCTTGGTGACTGCCGGTTATCCGTGTGTAACACGACTCATATAATCCACTCACGGGAGACTGATGTATTATTTTCCACCCAAATGATTTTTCAATAATTATATGTATACCCTTTGCTGTTGAGCAACATCTCAATAACTGTGTAATCTGTTCTTTTACTGGCGATCCCATATAGTACGTCTGTACTCTGCATGTACCCTGCACTTTGTCTATACTCTGTTTGCTTGTCCCTATCCCTGGTCCAAATGCTTGTGTCCAGTTGATTTAGATCCACGTGCTTTGCATGTGTCACTCGACCCGTGGGGCACTGCTGTACAGTTTGAAGATTGGAATGGAATAAAAAAGAGATTAGAGTCTGCACCAGGAAGAGATTTTCTGTGTGGAGGAAACAGGAAAGCTGAGGTGCAGGTGAAGAATGAGAGTGTGGTGGCTTTTAACCTGAGTAGCTCTCAAACTGAATGTTGGATGCGTTCTAATGAATGGGCTCTTGATAATAAATCTCTGCTACCACAGCTGCTTTTTCTGCAGTTCTTCAGTGGTCAGTTGATTCATAGCATGGTGCTCTTTCAGTTCCCAGTTACATTGAGAGAAATCGACTTGGGCAACTTAATATATTCAGCTCGTATTCCCCACCAAAGGGACGAATAGCATTCTTTTAAGGATTAATGAGAAATTAAATGTAAACTGCATTGATGGTAAAATGTATCTTTGATCTATTTTTAATGAGGAAAATCTTTGTACTTAAAAGGAACAACTGATTATTCAACCTACCAGACCTGTATGTGCCATTTAACCAGCTGACACAGCGTCTGGTAACCCGTGTGCAGCTGAGACGATGACAGGGGCAGGTAGGCCTGTCACAATTGTTACATAATTGCCTGATCGCGATTATTTGAACTGAACACTATTGTTTTGCACAGTCATTAGGATTGTCTCCATTCGTGTATATAAAAATAGCTGGATGAGACAGAACCGGCTTACTTATATGTCAATATACAAATCGTATTCTACCATGTAATGTTTGGTTGGCGCTCGTTTAATGACATCTCATTTGGCTTCTGAACTGATCCATATCACCTGCCCTATTTGTACCTCACACATCTGCACATGCACAGCATTGCATTTCATGGAAAATTTTACGACGGTGCCTGATTTGTACCACTTCATTTCACAATATTTTCATAACCCAACCTGATCCCATTAATCTTTCTTTTCACTACTTCAGGGTCATTTTACAGGTTGCTTGTGTGTGATCTCCACCAACCAAGCAAGATCTCCACCAGCCCAGAATATCAGATCGATATTCAGATTTTGGATTCTTTGTATTTTCTGTCTGTTTAATAAAACCTCTGCATAGCACCTGCATTTGTGTCTGAGTGCGTGTTCATGCATCTCGTTACGGTGAGATGACTGTATATGTTCCTTACAGCTGCCACCATTATGCTGCAGCAGAGTCAATAAAATACAGGACAGGTTGATTGGGGAGTTTAAATTGGCACTGTAGTTTTGAGAGTGTTATGGCGCTTTTCCACTGCGTGGTACGACTCAGTTTGGCACGGCACGGTACGGTTCAGTTCGGCTCGGTTTGCG
>JABFDZ020000118.1:23190669-23202385 GCA_019775955.2 Pollimyrus isidori | reverse complement strand
CCCCCCCCCCCCCCCCCCCCCCCCCCCCCCCCCCCCCCCCCCCCCCCCCCCCCCCCCCCCCCCCCCCCCGGCCGCCTTTTACCTTGTCTGCTCATGCTTATGGCTCATTTTATCTCGGCTGTGTATGCAGTCCATGCCCCTGCTGACAGGAGCGAGCTGTCCGAATGCATCTGGCTTCATATCCAGCCTGGAATTTGCTGGCAGGTTTGCGCCGTGTTTATGACGCTGTGATGAGTATCGCATGACAGGACCTGTGTGTGTGAGCGTCCGAATAGACGCCCCCCTACAAGTAGTGTCAACATAAGTGGCCACAGCGGTTTAATCTTTCTGTCACGGATTGTCAGCCGAGATGACAATGAAATGGCACTTTATTTGCCATTTGTGCTAGTACAGGTATCTAGGAATACTTCAGTTTTAACACATCCCATCCTGCTCTCCTGTGAGACACATACGGGTGGGAGTGAGGCTTGGGGTCAGAGTACGGCTTCAGACATTTATCCGGATCATCTTTCAAGATTAAGGCATCAAAGGTGATGCGAGTGTTCAAATTTGAACCCACGACCTTCTGGTCACAGGTGCAGAGGCCTGACCCTCAGAGGGACCTGCCAGCTGCCTGTGTGTGAGCGTGGATGGTCTGGCAGATGGGCTGCGATAGGCTGGAGACCCAGTGAAAGATCAGGTGGATTCTGGGAGAAGCAGCCCCAGCAAACAGGGTGTTGGCGGAGGGTCTAGGGTCGGGGAACAAGCCGGAACTTCCCACAGACTGAAATGTGACCAACAGGATGGGATGTGGCTGCTTGAGCTTCTGATGGCTTTTTAAAAAGTATAATAAGAGATGATGTAAAGGTACTGAGAGGTCTGAGGAGTTTAACTGGGCCTGCCCCCATGTGGCTGTGGGCTGCGAATGAGAGAAGGGGGCTCTAACCCCTTTGGTGGGGTCAGGTGGGTGGACAGGCGGAGGCTAAACAGTGTTTCACCTCTAAGGGTGACATCAGTTTGGTAAGGAAATGCCAGAGCATGACCTGCAATCGTGATCAAGCTCTGATAGGGAGACACCAGGGTGTGACCTGTAGTCTGATTGGCTCTGATAAGGAAATGCCAGCACGTGACCTACAATTGTGATCAAGCTCTGATAGGGAGATGCCAGGGTGTGACCTGCAATCTGATTGGCTCTGGTAAGGAAATGCCAGCATGTGACCTACAATCCAACTGGCACTGGGGTTCATTAGGCCTCTGCGATTTTGCAGCCTGGATGCCAAGAACCAGGTTTTACTAAAGATGTGCATATATAATCACACTGAGGGTGTTTATCAATACCAAGAACTATATTCTTGGCAAGAATGTACTTGTTAACTTGCCTCCCAAGAATGAATTTTGGATGTAATGAATTGTGGGATTATTCACATTGGTGAGGATGCAGCCGCTGGATCCTTGATATTTGGGCTTGGGCAAGAATAATATCCGGGGATTTTTATTGTTCATCGTACCTACTTCTTTCAAACTTTTTTATTTATATTGTTCATCGTACCTACCTTGTTCAAACAGGAGACTATGACTCAAAAAGGTTACGAACCACTGACATAAGGCATCTTGTTCTTCTTAAAGGGGCCCCGTCCCCATTTTATCTTTTGTTTACATGACAGTTTATAACCCTCCGGTTTGTATCACGTGTCACCTATTGACTACTTTGTCCTTTGTTGAAACTGCAATCATGCTGTGCTTAATGTTTTATTAAAATTGTGAGGCACAAGCCAAGGTCTTTTCGGAATACGGTGCGTTAGCCAAAGCATGTGAACAGCAGTGCATATGACGGTATGTTTGGGAGAATAGTGATGCACTTTGGGAAGCTATGGTTGGCTGAGAGCTTCTGAGTCTTTATTAATAGGACAAATAGCACTTAGGTGGGGAACCGGTCTCTTTTATTGGGCTGATTTACCAATACATGCCTCTTGATATTGCCAGGTTCTAACATAAATCTGCGAGGCTGGCCGTTCCCACAAGCCTTTTACATCAACGTGCAGAAGCAGCATAATTGGGTTTTAAGCAAGTCGCAGCATTAAGGGTGATTAAACTGCGGACTGGCCACTGTTGCAGCTTATCGAT
Source organism: Pollimyrus isidori (assembly GCA_019775955.2). Classification (NCBI taxonomy): domain Eukaryota; kingdom Metazoa; phylum Chordata; class Actinopteri; order Osteoglossiformes; family Mormyridae; genus Pollimyrus; species Pollimyrus isidori. The sequence continues at coordinate 23,200,282 of JABFDZ020000118.1, read as the reverse complement.
CCCAGGGCTCAGTTTCAGATGCAAAGCCCTCAGTGTAATGTGAGGTGGGGGGGAGGCTTACGCCAGAGAGGGTGAACTTGGCGCTGATGGCCTTCAGGGGGGCGGGCTCCCTCAAGGGGGTGTTAGAGATCTGAGAGGAGCTGAAATCTCATTAAAAGTGGGATACTTGCACTGTCTTATGTATCTCTTAATTGCTTGAAATGACTCAGTCCTTTGATATTAGTGTCAATCTCTTTTTACCTCCTACTTACAATCAGCAGTTAGACAGAGTCATTCCGGGGGGCATAAAGCTAAATTCTCCTCAGGTCATTTTCATCAAAACACAGCGAACCATGAAAAGTCCCTTAAATGTGATCACTGTTATTACTGAGTCATGGTATCATTTGGTCTGTAACAAAGATCCATCCATGCTCACCATAAATCAGTGATGACAGCCCGTGGGAGCCAAAATGCTCGCTTTCCTCAAGAGTTTCAGCATGCCGAATTGCGATTCTCCTTCAGATGAACGACCTTCCCAGGAAGCACATTGTTTTTATGACTATGCCGTGCATGTTCTGCATTCAATATCTATGGTGAAATGTTCAGATTAAAGGTACAACAGTAGAGCCCCATGTGGGATGGTGCCTCCAGTGCCTTAACTGCTTTTCTACCTGCCCGCTCCGCGCTTCTTTCCCCAGTTCCCCCAGTAGACTTATACTTCCTGATTCATGGTGTCACCACCTGGTGGCCTTTCACATGGTGACAGGCCACTACATCACCACAGAGGCAGTCACCTGGACTTGGGTAAAATCAATCATATTGCACTTCTGCTGTGATACCCTGAACAGGAAGTACCACAAGGAGTTTTGCCTACCCTGTGCAGAGGAAGAGCATGAATGGTGGGGGCGGGGGGTGTTTGTGTAGAATGGGGGGCATCTGTATCTGGCCTCTGGTTGACAGATCAATTTAAACGGTCTCGTCTGTTTTTAAAAAAGCATGTGAATCTTAAAGTGCCCCTTAAGGAGGGTGTTAATTAAGTTGGACGGCTCCTTTCCAGAGCAATTGGATCAGGAGTCAGGTTCTCCTTTACCCCACTGTTCAGAGCGAAAGTTAATTCCCTTGAGAATTAATCCTGCAGACAATGAATAAATCTGCTGGGGGGGGGGGGGGGCTCGGCTCCTTATTAACAGTCCCACGGGACAGAAAGTGATACCATGCTGCAATAAGTTATTGCAGGTGGGTGTTAAGCAGATGGGGGTTCCTGAGGTATTAGCACCTCCTACCGGTTGGACCGGGGCCTGCAGTTTGACATAATGACATTTTATGCACTTTGTAGTAATTTTAACTGTGCATTTAAATACACATTGGAGGTCTTGCTGCGTTTTTTAGTCATAAAACTCATTTTTAAGCTGACGAACACCTGTGTGGACAAATCATTTTTTCCCTTAAGATTACATCATACTATGGAGCAGATGCATTTGATTAGTTAGTGTAAGGCTTTGAAAACCATGGTGGGCAGGATACACATACTGTGAACCAGACAAGTTTCCCTGTATGCTGAATGGCAGCATATTATAGGTCTGCCTGCTATAGGTTTTGAATACTGATCTCACCAGCACTTCCTTAAGTGACACAGTAAGTCCAACTGCTCTTGGCTGCATTATTCAATGAAATAGGCTCATAACAAGAACTGGTCCACAGGGCTCAGGCTACAGTCCCACATTGGCTCTGGAATTTGGGGGAAAGTCAGCACAGGTTGTGCGCCGTAGTACTTAGGAAAAACACCACTGGGGGCCGCTGGGATTCCCGCAGAATTCATCCCTATCCCGCCCCTGCGAAAATTGCAACTTTAACTGTGCTGAAAATTGCAGCAGTTGTGCTATTGATTTATTAATTTGCGAGGCTGGTTATTTATCGCAGTGCTGCAGCCTGAAGGTGGGGGCTGGCAGCGTGCCGGGGGGGGGGGGGGGTTTCTGCTGTGGGGGCTGTCTTCTCAAGACGGCTATCCCGGCCCCCGGCTGGTTTAGGTGAATCGTGTCCAAAGAGCTGGAGCCTTCTCTGGCACTAATTGGACTTTAAATGTGTGTTTTAGTAATTGTGATTTTGCATAATACCCCCCGTCCCCCCCCAGAACAGACTCCCATGGCCATTTTGGTCCGCTGGCTGTTTCCCAGGGGGTCTGCAGATTCTGCCCACTGTTCCGCCCTTGACTTGAACATCACGCACAGCTTCCTCTCATTTATCCTATCCATGCATGAGCTTTAGGTGAGTGGTGCTTTTCTGTGCTGTAAACGTCCTGGGACTGGGACTGGGGGTGTCTTTGCAGGTTGGAACTCTGTGCCCATGATGGGAAAGTCCCTGGTTCAAATCCTGTGGCTGGCAGTGATGTTACCATTGGGCCCCCAGTCGCTCCAGGAACTTGGGAACCTTGCTCCCTCACTTAGACAATGGTTTATTAATAATAAGCAGCAAGTGGTGGCCAACCCAAATCAAAATTTCACCCTGCTTTGCTGACGCTGAGGGTGTTGTTTAAACTGGATACCTGGCTAGATTCAAAGTATCCCAGGATGCCTTGCAGATCTTTCCTACTATTACCCACGTTTGTGGCCCGGGTGTCTGATGGAGTCACCATCCTTCTGGAAGGCCTGCCCATCGGTAGCTGGCTTCCTTTAGCCACATATATACACACACACACAGTGGCACCTCAGAACTCGGGTGGGTTCGAATCCTAAAAAGTTTGAGCTCTGATCCAGTTTTTCCCATAAGAAAAAATGGAAAACCAGTTAATTGGTTCCCGGCTTTTTTTTGCACATTGTGTGTTGTTTATATAATATCTATCAACAGATATGTATAATGGAATTTAGTTCCATACTACTTAAGAAAACAAACTTGTGGTTTTTGTGGTTTTACTGAGAGATGTTCAAAATATCAAACAGCTTAGTGTCAGTGGTTATTTCTGTAGTGGGTGTGTTTAGTGTTTATGTCCTTAAAGTTCCCTCAGTGTTTTTTAAATGTTACTTATCTGTGCTTCAGCTCTGCAGGCAATCGGGAGAAGTCAAATGCCTTAAAAATGGGACACTCAAGACTGACGCGGATAAACGATCTTGTTAGAGCCCAAATCTCTTTTCTTACAAACTGCATAGCCTTGTGGTGGTAAATATTCAGTTTGAAAATGGGCTTTTTAAAGTTTCTGGTGGTGTTTGTTCTTGCTGGAGAAAACCAGACAAGTTAAAGGGCAGATATATTAGAGATCAACAGCATGATTCATCACATCTACATGGAATCAGAATATTTTTATCTTTACAATTCAGCACATTTATATTTGACTAAATCACTGTTGGACGCCTTCCCATATCCGATTTACATTTTACTAACTGCCTGTTTTGGCCTTATATTATCATTTAATTCACTGTGGGCTTCACATCTGTCTGACGAGTTGCACATTCATACAGTTTCATATTCAGTTGGAGCCATTCAGGATAAATACTTTGTTCAAGGGTCCAAAAGCTTTGTGCTGTATTTTGTGAGATTTCACCTCTTATAAACCCCCACGCTTTAGTCCTGCCTGCCTGACCTCGATCAGCCTGCTGCCTCTCCACCACCCCCCTCTGCGTCTTTCCCTCTCTTTTCTACTCTGTCCTCAAAACTCCCCAGTTTACCAGCACTTAATTCTGTCCCAGGTCTCACATTGCTGCAAAAATGGAGGAATTAAAAAGCCAGCTCACCCTCAGTCATGTCAAAACTCTACACCTCTACCCTTCATCCTCTTTCCGAATCCTAGGATGAAGTCAGGGTCTGTTCAAAGCTAGACCTTCCAAAGGAACAACCCTCCTGGTCTGTGACTTAGCCACCCCCTGGTGATTATTCTCACCACTCGGTCCACAGGATGTGACATCATTGACCTCAAGATCCCTCAGACATTTGTGGATAAACCTTGCGTCACGGGGCCAGGATTAACTTGCATCCTTTCGTCCTCTGAGGTGCAGCTAGGTGACCTTGCACGTCTCCCCTTCCTCACTGCAGACCTTGAGTTCCCCCAGAGCTCTTGTGAGGAGAGCTAATATGCCTGCCTGCATCCTCACCGCATCCCCCCCAGCCTTGTTGCCTCCCCCCCCTTGACATTACCTGCGCACCTGATCCAGATCATTAGTCCTGCACCCCCATCACTTGATGCTGTTTTTAGGGTGCGTTGGGGAGTCTGTCAGACTCACCCAGCACCTCCTCTCTCTTTACCAGCTGCCACCTGAATTGCTAAATCAGATTTGAAAGCCTAGAAAAAAGCCGCATAAAACCTGTGCGGTTTTAACAAACTTTATACCCCACAAGGTCACAGCAATCCACCACTGTGACCTCTTACTCCCCCTGTCTCAAGAAACATAAATTACACTGTTTTTGTCTCAATCCTCAGGCTGTGGAATCACCTCTTTACCAAGAAATAGCCCATAATATCTTGAAACTGCAGCTTAATGGGATATTTGATTCAATTTCTGCTGCTCTACTAGTATATGTTATTACTTAAAAGATAGCTTTAAACCTTTTTAATGTAGCGCTGTATGAGAGCAGTCAGGCTCTAAAGCTGACCTTTACTTTAAAGCTGATCTTTACTTTGTTCTATATGTGCCTAATGCTTGTATGTGTCGACCTGTAGGTGCTGTTTCATAAAAGCTCAGTGTGAGTGTGTGCAAGTGCACTTAGTTGATCGACCAGCACATGCCAGCTAGAGGAATGCGTGTGGAAATGCTGTGCAGGCAGCGCTGAAGGGTCACTTCATTTGAACAAGGGTCTGTCCACTAATCCACGCAACGTTAAACATGTTATGCTTATTCCTTGTTGATAAGCTGGACAGTGACTGGTGATATAGTCATGCTATTGCCATCTAGTGGCCAGACATAAAATGTCATTCTTTTTCTTGAACTGTTCTATACCAGCATCGAATACATCTGTTAATTGTATTAATTTCTGAAATCTGCTCCTTTTTGTGCAGTGTTTAGCATCAGGCTTGCGCCACCCCCAGTGGTGTACCTACAGTTATCCCTAGCTCTGCCCCTTATCATGTGATGCCCTTTTAGTGCCACCCTCTGGCCTGAGGCATTCTGGACCTCGGTCATCTTCACATTAGCTCCCATGAGTCTCTGCTCACTGATTCCTGTGTGGGTGGCGTGGGGGAGAGCTACCAGCACCCCTATTTAAATCTTGTTTTAAATTTCTCAGTCAAATGCACATGCATATATGTGTAGATTTATGCATCCCTGGACTTTTGCAGCAATTACTCCAATGAAATGGATGCAGTCCAGACAGTTAGTGGAATGTGATGGTGCCTCGCAGAATCCTTCCTGTAGGGCCGTGGTCACATTACTCGGATGTAATGTCTGTCTGACCAGCCATCATGTGGTAAGCAGGGATAAAAGAAGTGAGAGTTTCACCTCTCACAAAAATGCTAGAATGAACTAATTAACAGCTTAATCAAAGTAAATTGGCCTCTCTGTGTACTGCCTTTGTTATGGCTGCAGAGGAATTTTGGACCAGTCCGTGAGCCCACCAAGCCCTGAATGGTGGATTAATGTCAAACGGATAAGGGAGGAGTTGGGGGTGTCTTTTTACTCACTGCTGTCCTCTACAAGATGCTGATACCAAGTGCTTCATCCAAGGGACCATGTGTGGAGTCCAAAACTTGTTTTATGTGGACAAGAGGCGGAGAATATGTGACCATTATCATCCTCCAGTTCAGAGAGCACATGGGGGGGTCGATGGTTCAGGACTTTTGAAGGTTAATGAGATTACGGGGTTATCTTTGACAGGGGAGTTAGGTGACCTTAGTTACATATATTGATTCCGATGTCCTGACCAGAGAGAGACTCAGAAGCACGGCAGTTTGCACAAAAGAAAATAGTTAATGTGTCCTGAATACCATAATTCTGAAATCTATATAAAGGTCAGATCTCTAAATGTAAATTCCTCTGCTGCTATTTTCTGTTGGCTAAATCTGACCTCCGACCCAAGAGTATGTAAATCTCTCCACACTTAAGCAATGACCTTCACCTGGATGTGTGGACTAGAAAAAAGATGATAGATGAATTGTGGAACGTAATCACTCCACTGTCCACATTGGGGTGGCATGGTTCAGACCCCCTGCGGGTGGCTGCACAAGCCACGCCAGATGAGTTTATTCCCGGAGCATAAATAGTAGGACTCCTTCCTCACATGGGCTATTCACAGTTGCCCTCCTGTACCATTGCTCCTTCTTTATGAGCGATGGTTCCATTCCTGATGGTGGGGTGTGATCCCTCTGGCAGCCTTTGACACCAACCCTCACCGTGCGTTACAGCAATATCAGCAACCCAATATAAAATTAGCCCTGACCTATCTACTGTAGTCTGGCTAACCTATCACAAATTTCTCTGTTCAGTTACAGACAATACCTCTGCTCGCCCACACAAGCATATCTGATGGATAGGGAAATAAGGTGGATCCAGTCTGATGTAGGGGTCTGCTGTTGTACCTTTGAAGGGTTTCTTTGCCTGATTCGCTTTAGGGACTGTTCAAACAACAAAGTGTAAGATTGGAGTAGCAGGCTCAAGTACTGATGCTTTTGTATGCCGTAGTCTTGGTGACAAAATGATGATGCCGTTGAAGGTCACTGTCACCTCTGCTCACAAGCAGCTGCTGACTTTTCAGGTCACTATCCTTGGGGTGTGTATTGATCTGGTGTCATTGGATTGCTGCCTACATGTGATTTATCTAAAACACATAATTAAGGGTCTCCAAGTCATGATGCGATGATCTCCAGGCGAGCAGCAAATCCCAGCAGAATTACTTCTGTCAGACAGAGGCATGTGGAAGATGAGCACTCCTAATTACAGAGGTGAAAGGCTGGTCGAGTGTGCATGGCCTTGCTGCTTTGGTGATTGGACAACTACCCGGGGATGTGTAAATAAGGGACATACTGATTGGACGGCTCAGCCTGACAAATTAAAGGAAAAAGGTAATAGAATGAGTGGTTAAACCAGATTTTAAAAATATGCAGAAATCACAAAAATGCGGTATGACGGAATAAAACAGTCAAACAGATCTAAGGCCGGAAACCTGGGATATTTCCAAATAGTAGCCTTTGAGTGGTGTATGTAAACTGACCTTGACCATCCGTGTGTCAAGTTTCTGGCCAGCTACCAAAGCAGGTGTATATGAACATATGCAAAAATAAAAGCTCATTACAGTTAGTCACACACTTCCTACACGCAGATGTCACACGTCAGGTAAATTTTGCCGCTCTTGCACTTAGTGATGCGAGCACCCTGATCTCCTGTCCCCATGCGTAATGACACTGGCGTGTGACATCTGCACCCTTATATTTCAGCAACTGTGTCCCACTGCACTCGTTGAGGTCTGGATTGTGTCCCAGGAAGCAGAGGCTGTACAGAGGGAGACATTCTCTACAGGTCGCCTGATCATCAGAGGACTCAAATTTCAATTTAGTTTCCTTGTGAACTATGTGAAGGCATACTGGACCCTGCACATGCATAACATGTGTTTCATTTGAACTGGAGATTCTGGAGGTGGAGAGCCTCTGACATGGGGTCTGGGTCTTTCCATCCTAAACCTTGCATTCTGCTCTACGGAGCTGGAGATACACAGCTAAATTCACAGGAAATATACTGCAGGTCCCCATTTTCATCATTCAGTTGCACTGTCTTTACCAATCAGGAGGGGGCAGTATAAGCATGCGTGTACGATGAGAGTGGGCTTTGAGCTGGCAGCCAGCTCCCCCCTCATACCGTCGCGTGGGTGCGTCTATGAACAATACAATTTGATGTTTGATTTCATTGTCTAAATGGCTGCAGTCTGAAGTACACACATCCTGAACCCTGGAGATGAAAAACCTGAAGGTCTCATCTTTATGTATCTTGGAAAGTCCTTTTTAAAACCTAGCATTGGACAGTAGGTGGTATGTAGTGCTGGGCTCCCGTTTATTACTGGAGAACAGCATCGATGTGCACGTTCCCTGACCTGTGGTGGTGATCCTTGCTGTCCCCCCCCCCCCCCAGCGTCAGACTGACCTCTTGCGCCACAGGAATCATGGGGATGCCCCTTAAACCATGAAACTACATTGCTGTCACTGTCCAAGGCTCTCTGAGCAGGTGCCTCTTTGCTGCCGCTCTGTCTGTTAGGTATAACAGCAATTACTTCTTAATCGATGCCTAACGGTATCATAGCCTGTTTCTCCCAATGTCTGCACGTGTTTGCTCTTATTTGACACTAATGCGGTTCTCATCTCTGCCCCCTGGATGTCTGCTTGTTGCTAGAGCCCTGAGATCTTGGCTGAGCTGTGACTCAGATTCTCATGTTTGCTGTTGTCGTTTCCATTGACTCTGTGACTCATGCTCTTCTATCAAGCCATGGAATTATGGGTAAATTTCTCTCCACCTTAAGCTCCAGGATCACCACCGGCCTGGATTAGCCATTTCTTCAGCTCTGTGCTTTGCTGAAGAGATTTCAGGTTAAGTACCTGCTCAAGGCTATAACAGCTCACTGACTTCTGCTTAAAGGTACAGCCTTCTGTGGAATTGAACCCGTGACCTGACATAGTGCACCTCCTCCTTTGTTCTTCCTAAACATGGTAGTTCCCCAACTTGACATCGAGCAACAGATTGGCCAGATTGTTCTCAATTAACCCATCGATTTTATGAATCAATTCCAGCTCGTTACAATCTGCAAACGAACAGCAGTGTGTGAATCCACATGCGCCTGTGAGGTTCATAGCAATGGCTGTGTCTTCTCTACACCCGTGAAAGCTGCCTTAGGGCTTGATAGAAAGTGACTCCGATGTACAGAAATGGAGATGCTCATTATTAGCCAGAACCCAGTTGGCTTTGGAGGCTGGGACTGAACCCCGTGCGTATTATGTTAGCGGAAAGTGTGGGTCAGTTCTGTTTAAGACCAGAACAAACACAGTAGGACAAAAATGAACAGGAGATTTCAGTAGAGCTCATTAACTGCACTCCTCTGTGGCTGAATGTCACATTTCTGTCACAATTCAGTTTTTGTTGGTCACAAAGTGCCTGATATTATTTTAAACAAATGGACAAAAACTTCTTATTTGTGAGTTGTAAGGAACCCTCCACCCTCCATATTTCTAAACTATTGTTTGTAATGCATTTGTTATCTTTATGTCTTTCGATGCAGTCGAAACATTTCTAGTTAAACTCTCTCTGCTGAATTCCCCTTGTAACTGTCATTTTTACAGTCTTAAACATTCTCTTTCTTCATTTTGGCCAAAAAGGCCATTTCGGACACATTCCCTGACAACTACTTATCTCCAGGCAAGCTGGAGTTTCCTGATGACCCTTCTGTTGAATGTACATAATTATTACACTCTGCAGCTCTGTATCTGAGAAGGTTTACAATTTTTGGACGACACAGGACAGTTACAGAAGTTATTAAACAGCTGCATGTGACTTGCAGTAAGTTTGTAGAAGAAAATGTTCCTTCGCTTAACCCTCTTCCCAGATTCAAGCACACACATGGTCACATCCAGTTCCACGGGAAATGGAATGTTCTGAATGGACATGCTGTCTTCCATGGGACCCAAATCACAGAGGACCTTGTTAATTAATGGACATAATTAAACGGCCTTTGT
>JABFDZ020000118.1:23163215-23178288 GCA_019775955.2 Pollimyrus isidori | reverse complement strand
GCAGCTTTGATTTTTCTGTGTGAAATGACAAAAAGTCAGTTGATCAGACCCCCCCCCCCACACACACACACACACACACACACACACACACACACACACACACATACACATTCTGATGAGTGGCTGCCATGGCAGTAGATCTAGAATGATGCTGAAATGAGGCAAGCTTATCCAGATTGAGGTGAAGGGTTCTAATGAGATCGGTCATGTGACTGGGGGTCTCACAGCTCCCCCTCTCTCAGTTTGGAGTATTGTGGTGAAGGACCATTCATCAGTGTAATGGCAGCTGTACAGAATCAGATTTGATGATGGTCTGGGCCACTGGACAGTATGATATCCTGTGGTGTGGATGGACGCCAAAGAAGGAAAAATGGGGGAATGTAAGTAGAAAAATTGTGTTAGAGCCAATCTATGGGAACAAGCACTTTTTCACATAACTCACCATTTAGGCATGAGATGAAGGTGATTGATGTGTGCTGATCTGATGGTGTTTTAAGTGTGTCTGAACACGTGATGATGACAAGACAAGACGAGAAATCATGAGTAAAAATATGATCAAAACTTTAAAAGGAAAACTGTACATCTGTATTTATATGTGCTTTAAATGTGAGTTTTAAGTGGATTCCAGCATTCAAAGTTTTTAAAGCTTTTTATTTTCGTATGTACAAAGTACAGTGTACAACGAAATTCTTACTTGAACGCCTTCTTTACAGAATGGACAATTAACTTTAAATGTGTTATTGATTCAGTGTATTGTCAGTGTGCCTGAAGTGTATTCTGTATGTTCTTTAAGTGTTCGGAGCATTTGTTATACATTTCGTCCTATGGAGATGTCTTTTCGCTCCTCCCCTTGGTTCAGAGAGAAAAACGTTATTACAGCAGACCTTCAGGGCTCAAATCAGTTGGAGCCTGCAAACCAGGGGTGTCCACCAATTAAATGTGAACGATCTGGTCTGGGCACCTCGTCCACGTGTTTCCCTCCAGCCTACAACCGTGTTCACAAAAAAAGTATGTACAGAAAAGAAATGTGCGTTGTTATAAAGAAAAAAACAGGGAACTAGAGAAACTACAGGATGTTAAAGAAGAGGAAAAAATGAATCCCCACAGAGAAATCTGATTGGTGTTTTAAAAACAAAAATGACCTTTATTAATGGGAGAGTGTCCTGGATAGCCTGGTGAGACGCAAGTGCCCTGCTCTCCCAGACTGGTGGGTTGGATTATTTTAGGATCTAGGTTGGTTTCAGTCACACAGACTGTGGTGGGCTCAAAGAAACCAGACCACCTTGATTTCTCCTTTGCTCCTCCTGTATTGCTTCCGTAATTTGGTTTTATGCTCCAATAGTGCCTTGAGACATTTAGATATTCTGAGAAAATCTTTTTGTTTCTTCAAAAATTAGGGGTTAAAATTGTGTATGTGAGTGCTTGCTGTTTGACTAGAGCTTTCCAGGACCTTGGGGGCAGGATTCACACAGACACTTGCTTAGATTTTGTTTTAAAAAGTTACAAAGCATGTGAAGATTGTCCTGATTCCTATAAATATAATGTATCTCTCCGTGATATTTTACAGAATGGTGTTCTGTAAAAAACATGCAGAGTACTACAATTGCCTACAGTCATTTCTGCCTACAGAAAAAATACATGTACATTGCATGTTGGTGTAAACTGTTACCTATTCTGCAAAAGTGTGTCAGCTTAGCCATTTGAAAACCTCTCTTAAAGTCTCCCCAGCAACCATCCAATATTCCAGTGATTTTTTTTACTTGACCACTGGCATATTTAAAATGGCTAATCAATACCTTACTTACTATTTTAAAAATTAATTGATTAACTAATTGGCTGGTCGCGAAATAGGGAGCTCCCGAGGAGAGGCTGGGGAACTGAAGCGGTGTTCATTTGGCCATTCAGCAAGCTATCAGTAACTTTTTGAAGAACAGAAGAAATTCTTGTTGATTTTTATTGTGTTACTCTTAATCTGAATATGTTCTAAAGTTAAATATATTTTTTAAAAAAACCTTTTCAAATCTTCTCCTTAAACTAAATGCAAACTCCATAAACCAAAATCCTCTTGTTACGACCAAAACCCATATCGGCTTGTGGCTGGCATGATCCGTGAGCAGACATGGCACAATTAACTTAATTTCCTGAGTACTTATTCCACCCATTTGAGTGAATGTGACGTGACTTCTGTCAGCTGCCCTCTCACGGTCGTTCAGTCCTGTACATTGAACTGTGATGGCTGGGCCCTCGACACCTTTCCCAGGCAGTTTCATCCTGCTGTTGGCTGGTGTTTTCCTGTCCCCATAAAGAAGTTCAAAAGGAGTTCTTTTTTATCTCCTGTGAATTCTATTAGCGCTCATGGGAGTTTTACTTACATGATAATGTTCAGAGGACAGAAGGAAAAATGATTGGTTCAGCGATATAACCAATCAGATTGTAGAAAAGGTGGGTCCTAGCAACTAGAGGGGGGGATCAGCCAATCAGGTGTCTTGTCCCACCTCATCTACAATCTTTCTGAACCAATCATTTTTCCATCTGCCCTCAGAACATTGTTGTGTAAGTAAAACTCCCATGAGCTCAGTTAGCATGGAGTAAGTGCTAATGTGATACAATGAAGAATAAAGACTTACAATAAAGACTAAATGGTAAGGGGAGATCAAAGTGAGTTAAACATAAAAGATAACACTGCGCAGATAAATACTTGGAGTTGTAAATAAAATGGAATACAGAGTGTAATTGCAGGGTTTAATTTCTAATTGTACTTGCAGAGTAGTAACACGGCCAGCCTCTCTGAGTCACAAAAAGAAGGCTTGTGTTCAATTCCCTTAAAGAGGGAAAACCAGTTTAAATACACGGTAAAAGGCATGGCGGCCCTGCTGCCAAGGAGGCTGGGGCTCGGTTTGCCTCTGTGCATGTGAGCATGTAAGTGAGCGTGCGAGCAGGCAGCCCGGCCGCGCTCAGCGGGGCGGAAAGCTCATGTCAGATCTGCACAAGCTTATTTTGATGTTTTTATCTCCCCGTGATTGGGAGCCATTCTCAGCAGCCAAAACAGACAGACTCGGGGGCGTTGAGTGAATTTTTAGATCCCCTCGGAGGAAGCGGCTTCAATAAAACATTGGGATGGGGCCGGAGCTGCCCGGCTGGGGTGGGAGGGGCACTCATGCGCGCTGCCCGTTTACACTTGTGTGAACATCGGCTGGGCCGTGCCGCCGATGGCTCGCACGCAAACACCCCCCTTCACCGCGTCGCCTCGAGCCGGGGAGCCTCCGTCATTGACCAAATTTAACATTATGCATCGCGGGGTGGTGGGGGAACGCACATTCTCCGATTGGATGAGCCGGGAATGTATTTTTAATTAGGGGGAGATTGTCCTTCACATCTGCCCCCCGCCCAGCAGGTGAGGCTGTCACTTCCACTCAGGGGGGTGGCAGGCGGAGTAAGCGAGTGCTGAGTACTGGACCGTACACATGCCACGGTGATTGACCGGGCTTGAAACGGCGGTATGCGCCGGACCCTGGATGCACGCAAACCCGCCATCCTCATTAACCCCTGAACTCCCAGCAGCTGGAGCTGGAGAGGGAAACTCAGAGCCAAGCCTTCCCCTCCAAACATAATGACCCCTCTCCCACTGGTGAACCAGAGTAACTGACACCATCAGCCTGCACCACCTGCACGGTGCTTTATATGTCTATTTATTTATTTGTTTGTTTGTTTGCTTATTTGTCTTTCCAACACTAGACCTAAATAATGGAAAAAATACGGTACATGCAATCTTAACATTTAAAAAACTGAGTTAAAAACAGTGCTATGTGTCTCTGATACGGATTATGCACAGAAGCATTTAAAATAATACTTGAGCATTGCTTAACTGGCTCATATGCATGTGTCATTTGTTAATAACTATCGATGCATTTTAAGGTACAGAACAACCTTAACCCCAGATGAGAACCAGCTCTGAGCCATTTGCAGTCTATAGAACTGGCGGCTACTTAATTATTCCGTGTGGCTCCACCGGCAAATATTAGCCCTGAAAGGTTATATTTTACCCTGTATTTTTTTGGTAGGAAAATGGCTAATTAGCAGCTATGTAAGAAAATGGATGCGAGCAGCAGCTTAAATGGCGCTTTGACAGAACTGGGTGGCGTCCGTGGGTGTGGGTGGGGTGGGCTGGACGCACCGTCTCATCGGAGGGGTAAGACAGACTTTCAGTGCCGGGTGGGGGGACGTGAATTATAAGATACTCACGTAATGACACCCCCACCCCCAGAAAAGGGTGGTGGTTTGATTGAGGACTCTTGTGGGGGGAGGGGGGCGACAGAACATGAAAACGAAAGCATATGAAAGCACCCAAATTGCCTCCAGGTGGACATCGATGTTTTCGCCCCAATTGCTTCACGTACCCCCACCCCCAGGTCATCGCCATGGGAATCTCTTCGCCCAGGAAGCAGTGTTTGGCTTCGCTTTGATGGTCTCCTTACAGAAAACGGTGCATTGCACTCTCGCGTCCGCCCTGCATAGCTTTAACAAATACTGCCAACGGGCTACTTTGCACACTTAGCAAATATTAAACTTCCCACAAAAAAATCAGCATTAAAATGTAAGGGGAAGGGAGAAAGTGACTTATAGAGCAGAACCTCGAATTCAGCAAAAGACCCCTGTTAACGTAGCGTAGATTATATCCAACTAAAATAACAAATAAAAAGACAGACGTAACCAATAATGAAATTCAGTTTTTCCTGCAGAAGCGGAATATGCACTTATCTCACAAAATAAGGGCTTTTCGATCTAATTTATTTTAATTAATCTGATTCCGTTCCTTTGATGGCTTCCGTATTGATCTTAATCATTGTTTAGCCTTCCCCGGCATGCCTTTTGTGTCACACTCATGCACCCGTCGTTAGCGACCCACTTCGTCACACCGCCGTGGATAAAATCTGCCGAACGCATGGAGGACGGAGGTGCTTCAAGGCTGAGCTGAAGGACGCAATTGTTAGGTTGTTTTAAAGGGCCTCTTTCTGCCTCAAAACGTTCTCCAGTTTTAAGGGAGGCAACCTTGCAGTTCATTTGGGGCCGAAGTGCTGGATCCCTATTGTGATTCTCATTTTTCATTTTCGTTTTAATTGTCATCCCTGTTAGTCAATGCATTGTATTTATGTTCATCGCCATTTGTCCAGTACCGCAAATGACATCGTTATTTACTGTTAGGTATGACATGTTTTAGATAAGCCTCTTCTAATCAAAGTGGAAATCATTATTCCAAAGATAGTTCAATCACCCTATAAACACACCTTTGCATAAAAGCCCATGTACTGCTTTTTGTGTCCTTCTGTCTATCAGTATATGAAAAACCTACACAGCTGTATTCTCTGTCCTGGAGCCATGGCCACCCCAGTCTTTCCAGGGCTCCCACGGTGAGGGAGAGAATGTGAGGGGATCAGCACATCGGCCATGTTGAGACCGGAGCGTCAGAGCGGCCCCACACCTGCTGCCCGGTGGGTACATTAATGCTAACTACTGTTTGAATATCCATCCATCTTTCGGTTGCTTATCCGTGTTGGTGTTGGGGGCGGTGTGGCAGGAACTGCCAGTGCAGGGGTGCACCCTGGATGGAATGTCAGGACCGTCTCAACATGCTGCCTGATGTTTGACACATTAAAGGACCCGACGGTGCACAAAGGAAGCGTGTCATTCCATCAATTCCACATCACTCTGTGGAGACAAAGACTCCTCATAGCTATTTCAGAAACCACAGTAGGCCGTCAAAAACATACAATATCTCTGATGAGCGTTAGAATAGGTGGGTGTGTTACTGATATTGTCATTAAGCTTTTAGATGCTGTGGAGTGAAAGGTGCGGCTTTCGGCCCCGGTCAGGCAGACACCCTTGTGCGAAGGACGGGCTGCTAATTTGTTTATTAATCTGCCACCGGGGCTGGCAGAGGCGGTACTGGAGGGGAGCCTTAATGGCGTCAGACACCGATGACAGGTGTTCATTAATGAGCCTTATTGCAAATGAACGTTTTAATTTCCGTGCCCGACGGAAGCCTGGGAAACCATGTTGAGGAGGGGTGGCGGTGCTGGGGTTGGGGGGTAGGGAGGGCCAGAGGGAGGGGGGTTGATTAATGAATTCCAGCCGAAACGCTGGCCGTTTCCCTGGCAGGACGTGAGGGCCCCGAGCTGCTGGTGCCGTGCGGTCGAGTGCGCTAACCGTTTACAGAGATGGCGAAGCAGGACAGCCTGTAGCAAACACCTGCAAAACACCTGCACTGGCTTCCTGCACACCTGTCAGCCAGTGGGGCAGCTGTGAAGGGGGGAGGGGGGGGGGGGTTACACACTGCTGGCAGGTATAAATAAGAGGGCTGTTTTGAGGACTCCCTCCCGCACGCCACCTGCCGGCACCCCCAGTGACTGGGAACGGCAGTGCTGTTACTGAACGTCTACATCTAAGTGTTTAATTAGAGGGAACTCCGTCCAGAATCTCCTGTCACTCTTATAAGATACCTATAGAATCCCTCTGACTCTGAAATGAGGTTGCAGACTCCACCCACCATGGATTAATCATGTGACTCACCATTTATATTTGGCTCATCTAAGGTGTGGTATTTGGGCTCGAACAACCCGAAACAGTATATTTTTTTTTGTTATCAGACCATTAAAAGGAATTCACCACAAATGGATAGCAGGCATTTTGATTTACAAAAATCACTGGGAAATGTTTTTGTTTGGTATATTGTGATTTTTAAAAATATAATATCTTTTCTGATGCTGAGTTTTCTCTGGATCTTTGTACTGTGATGAATCGTGAGTCCAGTCTAAATTAATGTCACAGTGTTTACTCTAATTTTTACAAAACGGGCCAGTGTATGATTATGCCCACACACCAGAAGGGCAATCACAATAATATGTCTTCCCACCCCAAGAGGTATCTATGGCAGTAAAAATGTATAAAATTATCTAAATTATAATTCTGTTTCGAAATATATGTACCAGTAGTTTGTTTTAAACTAGACTAATAATAGGGAGAAAAATATTCACATTAAACAGACTTAATGTTAAGACACAGAAATGTCATGTCATTGTGTTACATCAGCCGCCCCTCACGCTATTCATGAATAATAACCAGGCACAATATAACCAGGAGTCTGGTCCTGCCTTCTGTAAACACCTGACACTCTGCTGCCGGCTTACTGTAAAATGGCTAAAGCCTCGATGTCATATCATACACTGAAAGTTATTTTTTCACATACTGGTTGAAAAAAAGTAAGTCGCAGTTAGGGCACAGGATTGTGGTTTGATGAACAAAGTGTAGATATTATGGGAAAAAAAACAGGCAGTGCATTTACTAAGATGTTTTTCCTTTATACTTGTAGTAGCCTATTTACTGACTGGACAATTTCTATGATAGTAGTGATACTACGATCGAGTACCTATAGATAAATGTGTTTTGTTGTGATATGAAATTATTAAGGGGTCGTCTTTATTTCTAAAATGGTAGTTAAATCCGAGAATTGCTGGCTCCAGCAGCGTTGACTGCATGGCATTCACTGAAGAACTTAAACCCGATTAGCACAAAAACATCGGAAGTCATTTAGGACAAAACCGACAGAAGCAACGCGAGACCGAATTACAGAGTGAAATGAAGCGTCCGCCGAGAGACGGGACTGCGGCTTCGGCTCCTGATCCCCTTTCTCACTGTGCAACTTTAAAGCGCTTTGAAGTCAGGCTAAAGTACAAACAGAAACCTTTAAAACGGAATGGAGATTTGAGACAACGCTATTGTCAACTACCCAAAAAGAAATTCTCTTATTATGCATTAATTAGCTATTTTAAATTTATTATCTTTAAAACACACACGTTTATACAGCTGTGTATAAGAATGTTTTCGGTGATTTAGCAAAATTGTAAATTGAGTATTTTTTCCTGTTATGTTATAGTGTCTTTTTAAAATTAAATGTATGGACCTATAGTATAATCCAGGCAATGTCTTTAAGAAGTCTTCGAGTTACGATGCCATGCTGGTAACCGATTCTGGTGGAAAGACAGTTTTTAAAATCCAATTTATTATTTTTGTGCAGTTGTTAATGTTATAGAACAAATGACTTGCGTTTGATAGACTCTTAACCATAGGTTAATGGCCAATGCAATGTGATGACATTCAGATTTTCTTTTTTACTTCAAACATGGTAAGGTGACATATATGAATGAAATGTAATAATTCGTTTCGCATTAAAAAGCCCTGGAAAACGCTGCACGGTCAGCAGTAGTTCGCAGCCCCATAGGGTGGCTAGGGTACGGTGCCCCACTCCGTGTGTTCATTAACTTTAACGATTTCCTACACGGGTAGTGTACAGCAATGCTGAATAAGAGCAAATAGGCGCTTCCACCTTTCCAAATATACCAGACACTTTAAAGTAGTTTTCGGAAACGATTCCTTTGATGCATCACAAGAGCGTGGCTGTCTGCAAGGATTATACATATAGAATAAGAAAATCTGCGTGCAGCCCTGTCTGTTTACCGGCCACTAAGGCTCCAGACGATGCGAAAACGACGGGAAACAGCCACGGTGTTTGATAGCGTCCTACTGCCCTTTCGGAAAACGGCCGATGGATCTAAGAGCGTCTATTCCCGCAAGCCAGCCTCAGTTATCAACGTAACTCAATACGAGCCTCAGTGAAGGGGGCTCAGTGAGCTCATTCCCCGATAGCCCTTCAAGCGGAGCCTGCAGCTTTTACCGCTGTATATGGTGTTTCAGAAGAAAGGTGGCAGAATTTTTGTAGAGGCAAATGCATTTAAAATGTTTATTCTGATAAATAAACCAACGGCAACAATAAACAACCTTTACTCAAGAAGGGGTACAGTTTGAAGGTCATAGTGCAGATGACATGTAGGTAGTTGCACAACAAGAATTCATTATTGTCATTTTATGTAATAGCTGCTTATATTAAGTGAGCATTAAATATAGCTAAGTTTCTCTGACATGATGTATATATATCCATAATGTGCAGGTTACTAGGTCTTGTCCAGTTTTGGGCTCTGCTGTAGAGTATTTGAAGTAGGAGCTTAACCTGAATGCAGCACATCCATCCATCCATCCTATTATCCAGTGTGATGCAGGTGCTCACTCCCCCCTCATACACACATACACACACACCCAAATTTGACCAAAACCTGTTCTGAGTGTCAGCTGAGTGTAACCAAATGCAAGAGATGCCATTTCTTCGTTAATACATGTTTAAGGGCTGTAACGTTGCATTTAAAATGCATCAGGGGGAATGGTGAACGTGAACTTCACTCGTCGAGGCGGTGTCCTGCCCCGGCTAGGGGCCAGGCCACACAGCACATGCTCCCGGCTCCGCATGACGGCTCCTTGTCTTTGCACTTCCATAGCGCTTGAGTGTCGAGCATCTGTCACATGCTTCTGAGGCGGATGTAATCCTTTCCCAGCTGATTCTTGCAGAAAACAGGTTTCTGGGAGCTCAATGTGTGAAGGAAAGCTGTGATCACCTATTTAACTGCGTGTTTTATCCTTCAGTTGAGCGAGAGCTGCCATACCATTCCTTTGCCACTTGGGGGCGTGCTGTCTACTCCCCTAGGGCCAATTCCAGAATTCCTTTAGTAGTAGATTGCCTGGTTTTTAAATGGATGGATGTGCAGCCATCTTACAATTGAAGAATCTGATGATCTTAATAGATACATGGCTGAAAATGTGCCAGCATGATTGTGTTATGTGTGACATAGATGGACAGGCTCATCATCCTCAGTTTATGCTGCGTGTTTGTGATGAGTCAAATCAGCGAGCTCTAGGAAACATCACTGTCCAGACTGTCAGAATGGCGGTTTGTGGCCGTCACATCTCCTGTCAATTGAACATGGGTTTTGTGCGACCAGCATCCTGTCACAGACTACGTTTAATCCATGCCACGGATTGGACGTGTGATGAGAAAGTGCCACCTTAGTGGCTGGTCTGTGTGGCGGGGGAAGAAACATGAGCATCGTTGGGCCTTTATCACAAAAATGATATCCGCATTACTGGGTGAGGACAGAAACATCAGCCAACGTCAGGAAGCTTTCGGTGAAATCGATCATTAGAAAACGTCTGTTAAAAGCAGAGGTGGACCTGTGTTAAGGTACAGAAAGTCTCTCACTCCGAGATGCACCTTAAATACCACCTCCCATCCCCCAGCCAGTATCACCATCACTGCCATTAGCATTGTGGTCAGATGCTTCTCTTCTGAGAGCACGCCATCATGGCTTTAGTGGGACCATCTTAAAACCCACAATGGGAAAAAGTTGCCGGTCACCTTAACCCGACATGGACAAGGCCATTAGGGGCAGATTTGGCATCTAGTTACTGGGTCCATACGCACTGAGCTTTAATTGTAGCTCTTATGCGTAGCAATCGGAGCCTTCCGTCTGGATGGAAATTAAGCCGCATGACATCATACATTTGATGCTTTCTGAAGGCTGCGATCGCTGATAAGCCTTTACCCCATTAATAAACTGAAATATGTGATATCAAGCATTTTAGAGTGATGAAAAGCCAGCAGCCCTGGTTCCTGCTTATACACTGAAGCAGGACTAATGACTCCTTTACATTTTTAAATAGAATGAGGCTTTTGTTTTTTTTATTTTTTCTTTATAAACTACTGAAAGGCCAATAGAATGTGAAATGCTTTATAATCCAGAAAAGGGGGAGATGATCCACAAATCCCAGAATGCCTCACCAATTAGCATGGTGAGGTCACGGGGCTAAATGCTTCCTGTCTACCGGAGGAACGCTGCAGGTAATATTTTTTCATATCTATGGACAGTTCCCGGGATCCTCCAGAATATGCATGAATACAAACAAAGACATTTATATGCAAATAAGCTCAGCATGTGGACTAAAAGGGTGTTAGTCCAGAGGGGAAGAGATAGGTATGAGAAGCAGATGGGCAGTTTTTTCTTTTGGGGGGAGGGGGTGGCATTTGAATGTGGAGCCGCAGAAAGAGCGTTTGAGTGTGCTGTTTGGAGTGGGGGGCTGTCGTGGCTGCGAATGACTCTGAGGGTTCTACAGGGATGAAAACTGTTTTATTAATAAACAGTATTTGAAAGGTTACTTTTGAAACGTTATAGGTTACCATGCTAAAATGTAATTAGTAATGTAACATTTTTGATTACTTTATCAAATTAATGTAACTTATTGCATTTGATTACTTTTTCAATACTTTTATAAGTAATGTTTTAACCTGGACAATTAAGCTGGAAAGTCCCAACAGCTTTACTGACCTGTGCTGTCTGGAAATGTGCAAAAAGGCATTTCTGAACTGTGAAATTATGCAAAGTAACAAAATAAATGTTATGTTCTACATATAAGCTTTTTACCAAAAAGAATATCTTGAGATGTAACTCCTTTGGAATCACCATTTTGATTAGGAAATGTAATTTAATTTCATATTTTTGTCTGAGTAGCTGTAACGGATTTACATTTCATTTGCAATTTAATTATGTAAATCTGTTACATGTAACTAGTTACTCCCTAGTTACTGTTAATAAGGTACCTTTTAAACTATTGCTAACATCTGACAAACTTTGAATCTGTAATAATGCAGCAGTAATTTATGCATCTCCTGGGGTGAGGGTTCAGTTCTCACCCTGATTGTGAGGGTGGAGTGTGCATGTTCCTGACACTCAAACACAGGTATATATAGTGCTGGGTAGGGGTTAAGGTTGTCATAGCTGAGATTATGGTTTTGATCTAGAAATGAATGGATGGTCACCACAAGTGTGTGTGTGTGTGTGTGTGTGTGTGTGTGTGTGTGTGTGTGTGTGTGTGGGGATTATGTTTATATTACATTGTAGGGACCAATTGTCCCCCACAATGTGATAAAAACCTGTTATTTTGACTGGAGATGGGCAATCCACATTTTTTTCAGTTTCGAACCGATTCCGATACAACTGCCCATACAGATACAGATTCCAATACAAGAGCTCTTTTTATTTTGTTATACTTTATATAATATTTTTTTAAGATAGTAAATGTAGATGGAAAAATGTGACAAAAATGATTAATTTGGCTCCTACAAACATACATAACATACTGTTCCACCTCGTTTGTTTTAAGCGTTTTTGAGGCATTTGCAGTTCAATATGAATATCTTCAATATGTGCATGACGCCAGAGCAGGCGGAAGTCACTGTACTCACATCCACTGAGTAGCAAAAAAGATTCAGGGGCAGTGATTGCGTTCGATTTGAATGCCACAAAAAACACATGTAAAATGTGAAAGAGCTGCCGTACGATTGATTGCCAAGAACTAAATAAGTATAGGACGTGGATCGGTCATGCATGGCCGATACCCGATCCGTCAAGTACGTCTGCATCTCTAATTTTGACATTGTGGGGACCATATTTTCAGGTAACCACAAAGATCTATGAATGCAATCCCCAAACTAGTAATGCGTCGTATTTTGTTTGATTACTTATGGTTACGGTTAGAGCTGGGTAGCGGCCAAGGTTGTCATGCTGGGATTAGAGTTTTCCCCATAGAAATGAATGGAGTGTCCCCACAAAACTATAATTATAAATCGTGTGTGGGATAGGGTACTGGCCAGAACAGTATGGAAGATTGAAGGATAAAAGTTCAGCATGCAGGTAGTATGCTGCAGAGAGCATGTCAAAACTCCACTACAGACAGCATGGAGGTACTACATGGCAGCAGGCATGCAGGTACTCCACTACAGACAACATGCGGATACTCCACTACAGACAACATGCGGATACTCCAATACAGACAACATATAGGTGCTACAGTACAGACAGCATGCCAGTACTATTCTGCAGATGGCATATGGGACCATTGTACCTGTACATTGTAGACAGCATGCAGGTGCTATGTTGCAGTATGCAGGTACTACACTGCAGACCAAATGCGCATCCTACATTTCAGACGGCATGCATCTACTATGCTGCAGACGGCATGCACCTCTGCTGCACCAGCATGTAGGTGCAGCAATGTTCAAGGGAATTGTACAGTTTAAGTCTTAAAAGTGATGCAAAGTGTTCATTTCGGCAGAGAGCCACGTTTGATAGGGTGTGTTATGATACATGTGTCTAAAACCATCACAACAGATGCAGGTCTGTTGAGATCGCCTGCCTGCCTCTCTCGGTAAATAGGAGACCTGTTACCTGTTCGGTAAACACAGAGCTCAAACAGCTGCCCCCCACGGGACCAATTTGCAGTCGCACAGTTTTTCAAAAGTTTAAAAAAAGGAAAAAGCAGGGCCGTTGAGAGGCGCAGAACGGCCTCACATTTTTATTTTCACACTGGCGGAGCAGGGAGCCCAGATGGGCACAGCGACTGTGCGCACGGGGTGTGAGGAAGGAGTCCTGTCGAGATTTTGGCAGCTTCAGTGTGAGATTCTGTCAGGATTCAATCTGCGAACAAATCTCTTAACACCCTCTCTGAAACTGGAAACTGTTCACGTCTCACACTTATTTTAAGAAAAAACTGTGATAGAGGAGGCTGCTGCTAGTTATATTTGTCCAGAAGACAGCGAGATGGTTGGGGAGTCAGGCGAGAGTCACGCATGGTACAAGGAGCTTTCCTGAAGCTTCACTCTGCCTCTCAGATCTTCAGATCTCACGATGTTTCTTTGGAGGGCTGGGAGTGGGTTACTGCTAGCAGCTGCCAAGGAGAACATCGAGACACTAAAAGCCGTCGCTTAGGCCTGGGTAGTAGCTTGGGGGGTCTGGAAAGCACACCGCCATTTTGAAAGAAACCACTCAGTGCGGCACAGCTGCATTCAAACCAGCCAGTTCAACTCCCAAGTTAAAGATCAGCATCTCCCTGCTGGGCGCTCCGATCATACCCTAAGATAAATATCCCGGGACATCACAGGGCTCTAAAAATGGGACAAGCTAGACGCTGAACAAAGTGCTTCCCAACACAATGCCGTTTCTGCACCTGAGGCTGAACCCGGCATGCGTGGAGAAATCGCAACACCTCATCACGAACATGCTCAGGTTTTAGGACTGCTTTTTCCAACCCAAATAAGGTAGCAGAAATTCTCAGTTCTCACTCGCATCCTTCTGTTATGCTGTAGAACAATCAGCCAGACACTGTTTTCCTCTCAGCGCTCTTGAGAGAGTCAGCATCTTTGAGATCCAGATTCAGGCATAAAGCTAAATAATTTAGCGTAGCGTAGCATTATGTGGTCCTGCACTGTACCACGACCACCAAAACTCTGCATTCTATTGGGGCAGCTTCTATCGACCCTCACCCTCGAAGGGCCAATCGTGTGGACCCACTGTGTAACGGATGTGTAATTATCGCATCGTAGCTATGCCTTCGACTTAAACCGCAGCTGCATTTCGCTCCTGTGGTACAACAGCAGCAACAACAATAGAGCTCCGTAACATGGGGAGCAGAGAAATGCACAGTAATCTAAAGACACCATGAAGTGACGTGCTGGAGTTCACACAAAGTTCACATTTTTATTTATATCCTGTCGATAAAGTCGCTTTTAAACGGCAAGCAGTAATTATACATCATAGTCTTTCAGGTCCCCTGTTTAAAGCACAAGAATTAATAAACCAGAGCGATTAACTTTCTGTGGGTAAACACACTTTGTAACCTACACTTACATCGCTCTGTCGGATCAATAATTCATCGTCCGTTATGATTCATTCATGAGGAGCTCTGCACATTATTCATGATGCCTTGTGAAAAGTAGGACATGTGTATATATACCGTGTGTGAGGCTGTGGCAGAGGACTGGGGGGCCATGAAAAGGGGGCGGGGGCTGCTGAAGTGTGGGGGAGATGTGTGACAGACAGCTAAATTAATTTGTGCGGCAGGTTTTTCCCCTTAATGTTTAAACAATGCTGCTTGACGCGGTGTAAGTGCACGGCGCTGTCCCAGCTTCCTGTCTGCGGCACGGAGGAACTGAGAGATGCGCTCTGTAATTGAGACGTACTGCGAGAGGCAGCGGCTCAGTCCTCGCCTCGCCGCTTTGGTCTCCACGTTTCCAGCTCAAGGGCAAAATATTTCCTTTAAGGTAAAGCCTCACGGCGGCAGTGCCGGGGGATGTGGGATG
>JABFDZ020000118.1:23145757-23157869 GCA_019775955.2 Pollimyrus isidori | reverse complement strand
AATGACAAGGGGAGTACCGGCAACTGGTACTGAATGACAAGGGGAGTACCGGCAACTGGTACTGAATGACAAGGGGAGTAATGGCAACTGGTACTGAATGACAAGGGGAGTACCGGCAACTGGTACTGAATGACAAGGGGAGTACCGGCAACTGGTAATGAATGACAAGGGGAGTATCGGCAACTGGTACTGAATGACAAGGGGAGTACCGGCAACTGGTACTGAATAACAAGGCGAGTACTGGCACCTGATGCTGAAAATCAAGGGGGTTCCAGTTCCTGGTACTGAATAACAAGGGAAATACCAGCACTTCCCAACTTCAAGCACTTACCTGGAGTAGAGTACGGACAGATGCCAGTGCATCATAGGGCATCACCCAGTTAAAAACAAGTCAAGCTGTTAGCCACAGATGGACTGCAGGACATAAATGAGATTGTTTCAATGTACAGTGGTACCTCAGTTCTCAAACTTAATCTGTTCCGGACTCCGGATCGAATCCTAAAAAGTTCGAGTTCTGATTAAATTTTCCCCATAAGACATGGAAAACCAATGAATTGGTTCCCAGCCCCCAAAATCACACCTAAATATGTTTTCTTTAGCATTTAAACACAAAATGAACAGGATAAAAAAGAAGAGCATTTTTTTCTTAATGGCTTCCAAAACAATAAAGATCTTATCCCAAAATGACCCCTGTCCTGCTCCGATCGTTCGCTACTTCTGTGTGCCATGCCCCCTCGTGTGGGATCAGCTGTTTCTGGTTGTTGTCATTGGTCCTCTCTATTAAGTCCGCATTTCAGTTTGTTTCCCCAGTCCGGTAATTCGGTGCGTTTGACTTGCTTACAGCGCTGGCTTAAAGCAACGCATTCCGATCGTGACGCAATGCATTACGGTTAGATGCATTGCGACCTCTCACCCGGCTGCACAAACTAACCACCTCCGTGACGACACACCTTTGCTCTTATTGGCTGAAGAGTTTAGTTACACGCATGACGTTTGTATCCCTGGCAGTTCCAATGCGTAATCTGCTATTTCTCTCTAATATCACTTAAAGCAGTGAGAACTGGTTTTCAGTTAATTTACCTGGTAAAATAAAGCTTAAATAAATTACATAAATGCTCTAATAGTACACTTAAGTTAGTGGTTTATTTATTGTTAGTTACTGTAATGTTGCGCTGCTTTGTTTGATTAATCGTCCAGTCTGTGAAGAAGGCATTCAAGTAAGAATTGCATTGTAGTATGGCTCATTTCCTAATTTATATTAGGTCAGCGTTCACGGTTCGACTTATGATATTCAGATTGAGTTCTAGGGCAAACTGGTTTGTTCGACTTTCAAGAAATTCAAATTCTATTGAGTTTGAGAACCGAGGTACCACTGTATATTGAAACATCAGTCAACATACAGAGAAATGGCTTTTTTTTCTCTGTTCATGCACCTCATTTCTGTTTGGAGCAAGGTGTCACTTGTACAAGCTTGGAGAATGTGGGGAATATTGTGGCAGTGTGGCTGGGTCTGAGGGCAATCGAACTTCCCTCTGGCACACGCATTTGAGTCTCTGAATCCTTAATGATGGCATGTGACTGACTGACATGTGGCTGACAAGGTTTCTATACTTATAGGGAGAGGGATCATGTAAACCTGGCTGTTAAGGCCTAGCTGGAATGACACTGATGTCTCCTCCTGCCACCCACCGGCAGAGCTGAGTATGATGCTGAGCCGCACCTGTCGGATCCAGCCTCCCCTCCACATGCTTCCAGCAGCAGCACCCGCAGGCTGGGTGAGCAGCTCATTCCCATGACACTCTGGGTGTTCCTGTGTGTGAGTGTCCGACGCCCCCTCCTGCTGCAAGGTGGATGCTGTACGTTTTGCAGATGCGGATCCATGTCATATGACGGCAGCCCATTCTTCACACACTGAAGAGTCTTGCCTCTTAATTGCTCGCCACCATGATCTGTCCCTGTGGGATAAACACGTAACAAAGCCGCTTAGCCGCTCCGTTAACCGGAGATGACAGCTTTTAAGTTCTATTTTCTCAAGTCCTTTGAATTTTTTATCACCCTGCCCCCTGCGCCCCTACTCTCAGAAACCGTATGATACCAAACTTCTCTTTGTGAAACCAAACCGTCTTTCATACCCAATTTTTTCACCGTCCTGGCATGTGCCGCTATGTAGATATGCCTTATGATTCTGTCACATCTGCTGAACTGCGATGACACCATTCAGCAGAAAATAAAATGATAATAATAAAATCTTCAAAGCAGCATAAGTCTAATCCTGTGATTAACTCTAGTCCGAGCGAATATGTTTTTTGTAAATGACTCTGAGAGATCACAAGTGGGGTTGTATATGAACTAACTTACAGGGAAATTCTCTTTTCCATTTTGCCTTTGAAGGATGTTTTTTCCCCTGATAATGAAGGATATTTCCAGTGAGACAAATTGTCCCCACCTTACAGTATAGTGTACACATTGCTGAATTTAGCGGGGGGGGTCTTCTGTGTTCATATCTGCCCTGGGATGTGTTCTGCTGGGTTTAGGCTACTCTGATTGCCTGATTGCATAACTTGATTTACATCATTCGATACTCTGTTGCTGCATGGAAATTATGCTGATGGCATTAGTGTCTTATAGAAAATGTGAAGTGACTTGAAGCACAGCACTGTGTTTCGTCTGCTTTAATTTTTTAAACTCTCCAGTCTGGTACCTGACATTGGGATGGGGTCCCCTCTCTGGCCCGACATTAGGGCAGGGTCCCCTATCCAGTATGGTACCTGACATCGGGGCAGGGTCCCCTCTCTGGCTTGACATTAGGGCGGGGTTGCCTCTCCGGCGTGGTACACGATATTGGGGTGGAGTCCTCTATCCAGCGTGGTATCCGGCATCGGGGCGGGGTCTTATGTACGGCGTTGTACCTGACATCGGGGCGTGGTCCCAAGTTCGGCGTGGTACCCGACATCAGGGCGGGATCCCATGTTCAGCCGTGGTACCC
Organism: Pollimyrus isidori; assembly: GCA_019775955.2. NCBI lineage: Eukaryota > Metazoa > Chordata > Actinopteri > Osteoglossiformes > Mormyridae > Pollimyrus > Pollimyrus isidori. Next base: position 23,154,883 of record JABFDZ020000118.1, on the reverse strand, counting down.
GACATCGGGGCGGGGTCCCATGTTCGGCGTGGTACCCGACATCGGGGCGGGGTCCCATGTTCGGCGTGGTACCCGACATCGGGGCGGGGTCCCATGTTCGGTGTTGTACCCGATATCGGGGAGGGGTCCCATGTTCGGCGTGGTACCTGACATCGGGGCGGAGTCCTCAGTCCGGCGTGGTATTCAAAATAAATGTGAGGTCTCATGTTCGACATGGTACCCGACATCAGTGTGGGATCCCGTGTTCACTGTGATACCCGAAATCAAAGTGGGGTCCCCAGTCCGGCGTGGTATCCCATAACTGGGCACAGTCCCCTGTATGGCGTGGTACCCAAAATCAGGGCAGGGAGCCATGTTTGGCATGGTACCCAACATCAGGGTGGGGTCCATGGTTAGGTGCGGTACCCAACATCGGGGCGGGGTTCCCTGTCCGGCATGGTACCCAACATCGCGGCGCAGTCCCTGGTTCATTGTGGTACCTGACATCGAGGTGGGGTCCCCTCTCCGGCTTGACAGCAAGGCGGAGACCCCTCTCTGGCGTGGTACCCTAAATCAGGGCGGAGTCTTCTCTCTGACCTGACATTGGGGCAGCATCAGCCAGAATTGCCAGCCTGTCAGTTTCCATGTGCAATTTCTTCAGTAAACATGTAGCCTGCAAAAGATGTTTCAGATGCACAGAAAAAAAAATGCCACCTTTCCTGTTGAAAGGGAGCTTGGTTCGCTTCAGTAAATAACTCACCTATACAGCTGGGTTACTATGGAATTGTGTAAACAGTGTGGAGCCTCTTTGGAGAAAAGTCTCTCCTAAACAAATACAGTAATGGAAATGTATCAGGCAGAGATGTGTGAACACTTTGACCTTTTTATTATGGAGACCTTTCCTGCTTACCGGGTCATCACCATATTCGACACTCAGCCGCCCCTCAGGAGGTAACGGAAGCAAAAATAAAGCTTAAATTAGGGGGCAGTGTGAAGGAGGTGTGTTATGGTTCAGAAGGACCATACGCTGTCTGGTCTGCTGTCCTGCCTGTATACATGTATGTATTTTCAGTAAACACATATATACACATGTCGTTTGTCATAATCAGCGTGAGTAGAAATCAAACCGTAGATGAAACTGGATGCTGCAAATTAATCAGCAGATGATCAAATTTTACCTTCCGCAATGGCAGGATTAACTAGTAATCTAAATGCAGAAAACAAGAGGGCGTATCTTAAAATCAGGGGAGGGAATGATTGGATGATGCTCAGTGGCAGGAAAAAACAAATGAACATACAGGATTTATGGTGACCTCCTTCCATCTTAATAATCACACTAATGGGCATGTGGAAACCTGTAGAAGCGTGAAAATGTGGCAAACTCACATTCATGCTGCAGTCCAGAAGTGCCATCCGCAGTTCTTTTAATGGACTTCCAGAATTTCTGTTGGGAGAAGTCTAACCCAGGATGAATGCGACCTGTGACGGGACTGTGGCCCGATTGTCATGTTGGCTAATAGCTGTGGCAGGAGCCGCCCGCGGAGGGGAGGGTGATGAGAGGGTGCAGGGGGTGTTTAGCATGCAGGGGGTGTCAGCGGGCCGTTTTCCCTACCGAGCCTGAGAGATCTGCCATCGATCCAGCTCAATTGGGTTCCAGTGGCCCCTCCCCCCAGCATGCCGATCCGACGAGGAAGAACCGGTTTGCAGAGCTCTCTGTTTAACATAAGTATACTGTACTAATACCACACACAGCAATTACAGGGGGCTGGTCTGGATGGGCTGCTGGCCCCTGTGAAAGCCCGCGAAATCGGCATGGAAAGCTGTGCCCGTCAAGATAATTTTAACTCCTGATTTGGATTGACATGCAGTGATGGCCGCCTACACTGTTTGGTATGAATACCCCAGGATGCAGGAGAAACACACAAAAAAATGAGAGAATACATCAGAACTCTCTTTTGCCTATTAAACCCCCATTCCCCATCACAGACGTTGGACAGGTTTTAAGAACTGATTTTAATTCCCCTTCCCTGCAAGGTATCCCAGGATATGCCCCTAAAATATTCCATGTTATGTAACAATATGTCTTTATTCCCATCATTACCATAATTTTTTTCTCCAAACAGAACTAAAAACTCAGCATTAAATGTAAAACTAAAAAAAAATTGAGCCCAACCTGGGGATTTAACTGCAGGGCTTTGAAATTCCTCCTGTGAGAATGACTATAAATGTTTAATACGTCCCTGCACCTTTACATGGTAAAATCTCCTACAAGCCTCCATGTGTTCCACGATAATGGGGAAATGTGTTATTATTTTTCTCCCATAATCGCCCAGCTGGTCATGTCTTGTCCATGCGGCAGGTGAGAGCGCCCCCAGGTGAGCGTGTTGCATCCTGCTGCATGAAACGCCCTTTTGTAAACGGCCCCATGTGGCCCCCTCCCTCACCCGAGCCGCCTTTGTCTGGTGCCTTTATATAGCCTTGTTTCGGATGATTTTCCACTTCTTAAGCGAAGGTGATCCGCTGTGTTCACCTGGGACCCGCATGGTGACGGTGGCAGCTCAGAGGCGTGAGCTGGAATCAGGGTGACAGGAAGTAAGTGGCGCTGCTGCATGATGTTAATCGGCATCACTGATCGCGATACACAGCTGTGCCCATAAGCAGCCAAGCAAAGCCAAGTGCATGCGCGTGGAGAGCTTCGCGTTTCAAAGGATGTCTGGTGTGATTTTCTGCTGTACTGGAGAACCCCAGATGCATAGACAGGTGATGCTGTGATGTCTGTGTGTAGATTAACCCAAAATGAGGACATGTCCCGTCCCCCTCTGCTATGCGAAGCCCTGCCAACCTCTTCCCTGTCGCCCATTTCTTGGTGTGACTGAGTGAAACTCTTCCCAACTTGAGAAGGCGGTCAGCGTTTCGACCCCGAGCCACAGCCCCATGACTCAATGCCTCCTCACCTGTACGGGAAGCCCCTCCCACACGTGTAGCAGCCACGTCTAGCAAAATTGCATGATCTGTGGCTGCTGCAGAAGCGCTGAGGCTCCGGCGCCACACAGCCCCCGGTAACAGACGGCCCCACCATTTTAACGCGGTCGTCACTCCCACTGTGTTAAAGGGATTTGCACCATGGACAGATGGGCTCGATAAAGGATGAGTGAACCTGTCTTTTTAAATATGCGGTTAAAGGGACGGCTCAATCGCGGCCAGTCCCTGTGCAGCTCTGCTGGAGGGAGGTGTAATCTGGCCCAGGCTTGGAACTTGTTCAAGTCCTGCTTTTGCTCCACCGCACGAACATAATTGGTGTTATATTAGCTGCCCATGAACAGCACACACACACACACACTGAGGAAGGATGGCAGGTGGGGAGTGGGCTGTCGCCTTTGTGGTGGTCCTTGAGGTTCAGCTAGAGCAAAAGAAGACCTCAAGCCATGTGGAGTTGACCACCAAGTGAGGAATGCTGAAGTTCGTAGAGAATGACCACACCCAGTGTGCAGTCTGGCATGCTTGCGGTCACAGAGTTTTGGTATCTGGCATCTGAGTAACTCTGAGCTCCAGGCTTCCTGAAGGTTGTGTATCACAAAAGTGTTACTGAGGTTTGACATCCTTAAAGATCTTTGGGGTTTTGAGTTGAACTTTGACATACGCTTCTGCACTGATGTTGATGTATTTGTACAGTCAGTTTTCATAAAGATTCACACCTGAACATGGAGTAGCATCCGTTGCCATTTTCCATGTACCTGGTGTGTTTTAGAGATGAAGCAGGCGTGGAGCTCAGCTTCACCGTCTGCAATATCAGCATGCGTCTGCGTCTCAGTCGTATTCCAATCCACCCTTCTCTACCGCTCGTCTGCCAGTGCCACAAAGTTAAAGAAAAGGAATTCCCTGCAGATGAACAGTCAGACATTCATGCAGAAGATCCCATCCCTGGCCTGACGTGAGGTCCAGGGGCCTGGATTCTGGCTGTGGTATAGCCAATGCTGGTGGCTTCACAGCCAGCCCACACTGGGCTTGGAATCTCACCGGATTCAAACGAATTGCAGCCTCGAGAGCATGGAGTAGATGAAATCACTCACGTACGGTGCCATGGGAACCAGAGCTCATTTTGCACACGCCTTCTCTTTAGATGTGTTGCTCCGACCTCTTGTACTGGGCTTGAAACTGGGTTTGGTTATGAGCTAAAATATTTAAATCCCATAAATATTTACCCGACAGGCAGGACACTTTTCTTGGGCATTGTTTCACACTGTTTAATTTCCTCCTTGGGAGCCCAGCCTTCATGGCTTGCAAAATTAGAACAATATTTGACCTTATCTCCATGGTAGCGGCTCACCCCTCATTTTGATTCAGGCCGCGTTACATTTTCCAAGCCTTTTACCCGGGACTCCTGTTGACAAGTCCAAAAACAATACGTCATAAATATTTATGGCTGGAAAGGGCAGCACGCGGCTATGCTACGTGCTAATTAACGGCCCTTTCGCTGACCTACGACCTGCTGCATTTGTTTTACCAGGACAAAGAGCTTGGCTGATTCCCACTTACTTCTAAATTTCCGGAGGTGTCTCGGTAATATTTACGGCACACGCCGTGGCGGGAGCTCGGTGGCAAGAGGGACTGTGCCACATGGTTAGCGGGTAATTATTGTTTCTGAGTGATGGCACATTAAAGTTGAATTACCCAATGCTTGAGCTGGTGAAGTGAGCACACTTACCTGTTAACTAAAGAGGTAACTTCTTTCATTAGGCTACACCCCATGGGTAAAAGGGCAATATTAATGTAGTCAGTGGTGTACCTGCTTCATATGCCTTGCAATACATGTAAACCACTTAACATGGCATAGTTGGGGGGGAACTTTTTTTGTCAAAACTAGAATTATTGTTTAGTATTTGATTACCACTGTGCCAGCAGAGGATGTGCCATTTAAGGATCTAAATGTGTGGCTCTTTGAATGGCACTTCATGTGAAGGAGCCAGCACTATAACTGTGACCCCGCACATCGATCTGGTAAGACGCTATCCCTACTTCACCTCCAGTATCCCTGCCTCCACCTCCACCTCCCTTAACCTGCTTCCTCTCAATCCACCCTTGCCTGGAGTCAGATCAGGGCCCCTCAGTTCAGCCCTAGCAGTGCCTGGCGGTGCCAGAAAAGCCTGCTGGCAGCCCTCTGGTAGATCTTGTACTCGTAGCGGGCCAGAGGTCATTCTCTGCCTCCCGGAGTAAAGCCACCAGCCAAAAGCTGCTCCCTCTTTGCACCACAGGGTCCGACCCAACCAACCAAAACCCAGGGGGGCCTGTCGCTTGGGCTGAATCATTCCAACCAATCATGGGGGGTATAAATCATCATCCCAAGCTTTTATGTGACCGCTGGGGAAGGAATGCTGCTCTGTGCATGACAGGCGGGCGTGGGAAGCTCCAAAATAAAGAGGATAAAGAGATGTGTAGAAAAGAGTACAGCACCGGGATGAAGACTGGGCTATCAGGAAGAGGCAGGAAAAGGTCACTCCTACCACGATTAGCCTAATTAGCGTAGCCTCTCTGATCAGAGCCTTATAATCTGGCACGCCAGACATGCCGTGTCAGTGGGGATCAACGTGGAAGTGAGCTGATAGCGGAACTGCGGCGCGGCCATTCAGTTATAAGGCGGCCACCTTGACCTTATGGAGGCACACATGCTGTCCAATCAGCACTGGGCATTCATTTTGCCTGTTTCATTTTTTGGTAAGGTGTCTTAATAATTTATTAAGCTGTGTTTGGGGGCTGCCACCAGTTGGAAGCACCACCGTCGAGTTCTGATGGCTCAGTCCTGTTTGTCCTGGATGGACTAATTCAATTCTTATTAATAATAATGATTTAGGCGAAAAATGCCCTCACAAGCACAGAACCAGCCCCCCAACCGATTAAGGTGGATAAATTCCGAATGCCAGTATGGACCAGCAGTCATCCAAGAAGGCTTTGTGGCACTGGACCTTAGGATTTTATTAGGGAGTTTGTCAGTCACAGTGATGGGGGGGGAGGTGGTGAAGAACATGGGACACCTTCGGTTACCTCGGGCAGCAGGCGGCCCGGTTATGATGACAGTGTGGTGCTGCCTGCATCCCACGACGGCTGCTCCTGCGATTACGTGCCGTTACTCTCATCCCTGCCATCTTCCCCGAGGTGCAGCAGGCCAGTCAAACAACGTTTGTGGTCCCGGCGTGACCCTGCAAATGTCACCCGGCCGCTTGTTTGTTCGGGATGCATTCTGCCAGCCTCAGGCATGGGCTCCTGTCGACTTTTAGAGCTTCTTTTGGACTTTTTAAATACGGGTGGGGAGGCCCTTCTGCTTAGGCTTCTTCCCGTGTTGTTTTGACTGGGACTCTGCTTAGCCAGCATCGTGCCACCCGCAGCATGTGGTGCTCAATGACAGCTGGTCTATCATCTTTGGTGCTGGGGACGCCAGGGGGCCGGTCAGCCGCTCCCTGGTACAGCACGGCCCTTGAAGGGCTCAGGATCCCCGGCGGGCTGCTGGGAATCAGCCTGACTGATGTGGAGACGGTGCAGTGGCTCTTTCCAGCTTGCCTGTGGCTCCTGTTTCCACCAGCCGGCCTCTGAAGCTGTGAAGGGTGTTGGGGAGGGGGCGGGTCTGTTTTGGGTATTTACATGTAGCTCAGAGGCTAATCTCTTGAAATCCTGGAACCTCAAAGACAAACAGTGGTCGGTTAACTTGTAAGCAGAAACTGCAGTCTTCCCTGCTACTGACAGGGAAAGTGGGTCTTCAGTGAGGCCTCTGGGTTTGGGTCCCATGATATTATATTGGAGCCCACAGTCCACATCATCCAGAAATTTACTGGCCTCTGCTGCCTCTGTCATGTTGGGTTCCTGCTGGATATCCTGAGCCAGGTCCTACAGGGCAGCCCGAACATGCTAGCAAGCATATTTGACCAAGTGGTTCATTTGTTTTATTATTTTATGGTGGTTTTACCAAATCCCTCCGTGTTTTCCCACCCTGGGTTCAGCAACAGCGAACCTCAGTTGCTTCTCGACTCAGTATTGGCTGTAGGTCACACGCCTCGTTTCCAGCTAAACTCACCCTTAAATAAAGTCAGTTGTCATAATTAATGCTTTTCCTTCCAAGCAGGGCTCCCCGACCCTGATCTATTAGTACTGTTGCTGTGCACCAATCAGACAGCCTGCTTTTTATACGGATGCCGTGTTTATGAAAGGCTCTCACTTCTCGCAAGCACAGAACTAGCCACCTCAGATGGTGAGCCTGCACCTAATGCATTATTAGCGAAAGTATGCTGTGCTAATTTAATAATTACACCTATTAGCTAACGTTATTACCGCCTGGGGCTTTGACTGGATATAGCTAGCTAACTGGTCATAACTAGAGATAACAATATTAACCAGGCAGGATAATGTTTTGCAGCTGTTTGCTTAACTGCTCCTCATAATATTTAACTAGAGTGCCACTGACATTTTAAACTGGGCACCTCTAGTTTCAGACATCTGTATCATCTTTGATGCCGTGTTCTGTCACAGGAATGGTCCGCCCTTAAACAGATTGGATTCTCTGTGAACCATTCGTCCGTGATCAGAACTCGGCTGCTCCTCAACATACGGTGGATTAAACTTAGACAGCATCTGTCTGTTTTGCAACCACATATCCCATACACGGTCACCAGCCTGGCAGGACTGGGCACAGGCCTGGGGTACTCCCTAGAAGAGCGGTCAGCCCATGGCAGGGTACCCAAGCATTTATACTCTATGAGCAATTTACAAAAGCCGGTAAGTTTAACTTCATGTCGTTGTTCTATGAGAGTAGCTGAAGGGAAAACATGCATACCACTCATAGAGTAAAGACAACTGCTTCAGAACTAGAGCACGGGAATGATGATTATGGTCATAAAAGAGCTGTTTTTTTGTTTTACCGACCCCCTTATTATTTGCGAGTGTCATGTGAAGCCTCCTTTCCACAGGTTTAATATAATGGCTGTTTGAAATCTCCATACCAGTAGGGCCCCGAGAGTCACTCTTCTGGTGGAGAGGTGTGTACCTGAGAGTCTCTCGTCCCTCCTCCCATCCTTGTCGGTGGAGCAGTCTGTGTGGCTCTGAGTGGGAGTCACCCCTCCCTGTCTCGCCGGTGGAGCGCTGTGTGTCTGAGAGTCACTCCTCCCCTCCTCGCCAGTGGAGCGGCGCGGCGCGGAGGACGCAGCGCTTAGATGTGCGCCTCTTTTCCCCCGGCACCAAACAGCGGCACCCATGCCACCGTATCCCACGCAGGGGATCGTGTCAGTACCGAGCTGAGCCAGCAATAGCGAGAGCCGCTGCTGTCGCCGTGTTACGGTCCTTGTTGTTATTGCTGTTTTTAAAGCACGTTTTTCCAGATCAGTATGTTTGCGCTGTGGAGTTGTAACCGACGCCCGGTCTCCTGCACTAAAGTGTGGGTCAGCCTCCTAACCCTCGCAGCGCTCCGGACATCCGCGATCCCGAGTAATGAAGGTAAGAAGCACGTTACTTTAACGAAATCCCCATCGTTTGCATTTAAAATCCCCATTGTATTTAAAAACGGCTACCTGCCCATCTCCCTAATTATCCCTGTCCGTAAACGCAAAAAAGCAGTAAAATGTGATACGCAACACGCGTTTCAGTGAGAGGGTAGTAAAATGTACGCAGTTTATTTTAATAGTCAAATCGTGTATCTGGCTCAGATAGCATTTACCGAGCTATCAGCAGATGCACTGAAGTATTGTACCTATTGCAATGCAAGACCATCGCGCAACTTCTGCAGGCGTGAATTTTTATCACAGACGTTCATATCTCGCTCTGTTATAAATAAGTCGGCAGCTTGGAATTTGATCAGTTGCATGAGAGGTTGGTATTATTTAAAAACATATGGATTAATTTGATGTGGTAGATGATTTTAAATAAGATAAAATGTGTCGTCCAGTGTGCAGATGCGGGCTCCAGCAGATTCTTGCAGCAAAAATATAAACACTAACCGCACAAATAAAATGACTTATTGTACGCGAAGCGACACGTTCCTGTGTCACCATTGCTGTCACTGAGTGACTGTCAAATAGTTTTGCCGCGGTGTATGTCTGGAACTGTACCCGTGTCCTTTAAAATGAACATGACAAATGACAAATCCTTAACACTAATACAATAATATTT
>JABFDZ020000118.1:23115273-23140834 GCA_019775955.2 Pollimyrus isidori | reverse complement strand
CCCCCCCCCCCCCCCCCCCCGCCTTTTTGTTGGTCTTTGTGAGTCACTCATCAGATTTAATCACAGATTGGCTTTGGTGACACAACACTTGAGCACAGGCCTGGGGGATCCGAGAGAGGGTGTTTTACAGCTCGGCAGTGACAAATAAACAAACAGAGAGGTCTGCCAGCGACGCCGACCCTGCCTCTCCGCATCCATCTTCTCTGGGTTGGATTTCTGTTATGTGCACAGCACCACACGCATTTTATAACACAGGAACAGCCGAGAATCCGTGCGTAAGTATTTATGGGATTTAGACATCTATGTATGAATAAGGTGCATGCTCAAATGTTATAGAGCACCCCCCACCCGGGTTTGTTAAGGGAGGGGGCCATGTGTCACCATGACCACCAACAACAACCCACATATTCTGTAAGCAGCCGGGTCCTGGGGCTTACTGAGTACAGCCACCTGCCTGGGCCTTCCTCCCTGCCCCACCCCCATCCTGTGGGGGCTTTTATGAACATTATACTGACACTTCTACTCTGTGCAGCTGTGGAGTGTTTTATGTCCACAGCCTGCCTCTCTTGTCTCTCTGGGCGCCGGACAGTTATCATGCAGTACCTTCATGGCCGTGTAATGCTCTTACCTGCTCGGCCCGCCTCTGATTAACGAATTTGTACCAGATTAAATTTATGAACAGTTAAACAAGCATGTAGGCTTTTTTTTGTACTGTAAAATCCATTTTATGCCCTGTTCCTGCATTTACAGGAACAGAGCACATTAATAATGTCACTAACAGATGTTTCTGCCACCTTAAACCCAAAAGTCCACGACTGCAATGAACAAGCACAGATTTTTGTGATAATTTAAGGCAGACGCCTTTGTGTCAGAGATGGGTTTGTTTAAAAGTGGGACAAAAAAATCCATACAGGTTCATCAACCAAATTTTCTCATTTAAGGTAATTAAGCAAGCGGACACAGTGGCGGTTTGAAGTGGTTGGAGCAGGAAATGCTCCTCTGAAGCCGCTGTTGACAGATGCTCGCACAAATGACCAGATGTGTACAGCTGTGAACACCCTTTGCTCCCGCGTTCACCGTCAAGTGGTGATGAAGCTTTCGGGAGCGAGACTGTCTCCACGGAGACAGGATAAACGGCCAGAGAATGACCAAACACAAGGCTGCTTCTGCAGGGTAACTGGCCACCTCTCATCTCCAGGAAGGCTGCAGGCCTGCGGCAGCAGAGAAACCCTGGACCTGGCCCAGCTTTCACAAAGAGCCCTGCTGAGTTACTAGCTTCTGGGGTCAGGGAATCTTTTCCCTATTTCCCCCCCTGGAAAGAAGGGATCATCCTGCATCTGGTCCTCAGGTGGACCCCCACTCTCCTGCCACCCATGGCTCTGAGCTGGGGGGCGGCTGCCAGCTTTGAGCTTGTCTCAGTCGGGAGGCTGGGATTTGTTCTCTTTAGTACTGGGAGACTGATTTCATTGCTTTGGGGTGGGGGGGGGGGGGCACTTTTAAGTTGCCCACCCCCAAACTTGCTGGGTGCCACTGAAGGTCGACGGTGAGCCAGTGATCAGATGTTTTCTTTTCGGTAGTGAGCACTGTGGTGATGGCTGGCAGTGACTCTTGAGGCAGGGTTTGGTGAGGATGCCCGGGGAGGCCTCTTTGCAGGGGGGGTCGGCACGGTAGGACGCGCAGGGTGGGCTTACAGACCGCTGGGAGGCTGGTCGGTACACACATCCCGAGGAAGTGAAATACAACCACTCCTCGTTTAGAGGCTACCGTGGTTTGCGGCCATTCGCAAATACGACGGTAATAAAAAATTCATTTTCCAACTAATGTGCTCGTTTACAACCGAATTCCAAGCGCCTGACAGCAACACATGCTGGAGGGATGCGGGTCTTTGAAGTGGAATGTACCAACTGTCCTTCATTAAATTGAGTGTGGACAGCTAAACTTAAGTCTTAAGCATGGACCCAACCATTTGGCTTAATGACCTGGTTGTAGGAATAGACCTCGTCACTAAACTAGGAGCAGTTGTACACAAAAATGGGGAAGATTATCCCCGTTGAGATAAAGATATGAAGTCCCTGTTGTAGTATAATATATTAAAAATGGAGAGATTTTCCCAGTTGATGGCGTGCAAACATTATCTCCAAATCCTCTTTATGTTACATTTCATCGACATTATTAAAAGAGCAAACAATAGGAAATAAAAAGAACAAAATTTTGCTCACATTGAGGTGTATTTATGGTGCATCGTTGAATTTAATAGCTAGCATGGCAGATAGAGAGCCTTTCATTGCAGCTCAGTTGGACAGGATACCAGGCAGAAGAAAGACAGGAGGGAGGGTTTGCCTCCATTGCTTTCTGAAGCATATTTTTAGCATCTGGCCTTGTTTTAGGCTAATAAGTTTGTCTTCGGTTTCTTAACCAATCATATTATCTCCAGTAGATGTCACTCACGGTAATATCTGACACAGGTTGCAGTTAATTGTCTGTGGAGAAAGATGATGTATTCCTCAAAGGCCTCTCCTAATGGAGCACTCACCCCATGTCAGAAGTCTGTCGGCAGTAAAAGTAAGGACTCGATCTTAAATAAGCGTATGGCAGGCACTATGAATTTTTTCTCTAGCGCCTTTAAGGAGGAGCGAGGGAGAAGCTTTTCCATAGAGCTTTGGACAGATGCACTTCTGTTGGACCATTTGGTGAACATACGCTGTCTTAAAGCCAATCTGTTTCTTTCTTAATGATTTGTGTGCACTAATAGGATTTTACCCCGAAGGCCGTGAGGCGATCGTCACTGCGTAAATCCAGCCAGGCCTCAAATGTGCGGCGGCGTGCACGCTAAGGTGTCGTGGTGTAAGATTTCGATATTTTCTGCCCATCGAGCGGCGAGTCTTGCTGCCAATCCGTAGTGGTGCTAACATCTTGCACCGATGACTTCTTCCTTGCCGTAATTAATTCAAGCCACGGCGTGTCGTGACGCAGACGGCCTGGAAGGATCTCTGATGCAGGAACTACACGTGTGTGCGTGTGGCAGGCAGTGAGGGAAAGGTTGGCTGCGTCTGGGGCTGTGGCAGCGGTGAATTCAGCCTCCGAGGGTCAGGCGGCGATTAGCGCTCAGGGGCACCGACCAGGCTGATTTGTCCAGGTGAATAATCTTTTTTCTCTGTCAATTGTGCCAATTTTGGTGACCTGGGTTTCTACCCTGCTGCACGCACAGGCTCACATACAGCACATCGTTTGTGAGTGTGTGTCCTTTCTTTTTAATTTCTGTGGGGCTTTTTCTTACAAATGCAGAATAAATAGACGGATAGATAATTCATAGAGATATTTAAATGGATGTGCTGCTCTGTGAAAGCCTGACAGTGTACTAATTACTCTGTGAGAGTGTTTTGTCTTGAAGATTTAAGACGCTAGGGCTTCACTGAGAGATGGCCTTACCCCAGCTGTTCTCAAGTTGTGTGGCTTAAGGGTGAAACTGCTCTGAATTAATCACTTTTGAAGCCTTTTAAAAATATATATATTTAAAGTGAATTATTTTAATCTGAAATCACTCTTGTAACTTGTTAACGGGCTGTCTTGCTTGAGGGGTGTTTTATATGTTAATGCCATATGCTTTTCAGGACAGAGACAGAGAAAATCAGGAAATAATCAATCAGTCAGTCAGTCAATTAAAATTTTATTTCTCTTGTGCTTTTCCACGTGCCACTCATAAAATCCCTTTACAAAAAAATCCAAAACACATCCATTTTGCCCATATTGTGGAATTTGTTCCCAGACCACATTGTAAGAGAACAATTGGAAAATACTCCTGGAAATAACATCTGTAAATATTGCCTATAAATAATACTCTCGAATCCAGGGCAACAATATGGATGTAAAAAATAATATGTGGTCATTTAAAGGTGAATTTTTAAGGCCCCGTTCGCTTGGAACCGGAGAAAATGGGGCTGGTTAATAAAGCAACAAAGGAAGTGATCACGAAATAACCCTAAATGAATCATACGAGATAGCCTTAGGTGAGAGCGTGAAAACGTGTTACTATTTAATTCAGAAGTGTGGCGAGAGGTAAACGCAGGTGTACGAAATATACCCATCACTAAACAATAGATTTACCGTATATCCACCTAAAAATGGCCGGAAATGCGTATCAGTCAAAGAAATACGTAAACGCAATTATAATACTATACCCACATACCAAAGCACCATTACGCCACTGATTCAGGTTATCAATCAAAATAATGTGCAAAGTAATCTTGAATTAACCAAAAAGGCACAGGTCGGCTGCAGACGGCGGATAACACTGGCGCATTAGGGAGCGCAAACGTCCTGCATTTACACTGATCGCAGGCGGTTCCTGGGCATTAAGCCGGGAAGGGGGGTGGACGCATGTTTTTCTTTCCCTTTTTTATGGGTGCACGTCTGTCTTTTTAACAGTATGCTCTGCAAACAGGCCACAAAAAGTTGTATTTGGCTGTAAATAAATGATTTAGTTATGCGTTATTTAAGCCCGAAAATAATTTTTAACCTAACGTGACAATTTGGCTGAAATGAAATGCAAATTTGCTTGCCAGTCACATTTTAAAATATTGGCTTAAAAAGCCCATTTTAAATGGGCCGAAGTGTCAGCAAAATAACTAAAACCAGAAAATAAAATGGTGTCCCGAAAGACTAAAAAAGGGATTGTTTGATATTGTTTACAGAGCTGCAGATTTTTTTAATGCATATTTTTAATATTTCTGGTCGTATTTTTTTTTCCTTTTTCAAGTCAATCATGAAATCAGGCTGCAGAAACGCATAAAGGTTGCAGTCATTATTTCTTATTTCGGTACCTATGTAGTGCCCTGCAGTTATTTTGCTATATATATATATATATATATATATATATATATATATCTACTTATCAAGCCCAAGGAGCAGATTAATGACATGTATAAATTCGTACACCTTGAATTCACACCGCTCGAAAGGTGTGAAAATGACTTTGGAGAGTCGGCGAAGTGTTCAAATACACGCAATGTAATTACTAATATGCATTTTCGCATACTTAATTTGACGGACTTTTAGTTGGCTTGAGAAAATGTAGCGTTCTCCATCTAGAAAGTAGTGTAAATGACTGATTTGTTTAATTAATCAGGTCTTTCCTAGCAGGTTTGGCGAGATGGAAAAAAGCAGCAGGAGGTTTTAAAATAATTTGCACTATTATTTTAAGAGGTCTTTAAATCGGATCTTATCTGCGCGCCCGGCTGTATAATGTGAAAATTCAGTGGGCGGAAATAAAATGAGCCACGGCCAGGTTTTCGGAGCGCAGACGAGGATCCGAAACAGACGGGGGAGGCGGTGGCACGGCGCCCGGGCTCAGCAAACGGCGCCCCGGGTTTCTTATGCGCCGTAAGCCGACACCTAGGACTCGGCGGCCAGCCTTTCCGAGGTGTCCCGATCCCAGGGGGGCGATCGAGCCCATCGTAGCCGTTTGTGCCCGATCTGTGCAAAGAATTACAAGACGGGAAAAGATTTTGCCCTGGGGAACGCTTGCCTCCCGTCAATATGCCGGCATATCTAGTGTTCATTCTTTCTCAAATATACATTCATTTACCGTCAACAACGACTTTGTCTGCACTATCATAAGCACAAAGCGTCAGGCTAAGATTAATTATGAAACGTTTAGACAAGCCTGTGAGGACTATTGTATTGTGCGACATTTGGAACCTTTAAGGCACTTTTTTGGTGGTGGTGATTGGGGGGGGGTTGGTCTGTATTCAGATATGGGATATGTCACAATGTATTTTGATACAAAATGCTATAAAAGTGTATAAAAATTAACTACAAAATACAGACACCATGCACGCAAAGTATTAAAATAAACGGCAGTATTTTGTATCTTAAAGCATTATACATTACACATTTCTATAGTGGCTTGTTTCTTCACGAGCACACTTGCCGAAATGGCCATGCAAAACAGTAACGTTTTTTCACTACTAAACGAAACGATAAATGAACGAATATTAAGTGTCTGAAATACATCCCAACTATTTACATGAGCAATGAGGTAAGTCAATCGAATGAACAGTTAAACATAACTCTCTTTTTTGTGAAACAGATGCAAATAGCTAACAATAAAATGTAAAATAAAAATGATAAACACAGGTTAAATGCCTCACTCGCAACATCTTAAAAACTTAATCACAAATAGCCCTAAATGTTCGAAGCATTTTTCCACACATGACGTCATCACGCATCACGTGATACAAATGACGGGGGAAGTCTTTCGTGTATTTTCAAAAATACGAAATTACTGAACATCGAAGTATATGGATAAAGATTACATGATCGATTTGAATACAATTTTACATTTATGCATATTTTAAACACATTTATCAGAAATACTGCCTGCCCTTGTCTGCATTAATGTGTGCTTTCTGAATGGGACACACCAGTGCTTCTTGATTAATTCCTGAGAAAGACATGGCAACCGTTACCCTAATTGCAGTGAAGCAGCCCAATGAGTATTTAACACCAGGATCTAACCAGCTAGGCCTCCTTAAGCAGGAACTAGATACTAATTACTTGCCACACTGCACAAACAATAAAACAAAGACAGCACATCACTGTGTAACTGATATTGTAGGGCTGCTATTGTTGAAGTTGTAATTGAATGAATTATAGGCTTCCGAACAGGAATCACTAAGCAATTCAATTAGAGCCACACAACAAATCCAATTAAAATCACAAATACCAGTTATGCTCGTTATGGTTGCTGTCCGTGTGAGGCGCGGATAAAATCATATTTCCTGGTTTGTTCTCCTCCCCAGTGGGAAGAAATTGGGGAGGTGGATGAGAACTACTCCCCAATTCACACGTATCAGGTGTGCAAGGTGATGGAGCACAACCAGAACAACTGGCTTCAGACCAACTGGATTCTGACTGAGGGGGCGCAGAGGGTCTTTGTGGAGCTCAAGTTCACGCTGAGGGACTGCAACAGTCTCCCCGGGGGCCTAGGAACCTGCAAGGAGACCTTTAACATATTCTACTTCGAGTCGAATGAGAAGCAGGAGCGTGGCATCCGCGAGAGCGACTACGTAAAGATCGACACCATCGCAGCCGACGAGAGCTTCACGGAGCTGGACCTTGGCGATAGGGTGATGAAACTCAACACAGAAGTCAGGGACGTGGGGCCTCTGACCAAGAAGGGCTTCTACCTGGCCTTCCAGGATGTGGGGGCTTGCATCGCCCTGGTCTCCGTACGCGTCTTCTACAAGAAGTGCCCGGCCGTCGTCAAGAACCTGGCCCTCTTTCCGGATACCATCACTGGGGCGGACTCCTCTCAGCTCCTGGAGGTTTCGGGGATCTGCGTCAACATGTCGGTGGCAGAGGACCTTCCCAGAATGCACTGCAGCGCAGAGGGGGAGTGGCTGGTGCCCATTGGGAAGTGCATGTGCCAGCCAGGTTATGAAGAGCAGAATGGAACGTGCCAAGGTGGGTCCGTACACATGTACGTGTGTGTGTGCCAGTGTGTTACAGCACAGAATAGGTGTGACTGTCAGACGAATGTGACTATAAGTCTGCTGGTTTGGACAGCGTAAATAACAGAGCCATATATATAAATACCTAAGTGATGTTGCATTTAAATCAGGGTTGGGGAACCTGATCCATGGAGGGCTCGTACAGGTTTTTGAGATGACCTCTCAATCAGCCAATCACAGTGGATTCCTAGCACTGGAGTTGATTGAGAGGTCATCCCAAAAATCTGCACCCACACCGACTGTGTGACCAGGAAAATCCACATTAATAACCCGAAACAGGACAGTGAGTCTCACAAGGCAGCTGAATAGCTAAAATAAATAAAGTCACTTTTTTCCAATTTACATTTAAAATTATTTAGTGATGGATGGATTCGCAACTGTATAAGTGCCATAATTAATGAGCAGTAATTATACAGCCGGTTACGGATATGTCACTCACCGCAAATAAGTCATGATTACCTCGTTAATCTAAACGCAGCGAGTGCTTCCATATTGTAATTTGTCCAGCGAGCTTGTTGAATTTCTGATTACACGCTAAAGAGTTGGAGATGGCGGCAGGCGTGACAGGTGAAGCTCCCATTGTGGGGCTGTGACTTTATAGCCCACAAGACTGTAAAGCCTTCATTGGCTTCTCCCTACTAACATTGTGCCACATGGATAACGTTGAGGGGAAGAACCTTGTGTGAGTTTTTGACACTTTGAGATTGCCTCCCTATTTATGCATTAAAATGTGATGAGTCAGCACCTTCTCATAGGTAATGCAGGTATAGAATAACATCCCTTTATGGAATATGAATCGTCAAACTGTGCCTTGCATTTCCCTTGGCCTCAGGCCTGTACGACTCTCATGTTTTGTTCCAGTTTTTATTAAAATCCAGATCTAACTCTGGAGCAGCATATGTACCTTTCACTTCTTTGGTTCAAAGTTAAATTCCGTTTCTGAGTGAAATAAATTACGTTCTACTTACTACCAGCATGCCATTCCATGTAGCATGTCCTAGGCCTTGAGTACTGTGCTTTTTGAATAGACTCCAAGTGCTTCTGGACGCTGGAAGGACGTGTTTCTAGTACAGTGTCTTTCCTGTCGAATAATCTGTGTTTTCAGAGGTCCGAAAGTGTTCCGCGTATGCTCCCTATTTTACCGAAATGCCGGCACTGGATGGTTGTGTCAAAGTACATCAAAGCCCACGGTGTCAGCAGATAACCGACCAAATGCCAGGTAGTGAATTTAAGCAGGCAGTACAGTGGCTGTGAGGGTGGAGGGCGTTGCTGGCCGCCCTGCAGAGCTATCGGCTAGTCCGGGGATCCGGTTGCCAGTGAGTGCCAGCTGCTGGCAGATGGGAGGGTGACCTGCCTGGTGCTCTGAAAGGCCTCCTAATGACTGTGGTCACTCGCCCCGCTAACTCCTTCACTGATAATGGCCAAAAAATACTTTTAACTTTTGCTACTTAAAATAAAAGGGAAAAAGAACTAGTGTGGCAATTCAGATGGTAATTGCTCCTTGGAAGCTTGGTAAACTGGTCTTCACCAATGAGGGCCCCGGAATGCTCTAGAAACATTCACCACGCGGCGTTCTCGCACCGAAGATTGGGGGGGGCCCGCTGTGAAGACAATGGGCCAAGGAATCAGTATGCTGTCCCAGCACATCCGTCATAATGCACAGGTGCATGATGGGAAGAAACTGACAAAGCAACAGCTGGCCTTCGGTGGTGGTGGGGGGGTCATTGCATTGATTAATTAGTTGAGGGAACAAAAAAGACGGCGGGCTGAACGGGCCTGTCACTGGAACAGCTTGGTTCCGGCACCCTTTGGGCTCCAACTTCTGGGTGATGCTCTGACTGCAGCGGCTGAACTGCAGACGGACGCTAATTGATTTTTTTTTGGGTCAGACCGGGAGCCCGGATATTTAAATTCAGGCCCCATATGGAGTGTGATACGCAGGCGCAGCCTGACCTTTCGGGCGACGTTGATTTATCGACGGGACGCAGCTTCCTGGTCGTCAGCGTCCCCGGCGTGCGGTTCCGATGGCGCAAGGCCGAGCTTCCTCCAGTAGCCGCCGCTTCTCTGTGGCTCTTACCGTAGCCTTCGGTCACTGGGTACCTCAGAAGCGAGCCAGTGGGGCCCTCGTGCGAACGTACCTGTGCCCTCGTGCGAGCCGTACCTGTGTGCGTGCTGGCCCACTCCCAGCATGTGTGTGAACACCCAGCCAAAGTTTCTATTTTCCCACGTTTGTGTCTCTAGCCTCCAGTAAACAGATCCTTATGCCAGTTTCCATGGTAACCCAAGACCTCGCTTCAATCTCTGACATTCAAACGCATTAAATTCTGAATTTTTCTCCAGTTAGCAAGGCGGGTGCACAGGGATGCAAACTGGGATGATCGTCTTTTTTTCTTCAAACTAAAATTTAGTGTAAGTGCATTTACAACACAGCATCAAATATTAAACTTAGACCTTGTACAACCTGCCTGCATATCCTCCTTATAT
The DNA here is from genome assembly GCA_019775955.2 of Pollimyrus isidori. Classification (NCBI taxonomy): domain Eukaryota; kingdom Metazoa; phylum Chordata; class Actinopteri; order Osteoglossiformes; family Mormyridae; genus Pollimyrus; species Pollimyrus isidori. The sequence continues at coordinate 23,130,839 of JABFDZ020000118.1, read as the reverse complement.
CGTTTATTCATATATCCACAAATATATACATGCCATGTATTTTCAATATATGTTGTATTATCTGAGTTATAACTGTTTTGGGGGGAAATGAGCATTGTAAAGCAGACCAACCTCAAAATAAAAGCCTGCGGTTCTTGCTATAAAATTTTTCAACAAACACACACACACACACACACACACACACACACATATATATATATAGAAATTATTTTGTTTCTTTTTTTTATACATGCACTCATACATACACAAATATGCACACACATTTATTGTTTATGTGTAAAATGGGCCCTTTTTGCCAGTCATGCCCCAGCAAGGTCTCGACCCACTCGGCAGAGATTCGTGTCATCGAGCAGCCAATGCTCTGTGAGACAATCAACCCCAGAAATTTACCGTTGCTCCGTCATGGTCCGGCGAGGAAATCCCCGTCGTCGCTCACTCGTTTACCAGCCAGTGCGGCGCAGCCCTCCGGCTCCAGGATCTGTTAGGCACCGTTGCCGGGGGGGGGCCGTTCCACCCATGAATTTTTGGTTTCGTTTTCCTGTATGAGGAAGTTGCATCAAATGCAGCGTGAATGGGGAGGTGGCTCTTTGTCCCGCCGCCGCTCTGATTTCCATGCGCCGTCTGCGGATGCAGCGTGCGCCGCCCATACTTTCGTGTTCATGGGCGATCGGCCCATCCGGTCCCCCGCCCCCCCACCACCCGTCCTCACAGTCCCGCGGGTGTTTCTCCACAGATGAAGTAAATAATCTAAAAGGCTCTGAATATCCCAGTGCAGGTTGTTCTGACTGTCATTCAGACACCAGCGAACAGAAAACCCTGGAAGCAAAGAGCTATCGAGCCAAATCATCTGGAGAAGGTTTTGGATTCCATAATATTGGGGTAAAGGAGAGGTTAGAGTTTCTGTCTGCTGGGCAGCCGGAGACCCCACCAGCCAGACAGCAGCCCTCGGGACGCCCTCCTCATCCACCTATGCCACTTTAATGTACACTAGGCCACTAATCAGGTCCTATCATATTATGCTCAGATTATGCAAATTTTGCTTCTTCCGGTTGCAGGACATTGTCATGTTTTGCTGAACATGTTTTGTTACAGAAGCTGCACTGTACTTTTATTCGTGATGTTATTTGTTTGGGATTTGTGTGCCTGAAGTTTCTGCCTGCCCCGTTGGGAGCACCGTCGTCTTCTCTGGCCGTGTGCTTGTATCTGCGCTCTGCGTCCCTTTTTTGATCAGCGACGAGAGCCCCCACTCCCCCATTCCGAGAGACAACCGCTGGTACAGCGGGAATAAATGAGGGCCGCTTGCCGCATTTTCAGCAGCGCAGAGCGATCTTGGATCTCGAAAATCAATCCCGAGTTTGACCTTTCGTTTATGCGCGATCCATTAAAAAATGCTAACGCTTGGGATCGACGTGGGGTGTCTGAGGGAGCCTTTAATACCTCTGGCTGGCTTTGTGGGCGCAGGGGAGCTGAATGCCCTCCCCCGCCGTGCGCCACCCCGGTCGTGTGTCCATGTCCCTCCTCAGTGGAAAGGCCTGTGTCACCAGGACGAACATGCTTGTTTGGAGCACCGATATGCGGTTTTTAGCCTGATAATTTAATCCTTTAAACACTCACCGTGACCAAGCTGTGCTACTATAAACCAGTCTTCCCAACACCCATGCAGAGAAAACATACAGATTAACCCAAAAAGTGATCTTCTTTCTAAATCCCAGTATCCACTCTGGTGAATGAAGCATTTCTTGACTTATCAAAAACAGGCTGAATTGTCTTTGATAATAAAATAATTGACATGATTCTGTTCTGCTTTAATTTGCTTGAAACAAAAATATTAATCCTAAAACGTGTCATTTATGAAAGGGGGTTATGAAAAAGTCACGTACGGCTTAAAAGGCAGACGATTTAGTTGATTATGTACCCTTTTTAAATGATTATTTCTGGAATGTGTTCCATGAATAATTCCTTTCTCGCAAAGAGTGTGATGAATTACGAAGTTTTGTGACCCAGTTTTGTGTCCAGGCCCTACTCTGCGTATAAAACGGGCGCTTTGCTTTAATGGCAAACCATGAGGTTCACCCAGTGTCCTGAACTGCCCCAGTGTCGAACCGCCAAACCCTCCGCACGCAAATCCTGCTTCGGAACGTTGTTGGACCTTTTTTTTTTTTGCAGAACAAAAAAATAAATAAAGGTAGGCCTTCAACAGCAAAGCTAAAACAAACGACTACATGAATGTTTATTAAAGGGCAGGAGGGACAGCTTATGATCTGCGCTGTTTGAACAGGGGACTGGAATGATCCGTTATCAATTCATGAAGCTTGTCATTTGCAAACAGCCAGGTTTTAGAAAAAATGCTCCGTGTTGCACAGGCAAGGCATATTATTGGTGGTGCATCACAATCAAAATGTATTTTTCTATTTTTAATTTGCACGGTTTTCACAGTGTGTCAGGAATGTGCCACAGAAATACAGATCAGAGGTCCTCTGGCCTTCGTGTGGGGGAGGGACACTGGGCAGGGCGGGACTCAGCCAAACGCGGTGTGCGTCCTGTTGATGGATATTCTTCAGCAGCCACTAACCCCAGACCTCCCAGTCCCTGGCGACTCAGACTTATTTTAAATGCTAGCAGTAAAGCAGCGGGAAAAAGTGAATACTTGGACAATGGCTAAAGCTATATTTACATCTCATCTGCATCAGACACTAAATACATTTACTTTGCATCAGTCACTTGACTCTTTATCAGAAGTCGCGCCTAATTTATCGCTATTAGCATGCAGAATGTACGTCCCATTCTCACTGGCAGCTTATTGAAATCAGTGTGGATTAAGTGTTAATTAGAACCAGAAGCGCCTGCACTCCTGCTCTCTCATCACGGGCACGTCACTATACCGTTGTGCCATTACTCTAAGCTGCATGCTCATTCAAGATGCTCACTTACAAGGCCGCCCGTGAAACAAGGTCAGAAATACTCAGAGTTCAGACCATCGATACGGCTCACTGGGAATGATTGAGTTTTGATAAGGTGACATGCAGTCTGCCGTTTACAGTTTTTAGCCGTTTGGCTACAGGCTAAGAGGGGGAACAAGTAACTCGCACATTAGAATGGGCCAATTGTAGTCCAGAGGCATTCAGAAAACCTTTATCTAGGAAGCTCTTGATCTCCTATGATGTACCCTTTGCTTTCATTCTTGTTATCGGCTGCTGAGGGAGGCGTTGAGCCGGATCCGGTGAGTGGCTCGGGTAGGAACATGGCGATGTGAGGAGGCAACCCGCATTCCAAAACGAAAGCGTCCCACGATGTCCCCAGGGCAGCGTGCCGCAGATATTACGTCATATCTGGGCCCTGAGCCTCTGCTGTCTAAACACTCCAGATCTAGACATTGTTTAACATCCGACATTCTCTGGCAATTTGGAGCAATTAAATGTTTTTCAAAATGGAATACTCTAGAATTTCCTGAGGATTCTCAAGCCCTGATTTGAAAAGATTTGTCTAGATTCTCTATAATTTCTATGTACATTTTGCATTGTAAACTCTAGTATCGGTAGCATTTAAACACTACCTGCAGAATGTTTACTGTTTTCATATTGCAAATGACTTGCGTCAAATCCCGATTTACCAGCTGAATAGATGCATATATGTTTATACGTATCACCTGAGATTTAAAAATAAAAAATAATGACTATGTTTTAAGAAGCAACAGATGGTAAAATCATATTATATTGAATGGAAATATTTTGGTCGTTACTTGGCTGATATTTTTACTGCAATGTTTCAGCCTTGGAAAAAAACAAATGACAACAAGAAAATAGACCAGAAGACCTGAATCCACAGCACACCTTGCGAACTAAACTGATTTATCACCAGAAGTGCTGTTCTCTACATTTAGAGGTGGAGGTGGGGGAGAATGATCTAGAGTCTGATTCGTGAACCATTAAAAGTTCAGGGCTCCGCGGGGAGTCCGGCATCACAGGGTACTGTCAGTGTTGGCTTGTCGCTTTTTTCCATTAATTATTTATTTCCCCCTCATTCGTATTTATTTATTTACTCTATAGTGGCAGGTTCCTGGAGCCGTGCATTTGGCTGATGCCCTGTAATGGGATGGGGTGGGCTGGGGGGGGGTGATGCGGATAGCGCTCAGGCCTGTCCGTATTTATGTCACGTCCATTGGAAGCTGCGGAGACCCAAGCACAGTGCAAGCATAGATGTGCAGTGGGGAATGGTTTCGTACTGCCTGATGAGGTTCTACCCCATTCCATCCCATCCTGCCCCATCTCACCCCATCCTGTCCAATCCCACTCCATTCTGCCCCATTCTACCCCATCCTGCCCTATCTCGCTCCATTCTGCCCCATTCTATCCCATTTCGCTCCATCCCACTCCATTCTGCCCCATTCTACCCCATCCTGCCCTATCTCGCTCCATTATGCCCCATTCTACCCCATTTCGCTCCATCCCGCCCCATCCTGCCCTTTCCCACCCCATTCTGCCCCATCCTGCCCTATCCCACTCCATTCTGCCCCATTATATCCCATTTCACTCCATCCTGCCCAATTCTTCCCCGTCCCACACCATTCTGCCCCAATCTGCCCCATCCCACCCCATTCTGTCCCATCCCTCAACATAACTTCCCAATCAACCCCATTCTGTACCACCTAGCTGCATCTGCCCCATCCCACCCCATCCTACCCCAGCATACCCAGCCTTTTTAAACTGCCCCTTCTGTTATGAAGGTTTAAGTGCCTCCTGAAGGCCTTATAGACCTGCGACAGTTAAACTGCAGCTCCGATAAAGTGCTTTCCCTTTTTATCCTGAGCCCCTGTTGATAAAATATTTAATATTTAGCTTTTATTAAAGCGCCGGGGCTTCCTTTGCTCTGCAGCCGCAGTGATGCTGCTTCAGAAACCAGAGAGGCGGTCAAAACAACCCGCATCAAGCCTGTCCAACGTTTATGTGTATTTGTGTGTGTCACTGTGCGTGTGTGGGCATGTGTGTGTGTCAGTGTGGGTGTGTGAGCATGTATGTGTGAGTGAAAAAGAGAGAGAGCACGTGTGTGTCTCAGTGGGTTTGCATTTGCCACATTGTCGGGGCCAAATTCCCCCACAATATGGTAAAACCTGTTATTTTTCAGCTTCTGTGGACATTTTTCAGGTGCCCACAGTATAGACATCAGTTTATAAAAATCTGTGAATGCAATGGAAAAGCTAAAATGCGAAGAATCTTATATTTTGTTTGGTTAGTTATGGTTAAGGTTAGGGCTGCGTAGGGCTTTGGATTATCATAGTTAGAATTAGGGCTTGCCCATAGAGAGTCCCCACAATGATAGGAATATGAGAATGGTGTGTGTGTGTGTGTGTGTGTGTGTGTGTGTGTGTGTGTGTGTGCCCTGTGACAAACTGGCATCCCAGCCAGGCTGCTCTCCTGCCTCGTGGCCCTACGCTGCCTGGGAAATGCTGCTGAAAGTTGGATGGATGATATCTGAACACACAACTTGACTTTTAACATTATAGTTTATTATATCAGAACATTATTATGTTTGAATGCATGCAGATATTTTCTAATAAAGGAAACAGAAAAAAAATGAAATGCCTATTCATAGTGGTTTTGCCCACTGGGCTGTCCTTGTATTAGATGCTGTGCTGGGTCTGTGTTCATGGAGAGTGTAGACGAGTCTGGCCTGTCAACTTTGGTCAGCTGGTCATGATATTTTCAATTCAAGACAAATCTGCACACTCATTTATATGCATGCAACAGTTTTATTATCTTGTAAATAGTCTGAAGGGTGTGCAAACTACCCCAACAATTTTGATGTAGCTACTTTTATGTTTATAGTGGAATAATTTACAGTAAGATTCCTTGCATGAGCGTGAGAGTCTGTAAGCGTGAGAGTCACGCCAGATGCAGGAGAGCTAGAAAACCTAGTGCAAATAGTTTGCTGTTAACCCAAATGTCATATAGATTGAAAGACTGTAACTTTTCCCGTTTAAGTGAAGGGAAGACCCACAATGTAAATGATGGAGCTTTTGCTCAGATTAAAATTCAGACATATTTGAACAGGAGAACCTCTGCCTCCACTGAAAGGGCAGAGATATTAATATTAATTAGCTCTGCGGGCTCCTTGATCTCCGCTGATGGTGAGGGTCCGTGTGTACAAAATGCGGCTGCTTTATCCGACTCACCCTTGTGATCTCGGCGATGGGATGCTCGTTACTATGGCGCTGCTGGCTCTTCATGCGCAGAATGCAGCGCCCCCCAAGGCAAAGCTGCTCTGATTTATTCCTGCTGGGAGCGGCTAACAGCTCTGGGTTTAAATCTGTTTGTTTAACACGGAGGGATCAGCCAACGGTTTGTTTCTCCACAACGGCTCCTGGCAGACGCCGGCGACAGCTGAGCAACTCTGATCGCTCTCGCCGGGTCGCCCGTTTTCCACCGGCGTGCAGAGTTCGCTTAATTCTAAGCCGCGCCGCTGCCTTTCCAGGGACGGCCGCGTACCCAGCACACATCGAGCACACATCCTCGCAGGATCGTCATTATCCTCGCCGCAATCTAATTCGATAATTAGTTAATTCATTTTCTTTTAAAAACAAAATCATTCATAGCCCAATAGTTGCTGACTCAAGTCACGAAAACGATTGTGCTTTATGAAATACGGATTTAAATAAAACTAAACGTAAAAATAGATGTTTTGTTTTTTGGTTGAGCTCAATAAATGTGAAATAAAATGAACTGAATAAAAATAAGAACTATGAACTATTGGGTTACACTGTAACACTAAAGAAGGATAGGGATGAACAGCAGGGGGTGCTGTTGTGAGATTGTAGAAACTGGAGGTGACTGGGAGATGGTCAGACACCCCTGAAGCTTCCTTTCCTTCATCTTCCCACAGACCCACAGTCTGCCCATACTTGCATACCCACTACCTCAAGCACGCGTTAATGGGTGCTTAATGACGGAAAGGGCACATCTCGATCAGGATGTTTATGAGTTTACCTGTCTGTCAAATCGTCTCGGGCATTGCGATTATACACGGTCTGCTGGCAGTTTATTTGCAAATTAAAATTTCCGAGGAACCTGGAGTAAGAGTTTGGTGACGTGACCCTACAATGACCCGAATCACTACTGTGTCAGACTTGTGTTATTGCTGTATATATAGGGCGTCTTGGCATATTTGAAATGACTCTTTCATAATCTTTTACATCGGTGTTTCAAGGCTTAAAAATGACATTCAAGTATATTGCCCGGGTTTTATTGCCTGATGCCGTGGTTGAACCTTTCGTCACTGTAGAGATACATGCGGAAATGAAGGGGTCCTGAAATGCAGTCTCATCAGCAGATTAAATTCGATGGCTGGCCTTCAGCTGGATCTCTGATTGCATGGCCTTCCAGTCTGCGGGGCAGATTAATTACTCATTAACCTTTGAGGGCTGTGTTCAGGATGTCAGTTACCGCCGTGTCATCAGAGGGACGCGCTGTCGGGAGGGGTTTGGCTGAACCCCCGCCCCCTTCTCCTTAGCCTATTAAAACCAGATTCAGAATGAAGAGGAAACTATATGATCTGATTGGGTGACATGGTACTGACACTTTTACTGGTGGTGCTTAAGGTGGCAGCCAACCCCACTTGGAGAGGGGGACCGGAGAGCTGTAACAGGTACCAAGTAACATTACCTGCCTTGGGGGGTGTGTTTCCCAGGTGACACTGTTCTGTAAATAAATTAAGATCCTTGCAACGTTTTCATCTCTGCTCTGGGGTGGCAGAGTGGGGGAGGGGATTGACACCAGACACAGAATGGAAGATCTTCTCACACTTGAGGAGAGGAACTGAGATGTGGAAAGTAAACTTCTGCCCCCCATAGGGGCCCCCTTCCTTACTTCCTTACCTCATCATAGAGGATCATTTCCCGGCCGTTAAGCATGACGGATCATCAGACTCACCGCTCTTCAGGAGTTAACGAGATCACTTTCCTTTGTGGAACACATCTTTGTGGGAAGCCTGTGCGCCCCTTGGGCTGTGACCCCAAATGTTTTCATGATGAAAAGGCCCATGTGTGCATATTCATTTTAGGGTGTGAATGTGACTGAATCCCTTGCCGTAGCTCTGTGGATGCTGATGGGCTCCTGAAATGCAGAGTGCTCTGAACGTCCAGCGAGGCCATCATGTGAAAGGTCTCCTCTCCCTTCAGGCTCCTCCCTCCTGCTTTTTAAGATGTAATATCCTCACATTCCTCTCTGATTCACCTGGATGTCTATTCTGTGGTGCATTTACTCAGTTGTTATGGGGGTAAAAAGGCCTTCTTTTTGCCCCAGGGAAAGGCTGAATCACTGGGAACATGAAGAGGGGTCTTTCGGGTGCTGTCGCCCCTCGGGGTGTTCATGCCCCCAGGATTACCGCGTGTTGCTTGTTGGATTAGGCAGGGCTGCCCTTAGGCGAGCAGCTGCTTTGGGATGACCTCAGAACCATACCTGGGCCCGGTCATCCCAAAAATATCTTTTTCCTGAGTTTTCCCCATATGAGAAGGTAGGTTGGTACCTTCAAGGTGCTGAGGAGGCTGTGAGTGATAAAAGCCCCCCCCCCCCCAAAAAAAAAAAAAACTTTTTATGCCTTCCGGAGAACAGTGTGAACGCGTCTCTGCTGGGGTATAGATGTTCTCCAGCGGAGGAGACACGGGGGCCTCTTGAGGGTGGGGGGGTGTGACAATAATATTTCATTTCCTCTGTCTGTCTGATAGAGGCTGATTGAAACCCTCCACCCCCCTCTCAGCGCAAGGGGGAGTGAAAGGAGTAGGATTCTTAGATCCAGATACAACAAATAATTCCTTTTTTCTTTCACTGGGGGGATTGGGGATTGGGGCTTGGCGCGTTTAAGGCTGTGCGACATGATGTCAGCAGGGTCGCTGATGGCGAGATCCATTGTGATTCGCCAGTGACTCAGTTCCCTGTTAACTCACCCATCCTGCTGAATGTTATGCTAACCAGTCTAACCAGAGACCAGTTAGCTCATCTGTCCAGTCCATTAATGCATCTGATTGCTTTAATGCTCTTGTTGCCAATTCACCTGTCCTGCTAATACTCACCTTCGTCAGCCGGCCTGAGCCGCTGAATGACCTGATAACTCACATATCCCGCCCCTTCATCATGTCCAGTAGCCCATGCAGAGTTTCCCACCATCCCGGTCAAGTAGTCTTACCTGCTCAATGACGCCCCTGTTAATCTGCATAACACAGGCTGTTAGTCTATCTGTCCTCTCTGCTAAACTGCCTAACTAGCCGTCATGTCCGTTATCCTCTGTCACCTGTTACTTCACTTCGACCAAAGTGACCCCTTTAATAATATTCTATGGGCACAGACATCAAAAAATATATTGTGCTGAATGTTTTCTAAGCCATTTATTTCTTATGTCTTGTAGCGCCCCCGACTAGTGCTTGCTCCCTTGCCACTTGGTTTAAAAAAACCCAGAATCGCTCCTGACTTTGACATCCCCCCCCAAGGGAGAGGATTTAATAAAGATGAGAAGGTTATGCCCTTATTTAATCATAATGACAAATGACTTAATTTAACCTATATTGAACCCAGCTGACTTTAGGTAACTGTTGTTTTCCTGATGTGTCTGGTAGACCATGTGACCACCGTAACCCTAGCGACCCTGAAGGCCAGCAATTCCGTAGCGTCTTTCCTTACTGCCTCCTGTTTATTTGCCATCCCTAACGTGGACTCATGCCTTCCTTTGCGAGGTGGGTGTACAAGTTTCACAGAGTTAACTCGCTGGGTTAACAAACCCTGATTGTGACAATCAGGGTCAATCGGTACATGACAGTGGTTATCAACTTTGTAAGTCAACATCAGGGTTTATCTGTCCGAGTTTGCATAAAAGGGACAGTGCTCGTGTTGCAAACTAAAGATGCTAGACTTGCCCTTTGACATGCTGGAGGTAGGTGATACCCACCCCACCCAGCAAACTCTTCCATCCATCCATTTTCAAAACCGCTTATCCTACTGGGTCGCGGGGGGTCTGGAGTCTATCCCGAAAGCAACGGGCACGAGGCAGGGAACAACCCTGGATGGGGGGGCAGCCCATCACAGGGCACACTCACACACCAACCGCTCACACATGCACACCTACGGGCAATTTGGCAACTCCAATAATCAGCCTAACCAACAGTGCTAACCACCGCACCACCATGCCGTCCCCCACGCAGGAACCGCCCCAATAAATTTTATCTGCCTCTGGCAAGTGTCCTCAAAGGGACAAGCAAAGAATATCGGTGTTGGGATGAAACTATTTAATTTCATCAGAGTATCAGATGAAAAGAGAAGAATTTGTATTCCTCATAACTATTTAGTCAAAGGTTGGCTCTCGTATTGCCTGGTTTTTGGTGAAGAGGCAGGTCACACATATTTTTTTGGGAAAGGACTTGGACTAAAGCACCTGTTCTAAGCTAATATATATCTGCATTGGCTTGTGCATGTCTCAGACGCGTCCTCATCAGGGGGAGGGAGGGGCTGCATCCATCCTCTGGCTCGTTGAGAGGTTGTTCCCAGGCCTGATGCACAACTGTCTGCAGGTGGGTACCTCGTGAGATTTGTGTGACGCGTGTGACTCACGGCGCCCAGTGGGGACAGACACGCATCGCGGACTGGGCCGGCCCGGCTTGGCTTGGCCGTGAGCAGTACTTATTGCTCCAATCGCAGGGGAGCGAAACGTGGACACCTGCTGGGCTGGGATCCCACACACATGCCTCTCCTGGTTAATGCCCCATGACGGGGGACAAGGGTCTGTCAAGGTGAATTGCTTACTGCCTTCAAGAAGGTTCCTCACTGGTGTCTGGGAAGCAAGGATCATGTGATGCTTGGAGCAGGCCGACTATTTTATTACTGCTGCTCTCTGAGTGATTTGGGACAGATTTGGGACAAATTGGGGGCAGGAAACCAAAAATAAACCAAGAGACAGATGCTGGGGTTAGGATCCATAGTAGTCTGGGTTCTCAGGGTTGTGGTTCGTACCGTAAGTGTGTAAACGATGTTGAGTACCCCCACCCCCCATCCCTTCTTAAAGGTGCTTCATCAGGGCTCTGTAGCATCCATCTTGTGCCATGACTAAATGTTCTTTTGTGGTAAGGGGAGAGGGGTGCTTTAGGACCCTGGAAGCGACTCAGGGGATACGTGTGACAAGCGGAATATGAACTGTGGCTATGAACAGGGGGTGATGATTAAATGCCAGGGATTCATTGCGCTTTAAACAGCAGTGGGTGGAGTTCCATCCCACCGCCATGTAATCCAATTGGTTACCTGCAAACCACATTACTGCACTCTCACATGGGCTGTTATTTAATTTGAGGTCGTCTGTGGGGGCAGCCCATTTCAGCACCACGCTACCATGGGGTGGTGGGGGCAGACGTTCCGTTGATTGAAGGGATGGAACACGCAACCCCACCCCCCCCAGCTGGTTTAGGGTGGCAGATGGCAGTAAGCTGGGGGGGCAGCGCATTAAAATGACTGTCTGCGAGGGTGAGTGGTTCGTGACCCAGGGGTGGAGCGTTTTTATTTCAGGGACTCCTGGTCCTACAGTCCCTTCCACCAAGCAAAACATTGCTGAAAGAAGAGATGATGAAATAAATTGTAATGCGAAATAAACCTGACATTTTAAAGGTAAAGTAGAATGGATGGTGTTGGATAAGCCAGGCTATGTGTCTGTCCTCAGTGGACCTCCCTCTTTGGAATGGGCTTGAGACAAATAACCAGTCAGAGAAGCATTGAAAGCTGGCAGGGGAGGGTCATTGAGCGAGCTTGGCCAATCAGAGAAGAGATAAAATGACCTCTAATGCTAATTTAACAGGCTCTATTATATAAAATAATGTGGGGAATGTAGTACCACACATTGCACCACTGCAGGATGGCTAAAAATATGGAATTAAATAAACCGATGCAGCTAGAAAGATTTAGGGGGGTTCCGGAAGCTTTTGAGTTTCCATGGTGAATCCATGCTACCTGTGTGGAGAGGAGCAAAGGTTAGAGTCACTTCCCGCATCCCCATGCCGAGACTGCGCCGTGTCCCCCTGCAAGAGGCTGCTGATGAAAACCCCCACGTTGCGACAGCGGGCCCCATGGCGGCCACCTTTGGCCGCTGATCAGAAGTAAAGCGTGTTTCCATTAACGAGAGGCTGTGTGGGGCCCATTTGAAGGGCCGTTTGTCAGCTGGCGCAGCAGGACAGAGGCTAATGGTAATTGCAAGGTCGCTGTGAGCGCCCGGTGATTTGAAGTGGATTCCTTCTACGAAGCGGAGCTCCTGACAGGCCATTAACAGACGGCCAGCCCTGGCGGAGTCGTGGCAGTGACGGAAGCACGGAAGGGACAAACTGCACAGGGGCCCGAGCGAATGGGAATGAGGAATGAGGATCTTCATTTGCATTACAGCAGAAGTTCTTACATATGGATTCGCGCTGCCCAGATATATCAGTAAATTCAGTGGTGGCGATCCTTCTGGGGCGTCTGAAATAAAGCTACATTCCTAAATGAATTGCAAAGAAAGATCTTTTATAGATCAGCCAGTCAGCACAAGATGAAAGCGGGTTTTTCTTACCCATCTCCTGCTAACTGTTTTGGGGGAGAGGATCGGGGTCATTGTTTTGAAACCTATTGATTTTTGCCATGGAGTTAAAATGCCAGCGAGGCCTTGGGGTATGACGCAGGCGCAGGGGGTAGGGGGGTGGCTGGCTGGGGGTGGGAAAAGCGGGGCTTTTTTTTAAGCATTGTACATGTGGGAGTCAGAGGTCAACACACCAACAGGGTACCCGCCAGGCATCTGGATAGGAGCACATTGCACTCCCCTTTACTGAGCCACTCGCTTGCCTCAAGACTGCCCAGCATGTCAGGTAGGGCTAAAGTCCGGAATGTTCCCTGCAGCAAAACACATGCATTTCACCAGCTCTGCCAATTAGAGTAGAACACCGTGAAGTATCGACTTTACAGCACGATGCTACAAGAGTTGCTTTTATTTTGTGCTGATCGATCAACCCACAAAGTTTCACCCATAACAATAATGTAAATGTTACATTTAAAAGTGTACCATCTTTGGGCTGATGTATAAATGTACATTTTAAAACAGATGGGTATAGTCTACATAAATGAGTGGTAAGACCTGTTAATTTCCTGTTTTTTAATCACTTCCAGTTGCCTAAGATCCTTGCTAAGATCATTCTGAACAGGACCCATAATTACTACCAGCGACCAGCTCATCTATCAGTGACCAGACCAGACTAGTTTTACGCCTAAGGCGTCTGCCATCGACTGCATCCTGGCACTCTCTTCGAGTGCAAAAGCAAACATTGGGAAAGTTCCTTTGCAGCCTTTGTTCATTTTTGTAAAGCATTCAGCTCAGATGATTGAGCTGCCCTGTGGGAAATCCTGAGAATTTGTGGGATCCCCTTGAAGATGCTGGACTTCATACGGGTACTGTGACCGCTATGCAGAATGGAGGCAGAACCTCTACATTCTTCCCAGTTGATTCTGGAGTTTCCCAGAGGTGTGTTCTTGCTCCAACTCTGTTCAATGCTTGCATGGACTGGGTGTTGGGCTGGGTCGTGCGGTCTAGCAGCTCTGGGGCATCCATCCAGAAAGATTCACCGATATTGCTGTGATCTTAGCGAGGTCCTGGATTAAAAAAATCCAAGATCCAGGCCTTTAATCACCTCTTGGGCACAGCCATCAGCAGTGTGTCTGTCTGTGGAGAGAACGTCGACTGCTTCAAGAGATTCACATTCCTCGGCAGCAACATTCATGTCTCTGGTGACTCTTCCTATGAAGTCAGCAGATGGATTGGGAGAACATGGGGCGTTATGAGGTCACTATAAAGGGGTGTGTGGTGATCCTGATATCTTTGCAAGAGGATGAAGGCCCAAGTCTTTAGAATCCCAGTCCTATTCAGCGACTTGAGATGAAGACTGGACTCCTTCGGTACTGTGTCTCTTCAGAGGATTATTGGGTACGGCTGGTTTGACTTTGTGTCGGCCTTGTGGTGCATTTCCCTGAGGGTAATCTGGCTTGAGGACCTGAGCAGCTGAACCAAGGGGACACCCACATAACACCTGACTGTGGCAGATAGACGGACATTTCCAGAGGATGGGGCTGGACCACGTGTCAGCCTGGGGGGGTTGCCAACCATGATCCCAAGGTGTTTCATCATGTCTGTGGGTAATGATTTGTACCAGTGCATGCTCCTCAACCTGACCTGAGCTGCCCTATTTCATTTAAATGTCCATCCCCTACCTTGCATCCTTTGATGGTCACTATATTATGTAGGGGATTAGGCTGATTTTGGTTTGTAATATTAGGCTCTTTCAGTGGTTTTGGGGTGGTGGTGGCAGAATAGAGCTCCTAGGAAAATGACAGGGTGACCCTGACCTCTGCTTTTCTGAGGTGTGGGGGGTGGGGGAAGTCACTCTGCCATTCCCTCACCTTCTTCCTCAAAGTGAGTGTATCAACCGCCTCTCTGAGCAGGTCAGCAACCCCTCCAGACAAGGGTGTCCGCTGCAAATGCAGCTGGGTGTTTGCCGGTGGGCGTTTGGGGTTTTAACTAAGCGGGGCCGAATGTTATGTGTGTTCTGCTATTGGTGTCAGTCCTGCCTCCTTCACTGTGTGACGTCAAGGGAGTCCCCTAGTGGCCCGGCCCGGCCCAATGCTCCTGGTGCCGCACTCCTCGGCGCCTCCTGGCACGGACCGTGCTGCTCATCCATCTTCTTTTACTGCGATAAATGATCCAGATTTATTTTGGCCTGTCAGGAATACCGGAGCACCTGGCGCTGGCGATGAAATTAGCTCCGGAAATGCGCATGTGTGCTGTGATTGATGCTTAATACCAGATTATTTTATATTTAAATACCCTCCCGGCACCAGAGGACACGGGGGGAGAGAGAATCACCTGCCATGTAGAAAATGATCCGGCCTACCATCACTGTGCTGCCAGAAAGCGGGACCCGGCCACGTGCGAACAAGCCATTTAAGACGGCAGCACTGATAGTGTTTGATAATCATGCAAATCAGCGCCGGTAAATGTCCCGACAGCCGGCTCGCTCGCGTTTGCTCCCTGGCGTCAGCAAAGTGCTGACTGGTAAAAGCGAAATGCCTCCCACTCCCTGAGTATGACCTTTTTAAGATTAAGGTTCTCTTAGCTGGGATTAGGGCTTTGCTCAGAGAAATGAATGGATGATCCCCACAAAGATATCAAAACAAACGTGTGTGTGGGTGCGGGCGTTTTCTCCATTTCCTCCACAAAACATGCCCCATTTAACATTCTCACTTCTTGCTGACCTAACATTATTTTTTATTATTCATTTACTTCAGCATTCTTTTCTCCCATATCAAAGACAATGGTGGGCACAGTTTCTCATGGTGATATAATCCACAGTGAATATATAAAACCGTGTGACGTGCGGCAGCCGTTCGGGTCGCTGAGCTGTACAGGTATTTACAGGCTTCAGCTCACGCCCCACCACTTGAGGGCCACGTCCAGCTCACGCCCCACCACTTGAGGGCCACGTCCAGCTCACGCCCCACCACTTGAGGGCCACGTCCAGCTCACGCCCC
>JABFDZ020000118.1:23097388-23108731 GCA_019775955.2 Pollimyrus isidori | reverse complement strand
CCCCCCCCCCCCCCCCCCCCCCCCCCCCCCCCCCCCCCCCCCCCCCCCCCCCCCCCACCCTGAAACCTCCAGCCTGCTTCCCTTTGCTCTTTTGTGAGAAATATGTCCGATTTCAGACTTAAGAAAGGAAATCAAGCATCTCTGGCTGAGTGAAATATAAAAGCTTCCTACACCTCAAGGTTATTTTGTGTACAGCACTGAGTTCTGTCTGTCTGTCTATATATATATATATATATATATATATATATATAAATCAGGGCTATTCAAATCACGGTCCTCAAGATCTGAGCACTGTTGATTTTGGTTGTTGATAATTGGTTTAACCTGGTAAACACCTTTGACAGTTTCCAGAGGACCTGTGGCACTGTGTCTGTGAATCGATGGCGTAGATGGTTTTGTGTGTGTTCCTCCTGTCATCCAACTCGGCCGCATCTGAGGTTCGGGTCTGAGAGGGTCACCACTCAGCCCATCCTCGCCCAAAGTGGCCCTCCCATATCCCCTTACCATCTATATTCCATTTCAGCCTTTTAAGATTGGGCCGATTGTTGTGTGTGTGTGTGTGTGTGCGTGTGTGGGGGGGAGGGTAAGGTTACCCTTTTGTTTGGAAGGGCCAATATGAATGGGATACTGTAACATAAAGGCTGCTGCTGATATCAGGTCTCCACCTTAGGGATCACTTCAATGCACTTAAATGCTCTTTATCTCACGGTTACAGTCTGACACTTCCTTTGAGATACACAGAATGGGCTCGAATTTCAGCGTTCCTCATTTCACCGGACAGGAATCTGGCAGCTGCAGGCTCAGCAGTGCATTGAAGAGAAAAGAAAATTCCTGAAAAAAAAATCTGGTTAATGTCCCTGCAAACCATATTCCCACCCAAAAATCATGACCAGTTTAAAGGCCCTGTGCACCGACGTAGAACGTGAACATCGGACTCTGCAGATGTCGGCGCACTTTTATAAACTGACTAAAAGGAGACAATCGATCATGCGGTTAAACCTATGCTGCCGTAACCAAGCAGTGTGTCACTCATGCTAACATCTAAAATGTAGAAGCCATGCTTCTTTATAAAAACTGTTAATTACCTTTTAAGACAGCAAACCACTGGCTGTTGTATTGTTAGATTCACGTTGGGCTGCTTCTGTGAGGGACTGAACCGTAAGGCACCTGTCAGTGGCATGAGTAACAAGGAGAATAACAACCGCCCCCCCCCTCCACCCCCTGGCAGCCCCGTCCCTTGTGAGCGTGGTGAAGAAGGGCAAAGCAGCCAAAGACAGCATCGCACTGTCGTGGAAGGAGCCGGAGCGGCCCAACGGCATCATCCTGGAGTATGAGATCAAGTACTTTGAGAAGGTGTGTGAGACTCCTCCCTTCCTCAGCCGCCGTTGCCCTTATATGGTAAATCAATAATAAATAGGACAGTAACAACGTCGGTCCACTATATCGTGTTTGCTGTATATCTTCCTGTTATTTCCAGTCAGTGGGGCTTCATATTCAGGGCCCAGTGTACCTATTATGAGATGCCGAATATGCAGCAGGTCCACATTTAAAGCATGGCATCAACATGCGGTGCAGTGAAGCTCATACTGTGTTGTACTAGTGTGCCAGACTGCAGAGAGGGAGGCTATTAGTGTCCGCACGAGAAGATGGGCTTTTTAAAAAGCGGACAGTGCTCTCCGGCCCCTGGAATCGCCCGGCCGGCCACGTCCTGACCGGCTCTCTTTGGGACCAGCAGGATCAGGAGACCAGTTACACCATCATCAAGTCGAAGGAGACGGAGGTGATCGCGGACGGCCTGCGACCCTCCTCCGTCTACGTGTTCCAGATCAGGGCGCGCACCTCAGCCGGCTACGGCGGCTTCAGCCAGCGCTTCGAGTTCGAAACCAGCCCCTACCGTGAGTATGGCCCCGGCCCGACACTTCCGTGGACGGTTATGTAAAACACGCCTGTGTTGTTTACAGGTGAGTGCCGTGTAGGTTTCAGGGCAGGCTTCTCTCCATGGTAACTCGCCCCAACAAATCAGCGCGTGCCTTCTCGGCTCGTCTGAGAGTCACTCTCAGGCAGTCTGAGGAGAGTCATTATCCCGCGTCTCCACTGGAGTGAAGCACTCTTCCCCACGAAACGTCACACTGCCACAGAGAGGCAGATGCCTCTTCTAGACGAGGGGGTTGTTATGTCACAGGCCACTTCTCCTTCCTCTGATGTCATTCTAAAAAAGGCAACTTGACCCCCCCCTCGCCCACACACGCACTCCCAAGCCTCATTCATACATGCGGAAACTGTTCGTTAGGAGTCCGAGAGACATCCCAGGTTCAGTTGTAACTCTTGTTACCTGGGGGTGCTCTGGCTACAGGGTTGCCATAGAAACGCATATGCACAAGCACACGCTGGCCTATTACATGACCTCCACCTGGTTGTAACCATCCATCCTCTGCAGGATAGTGGGGAGGGAGGCGTCCACACAGATAATTATCAGCTTAATTTGTGCTTTATTCTGCCATCAGAGCCAAAGCATATTACAGGATTTTTATATATTGTAAAATGTATATTTTAACTATTTTATAAATGTTATAATTGTATGTTTCTGTCTGTGCCATGTGTTGGGTCAGAGATGAAGCCTAGCATGGCATTGCTGTTAGCATTAGCATTAGAACTGGTATTAGTGTTGGCATTAGCATCAGTTTTAGCTGCCATTAGCATTTCCATTAGCGTTGTTGTTAGCATTGTTGTTAGTGCTGATGTTAGCTTTGGCATTGGCGTTGTTGTTGTTGTTGTTGTTAGTGCCGCCGTTAGCATTGGCATTAGCATTGGCATTAGCATGAGCATTAACAGCTGCTTCCTTTCCTCGCTTCAGCAGTAGCTGCATCCAGGGACCAGGGCCAGCTTCCCATCGTGGCAGTGGCCGTCATCGTGGGTGTGGTCCTGCTGGCGCTAGTCACTGGCTTCCTGCTGAGTGGAAGGTATGGCGTCTCGCCGTCTTCCCCACCTCCTCCCTGGCCCGTCTGTCGGCGGACGCCTTGGGGCCACCTGCACATGCTGTGCTGAATAGCTGATTGGTGCTTGGTAATTCAGCTTCAGCACCTGAGCTGTGATTGGCTGTAAATGACTTGGAAAGAAAACCTTGTTAGGGTCAAAAACTAAATTTTTATTCGTCCTGGCAGGGGCCAGTGACCAGTTAAATAAGAACAAGCTGTAATTCACATAGATACTGGATGTGATTTACTTATTGATAGATGCTATATAGCCTGTCTGCGTGTAGCCAAGTGTCTATTTGGCCCAACGCCTGTGTCCATATGTTCTTTTTCATGCGTCTGTCATTTTCAGCTTATTTCTGTGAACCAAACTGTAATTGAATTAGATGGAGGTGTGTTTTTTTTTTTGTTCAGACCTGGGTCTGAATGCGTCATTCCCTCTCTGAGCTGGCGGAGCTGTAGAGAGGCTGGCGAGAGGGCAGCGGCGGAGATTAGGTTAAGCCAGCGAGTCATTGTAAAATGCCACATGACTCGACTTTCCGGGGGGATTGATTCGATCCCCTGTCATGTAATGGTGTCTCCGGCTCGGCAGGGATCCTCACTTGGAATCTCCTCGCTGAATTTATGGCACCATCCAGGGCGTGTGCTCCGTGTCCCGAACCGGCGTCGCCTGACACACGTCATTTATTATTTTGGGAAGACGTCTATGAATATCACTTTTATGAGGAATATCAGACTGAAATTGGACTCCATCACTAATGAACCCCGTCACCCCTCCCCCCCCCCGGGGGGGCACAGCGATCCATCACACCGGTGACTGTAGCCACTCGTTTCACGCACACGGATATGGAGGATCGGGCACGGGGGTCATCCGGCGATCTCTTGCACTGCACACGTTTCCGGCGCGCTCGGGTCTCAGGTGCAAGTTGTCGGTGATGGTGGGGGGGGGGGGCGTGTGCTCAGGAGAGACGACAGGGCAGCAGAATTTGATGGGACTGTGGGTTGCAGGCGCTGCGGCTACAGCATCGCGAAGCAGGATCCGGATGAGGAGAAGATGCACTTCCACAGCGGCCTGCGTGAGTCAGCTGTGGGGGGGGGGGGAAGCTCGCTGCTGCCCCGTGTGACTACCTCAGTCACTTAACCGGTGGGAGAATGAGTTTGCCGCCTTAGCCCCTCTGCCGCCCCACTGCAGGGGAACCTCACGTGCATATGCATGCGTTTCAGGTCTGCTGGTACTCGCGCAAAGGGAGTGACTCCCTTCCTCTGTGTTACAGTCCAGTTCCCCGGTGTACGCACATACATAGACCCCCACACCTACGAGGACCCCAGCCAGGCCGTGCACGAGTTTGCCAAGGAGATCGACGCTTCCTGCATCACCATCGAGAGAGTCATCGGGGCTGGTGGGTATGGGCTGGCCTGTTACCGTTGGGTTTTAGCATGTTTAACAGCAGGTAGCGTGTCGGTTAAGGACTTCAGGCCAGGAGGCACCAACTGGACCTGCTGGCTGTACGGATCACGGATGCCATTTCTTTGTGCTTTTCTGGAGAGAGAGCACATTCTGTTACTGAGGACCTGTTTTTTTTTATATTTTGGTGGCGGGGAATTTAGTAAATCTGACCAACGACTCAGGGCCCATTTTGTTAAAACACCAACGCACGATCGGTTAATGAGTAGTAATCATGGGCAGCTGGATGTAACCGCGCCCAGGCAGCTGGAGGTAACCACGCCCAGGCAGCTGGAGGTAACCACGCCCAGGCAGCTGCCTAAACACGGTGTTCCCCCCGCACCCGTGCGGCCCCACAATGTAGTATCAGCTGGAGAAATCCAGCTCTCGTGCAGATCAGTCGTTGCTCTGCAAGCCGCCTGATGACATGCCAGTGGGGGTCATCCTGGGGGGAGGCATGATGAGCTCAGTTATGTTAAATACATGATATCCAATGACCCCCCCAACAAACATACACCCTAAAGTTATCTATCTTTAGCAAACTCACACACTACTAATTTCATCTTTAATTATAGGGGGTAACAAATTTGTTTTTTTTTTTCCCCTGTGCACTGTAACCCTAAATGTGGGAAAGGATTTTATCTCTCCTTATTGCACATTTTTATCTCTATTTAGAAATGAGTTGTATCAAATTTTATATACCAACGATTTTAAATACCAATAAATGTTAAGGAGAAATTTAATCAGGGATAATATTGGGGTTTTAAAGTCAAGGTTTTTACAAACAGGAATCAATAAGTAATTAATTTTTCACAAACATAATGTATAATGAGTATTTTTTCAAAAGCAGTGAGTGTGTCGTCCACTCAGTTTGTCCATCCGGCTTGCCGTAGGTGAGTTTGGGGAGGTATGCAGTGGGCCGCTCCGCCTGCCTGGAAAGAGGGAGTTCACGGTGGCCATCAAGACACTGAAGGCGGGATACACTGAGAAGCAGAGGCGGGACTTCCTGGGGGAGGCCAGCATCATGGGCCAGTTTGACCACCCCAACATCATCCACCTGGAGGGCGTGGTCACCAAAAGTAAGTGTGTGGTAATGCAGACACACAGTAGGTGAAGGTGTGGGCAGGAGAGGACGTGCTGTTGATCTCGGTGCTGGAGGCCGCCGGCTGCAAATCTCACCGACATGGACACATCCGACCCAAGGCTCCGCTTACTTGCCAACCACTCTTTTTGTCTCCCTGCTCTGCAAAGGGCCCCAAGTCAGCATCTCTGCCGCCAGCCCTCAGCACCTGCTTTCTGGGATTTCTGGGGGGGGTCATGTTGCCCATATAACGTGTAGATTGGTTGGCCCCTCAGATACGTATGGAACACGGGGGGGTTACGGCGTCTGTATGGCAGTTTCCACATGACCTTGGGAAGCCGGGAGGAGCAGCCGGGCTGAGCTCTTTTGGGCAGTGCATGTGACAGCAGCGGCGGGGGGGCAAGGCCCCTCCCGGGACGCGCGGGATGATAGATTATTGGGACCGTCTCTGTCCTCCATTATCACACCAGTCAGCAGGAACAAGGGGCTTGAAGGCCGACATCTGCGTCGGGGGAGGGAGCAGCCCCACTCCGCCCTGCCCCGCCCCGCCCCATTTGGGCTGGGGGGACAGAACCACCTCCTGAAATACAGGGGCCTGTCTTTCATCCGTGTTTTTGCTCTATTCCACACATGTCTCCTCCTCATTAGTCATGTCAGTCAAGTGACTGGCTTAACTGTCTCTGTGGTGATTGATAGGGATTATGGGCAGGGATGGAGATAAAGATGCTGAGATGAAAACAAAATGTAATGCATTTTATATGCTAACTCTACTTTATTTGCGGTATACAGGTTCAAATGCAAGGTATTTTCTTGCCACAGCAGCGCAAATGCATATAGAATAAGTATCGTTTTTAAAGGTGAATGCGTACTTGCATACCAGTTATGTCAATCCATGATTATCGGCAATGAAGGATTTGACTTCAGTCTTTGTGAAATTTTCCCCATTTCTACCCATCTGGACTAGCCGATTAATCCCGTCTCGGTGTCTCCCTTAAGGCACGATGCCCCAGAGGGCCAAGCGCTGAGGCTGCAGAGTGGGCCACCGTGCCATGCTCCTCAACGCCCCGCAGGTTTCCTCCAGCGATGTGAGCTCGGTCCATCCGCAGCCGCACGAGTGCCCGGCTGACTGCTTACAGGAAGGCGACGCGGTCTCCCCAATGGGATATGGCCAAATGTGTTTCCTCAGGGCCTTTTTGTGGACAGATAATTACAGCCCAGCAGGGGATGCACCCAGTCCCCGGCAGCAGGATGTCTGTTTTGGGGGAGGTTTTACAAACACACACTAATGCTGCTCTCAGTGCTTATGTCACTATTCCGCTCAAGGCAAATGTTTGACGACAATTTAGCAAGTTATTTACACAGTGGTTGAATAGTTCAATACAGATATGCATCACTTAATGACCTACCGTTTACCGACCTACTGCCGTAACGACCAAGCCCCCATAGAGATAGGATTTATCAAATCGGATCGCATCCCAGTTCGGACGTAAGTGGACATAAAACAATGGCATCGTGACTTTCTTTCAACGCGGTTGGTGGTATGTAAACAAACCCAGTTACAGTAATATTCTCAAGCCAGTTCTCTTAATTATGTGATATTCTTGTTTATTTATGATATACTTGCGCGGTACATGTAGTGTACATGTAGTGTAGTATTCGGTGTACAGTACTGTACGCTACAGCTGCCTTCACATCCTACAAAACTCCATTATAGGTTATAATAAGATGTGTGTGAGGTTGTTATTGTTATTATTATTATTATTATTATTAATAACAATAATAATAATAATTTATTATTGCTATATTATTGTGTGCATGCTGTATTTTATTATTTGTAATTTGCCATTATTACTGTTGTATTACAATATGAGATACGTACAGCACTATGTCTGCTGTATGTATATACAGTCTATCCTGGTACTGTACAGTTTGTATTTACAGTAATATATATGGGCTTGCCTAATGATCAAATCCCCTAACAACTGCCTAGTCAGAACCATATGTGGTTCTTAATCTACGCATTCCAAACTCTGCACTCTCTTATATTCCATAGGATGATTTAAATGATTTTTTTTTCCTCCTCTGATGTTCAATAATTTGATTTACTCCGATGTGAAACTAGCAGCCTTAATGCATGATGCCACCTCTCTGTTAGTACTGCAGCCACATTCCATTATCGCTGTACAAAACACCGCTATTGATTTGTAATACAATTATGCAGTTCTTTAGAGCATTAACATCGAAATAAAAAGGACACATCTTTAGAGGTTTCTCTGTTAATTAATCTTGTGGCACACCAGCAAGCCAGCGGAAAATTAAGTATGAAAAACCCTTCTGTCGGTGTGTAACTGGCATGTAATTCGCTCATGGTCGCAGGCGCTAATTACGGCAGAAAGGTGAGAGCGCGGCGGTGTGCGATGCGCGTTGGATCGCCGCGTGTTGAGTGGCACTCGGGAAAAGCAGACAGTGTGCTAGGAGCTAATTCCTGCCCGCATCTCCCTCGCTCAGGTAAACCTGTGATGATCATCACCGAGTATATGGAGAATGGATCGCTGGACACCTTCCTGAAGGTACGCCTCTCTATATCTGTTGGGGGTGTGTGTGAGCATGTCTTTTCACGGCAGTGTCACTGAGGTCCACGCGCGCAGCATTTCTCATTATTGCTGTTGATTATGCGCTGAATGCCGCACTCTGTTTCTTAAACCTGTCTGGAAATATCTGCATTTGGCTACTGGTCCACAGTTCTGCTCGTTTGTTTACTGATTTATGGATTTGCTTCAGTGGTGTGATCCAGGTTAGGCAGACGGTCAAGGGCATACCTTTCCCTCCATTTTTTATTAACTGTACTGCCTCCTGCCCCAAGAGGGCAGCCTTTGTGATGACAGCAGTTCAGAGGTTGTACTGTACAAATTAGAGCTCTCCGCTTGCTGCCATTACTAACTCTCACAGTGTCAGCGCGAATTAGCCAGTACAGCAGAGCTGAGAGGAAAGGCAGATGAGCTTGCCTTTGCATCACATTTGCATAAAAATGAAATCATGTTGAACAAAAACAAGATTACAACTTTAAGACAAGGTTTTCTGCTTAGACTTACATTAAACTGAAATCTTAATTATATTTTGCGAGTCACTGCAATGTGTTTCCGTGCTGTTGGTCTTTGCGTCGACAGCAGTTTTAGGATGCATAATTAAAAAAATATTTACTTTCTGTTAACGAAAAAGTCTTTCCTGAGACGTCTTGCCTGGCAGCGGGGTTAGTTTGGTAATGTATTAACTGTGAGGTGAAAAGCATGTCAGACGCAGGTCCGTCTCAGATGAGGTCCAAAAATCACATCTGAACGGAAGCTGAGAGTGCTGAGCACTGTCAGCCAATCCGTGCAGCCCAGGGGATAACGAGCCTCCCAACAAACTGCTGCCTAATTGGACGTGCCCCGTTTGTCCCACCCACAGAAGAACGACGGGCAGTTCACGGTGATCCAGCTGGTGGGCATGCTGAGGGGCATTGCATCAGGCATGCGCTACCTCTCCGACACGGGCTTTGTGCATCGCGACCTGGCCGCCCGCAACATCCTGGTCAACAGCAACCTGGTGTGCAAGGTGTCTGATTTCGGCCTGTCCCGGGTTCTGGAGGACGATCCGGAGGCCGCTTACACCACCAGGGTAGGCAGCAGAGGCCTGATGGACCGTCTTGGGTTTCTGCGTATTGATGTCTGAGAAATATGAAGCAGCCTGTCGCTGAAGGCAGGATAATTAAATCCTTCCGTTGTCTCATGCTGCCTGTATACTTTCTGTCAGTAACCCCCTCCCCAATTTGAAGCTGCTCCTGTGATTCCCTCCCTTCCCACCTCCTTCTTAAAGACAGCCTGGAAGAGGCCTGGCAGACTCCTGTCAGGGATGTAAAAGCAGAACCTGCAGGAAGCCCAATTAGCCACTCTGGTCTGAACCGGGCTCCTTCCCCCACTCCCCATGTTTCCTCTGTCTTTTGTGGGGGGGGGGGGGGGAGTAACTGCCTAGGGGCGGGGCTGTCTGAGGAGCGAATCTCACTGTACCTCGCTAGTGATCAAACTTTTCACACGTGTCTGTTTTGTTTCAGGGTGGGAAAATCCCCATCCGCTGGACGGCCCCCGAGGCCATCACCTTCCGCAAGTTCACGTCGGCCAGTGATGTGTGGAGTTACGGCATCGTCATGTGGGAGGTGATGTCGTACGGCGAGAGGCCCTACTGGGAGATGAGCAACCAGGACGTACGTACGCCCCATACTCACCTCCATCATGGGTTCAGGCACAGAGATGTAGGCGCCTGGTGTTGAGGGCCATGTGTACAGCACATAAATGGTGTATAAAATCCACACATAGCTTAGGCATTGAGTTTGAGAGCCTCACACAGCTTGTCTATGCAGTATGAGACTCTCACACCATTTGCCTGTGCAGTATGAGACCCTCACACAGCTGGCCTGTGCAGTATGAGACCCTCACACCATTTGCCTGTGCAGTATGAGACTCTCACACAGCTGGCCTGTGCAGTATGAGACCCTCACACAGCTGGCCTGTGCAGTATGAGACCCTCACACCATTTGCCTGTGCAGTACGAGACCCTCACCCAGCTGGCCTGTGCAGTATGAGACCCTCACACAGCTGGCCTGTGCAGTATGAGACCCTCACACCATTTGCCTGTGCAGTACGAGACCCTCACACAGCTGGCCTGTGCATTATGAGACCCTCACACCATTTGCCTGTGCAGTATGAGAACCTCACACAACTGGCCTGTGCAGTATGAGCCCTTCACACCATTTGCCTGTGCAGTATGAGAACCTCACACAACTGGCCTGTGCAGTATGAGACCCTCACACCGTTTGCCTGTGCAGTATGAGACCCTCACACAGCTAGCCAGTGCAGTATGAGACCCTCACACCATTTGCCTGTGCAGTATGAGAACCTCACACAACTGGCCTGTGCAGTATGAGATTCTCACACCGTTTGCCTGTGCAGTATGAGACCCTCACACAGCTAGCCTGTGCAGTATGAGACCCTCACACCGTTTGCCTGTGCAGTATGAGAACCTCACACAACTGGCCTGTGCAGTATGAGACCCTCACACCATTTGCCTGTGCAGTATGAGACCCTCACACAACTCACACAACTGGCCTGTGCAGTATGAGACCCTCATATAGCACCCCATTAGCCTTCTTAGCCTTTAGTGCCATTTGGCGAGCAGGGTGTCGTAATACTCAGTGAGATAAAGGCCAGACACACAGATAGACGGGGGCTTTGGGGAGGTGCAGAGACCCGCAAAATGAGTGTCTGAAGTCTCCACAACCCTCGCACGTTATATCAAGCACGTTAATGAGGAGCAATCACAGTGGCAATTTTCTCCTGTTTTCCTCCCGTCTCTAGTAAGTTAAAAGGCATATTTTCTGGGGTCCGTTAGTTTACCCTCTTAACCAGGGGGACGTGAACTCTGACTTGTTTATACAGCGGTGGCGTTTCAGGTTAAGAGCCTGAGTCACGGGAGCCATGGCGACCGGCATGCGTGGGTTCGCGCCTCTCACGCGGGCATCTCCAGCACCTCATAGGGATTCTTCTCCCGCCCCTGCGCAGATTGTTTTATTTACCTCGGGGGAGGGTGGCACTGGCTCTGGGGGCTCGAGAGTGGAGCGGGCCTTCATCTCCTGTCACGGAGGAGGGCGGGGGCTGGTCTCGGGCTTTGCGGGGGCGTCTCCCTGAAGGAGGTGCAATCTGCAGTCACGTCTGTTTGAGACCGTACCAGCACCCCCCTCGCCTGAGTGTGATGGCTTCATCCCAGCGTCTGATCATTAATTCCGCTACATCATTAATCCTCTACGGCGCGCC
>JABFDZ020000118.1:23064643-23079000 GCA_019775955.2 Pollimyrus isidori | reverse complement strand
GACAGCTCTATTATTGATCCCCCCTCCCCTGGACGACACCCCTGTATGACTCAGTTGTGCATTTCCATCCACTGACACGGAATGCACCAGCTCACACTACGGGGGGGGGGCACAAAAAAATGAAAGAGACAGACAGAAGGAGGAATGGAAGCGGACGCAGCCTTGCCCTGAACCCTGCCTTTAAACACAACCCATGCTTCAGCTACCAGCAGACTCATAATTAACCATGCGAGAGGTTCATTGGCTCCGCCTACAACTCACACCTCCTAGTGAACGAGTGCTGCTGAATATTTAGCGCTCTCTGGTATGCTGGCGGCCTTAACACTGCATTAAGCTTAAGAACAATAAATAATAATAGTAATAATAATAATTATGGTAATAATTATTATTATTGTCGTTGTTAATGATTGTCGTTGTTAAAGACATTAACACAATCGACTAGACGAATTATGAACACAAACAAAGTTCTGGAAACATCAGGACGCAGTTCTCTTAGCAGCTGGTAACGTTTTGTCCACAGCAGCGGGACGTCCGTGTAATGGGGGCAGTGGCGAGGGGCCGCTCTGGTTGATGGGGTGTGTCAAGCCCAGGTCACACAGCACAGACACACACGCGTGTGTGGCACACTAAAGTACACGTCACGCTCATGGGCCCTGAGGTCAAACCAAGCGGCCACACAGCCGTACGATTCTCTTAATTTCAGACGTCTGGTCGGGGGGCCCCTTTAGGAGCAGCGGTGGGCCCCCGGCAGGGCCGGCAAAGCCACGCCCACCTGCACGCCTCGCAGCAGACCACCTGTCTCCTCACGCCAGCATATGGACGGGAGCCACGGATGATAACGACAGTCCTGGCAGAGAGTAGGAAGCGGTGTGGCAGCCATCTGCCATCGCATATTGCTCTGAATACGAAGGACTCTTAGATTCACTGATGGGCAAAAAAAATCAAAATAAGGCACTTAGTCTGGCAGATTCCGGCTTCCCTGCCATGGCTCTGCTCCTGGACACTGAGGTGCCCGTCGTTGTTATACCCGCCGTTGTTATACCCGCCGTTGAGATACCCGGCGTTGAGGGAGAGGCTCTCGCCCATCAGGCGTCCATCACTGCGCCTGCGTTTCACCCGCCATGCTGATTTCCTTTCACTGGCAGGACTAATCCACAGCACGCTATCTTCCCGCCCAACTGCGGGGGCACGGTGGGCGAACGGTCCACCAGGAGATGGATGCCAAACAGCCGCCATCCCCCGCGGGAAAAACGGCGAGATAAAGGCGCGGCGAGAATGACAGTTTGACGATCGTACACAAAAAAACGTAATCATGTTTAATTTTAAGTACCGTCAGAAACAGATGGCTCATTTGCATAACCATGTACAACTGATTACACTTCCTGCTTACGATAAGGCAAATAATAGTTTTGATTTTAAACATTTGTTTTCTCAAGTGATACAGGACAGACAGTGGGGATGATTGTATTAGAAACTGGAGGAAGGTGCAGATAGGGAGGGCTTACAGCAAATTGTGCCAGCTTGCCATAGAGAAACTGGAATTTCAGCAGCTTAACGGCATCAAAAATACATACTACAGCCCAAAATCCATGTGAATATACAATAATCCATATTTCTATAACATTCCAGTGCTGTAGCATGACAGAATGGGTTGGAAATGCCAAGAAATGTAAACTTATACAATTTTTTAAAAATTCCATCATGCTTTTTTAGTGACAGAAACATTTCTGTCCTTCTCTGATGGGGCCACATTAATCATTTGTCTGTTCCCCTGGAGGGTGGGGGCTCCTTCTCTGGGAAGCCCACCGCTGCCCTCCCCCCCCCACTGACACACATCCCAGGTCCTGCCACGTCCAATCACACGCCCCAGCTTAACGTGCTAATCCCGATTTCCTGCCACCGCCATTAGAGATTCAGCATTAGCCCCGGTACCTCTACCCGGGGGGGCCACGGGGAGCGGGGAGGTGCTGGACCGGGGGCCACTGTGGGCTCCGTGCTCCGCCACTGACCCGTTCCCCAGACCGCCGCGGGGGTCGCGAAGCATGTAGTCGGCAGGCAGGTTCGCCCACGGGCGCCAAGCGAAGCCTGCCCGTCATGGGTATGTGGCAGACGCCTGACAGGGCGCCTTGATGCGGGCGCTAAGCGGAGCCTCCGCCACACAACCGCGTACAGCGAATTCGCCAGACAGCCGAGCGTGTACCGAAGTGCCGTTTCGGCTCTGACCTTAAGATGAACCCTAGGCTTGGGGGAGGACTGTACTGCTTTCCCAGCGAAGATCAAGAGCAAATGTGTGTCTCATGTTTGCTTCTGTTTCTCCGTCTTCGCCTGGGTCGGCTGAGTGCCGCTTGGCCGGATCACAGAGGTGCACGCCAGGATTTTTATAGCAGGCTTTCTGAAGATGTGCCTCTCAAGCCTTCTTTCCCATGCTCTGTCAGAAAGAGC
This sequence comes from Pollimyrus isidori, assembly GCA_019775955.2. Classification (NCBI taxonomy): domain Eukaryota; kingdom Metazoa; phylum Chordata; class Actinopteri; order Osteoglossiformes; family Mormyridae; genus Pollimyrus; species Pollimyrus isidori. The sequence continues at coordinate 23,076,558 of JABFDZ020000118.1, read as the reverse complement.
CTCCTTAGTTTAAAAAAAAAAATCCTTTTTCTTGCTAAAGTGTGTAGCAGATTTCATATTCAATATTACAGTACCAACACCCACCCCCCCTGCCTGGCCCACAGAGGGGTCATTGGGTGCTGAGAGTGCTGCCCTCTGTGGAGTGACGGCAGGCGCGCACACCTGCACTTTGGGACTTTCACGGTAGCGCTTGTGGCGTTTGTAGTTTTATTTCTATTTTATGGAGAGAGGTGCCCTGGGTGAGATTGTGATTTGGGCCTCCTCAAAACGGGGCCAATGACATTTCATGGGTCTTAAGAATTTGGGCTCCAAGACTCACTCTCTTTCTCTCACAAATATATAAATATATATGTGTGTGTGTGTGTGCTTTTTTTTAGATATATATATACCTAATTCATTTTTACACAAAGACATTGTGGAGGTGACAAGCAATCCTGTGTGACAATGAACTTCCCATGACCCATTTAATAAAAGCCTCCTCTCTCTAGGAGACCCACCTACTCATACACACTCATACACATTGCCCCCCCCCAAAGGCAACATGTTGAGACGTATTGGGGGAGGCGACAGGCACTGAGGAGGCCGTTTGCACGCGCCCGGCTAGTCCCGTGAGCTCCCTTTGCTACCGGAGTTAAAAACCGGAGGGGGAGGGAGGTGGGGGGGCATGAGCGGGACTTTCCGAGGCGTCTGGGAAAAGCTCCAGCTAAGAGCCGGTATCGGCAAATTACCAGCAGCTAAATTACAGTATCACTATTAGGGGGGTTGTTATCGCTAAAAGGCAGGAGGAACAGTGGGGGTCTCGCGCTCGCCGATGTCCCAGGGCCGATCTCAATGAGGAAAGTACCCAGACCATTTGTGGTAATGCACCTCCTTGTGACTGAAATTATTATTATTATTACAATTATTGTTATGGCTGTTTGTTTGCTGAAAGGCGCATCGCTGGGATCTGGGGTAGCGCGTGAGTCTCTGCAGAGATGGAGGCCTTCATTGGCATTCGAGGCCACGCCGTTGCATCAGCTGGTGTAAAGCGGCCAGCAGGTGGGGGGAGACGGCCGGCCCCAAATGAGCTGTTTCGCTCTCAACAATGAGAAGATTGAGACGATTAATTTTTCATTACGTGCCGTTGCCGTGGATGGCGGCCGGCTCCGCAGCTGCCGGCTTGCAGAGGGTGGGGCGGCGGGAACCAAACCCAGCTGCCGTTTGCGCGGACATACCTGGGAGGGTCCTGGCCGATCACCGCTGACGGATTTAATCGGGCGGGACCCTGTCGTTCAAGTTACCCCGACCTGGTTTTCCACCTTGCAAGTCGAGGGCGACTTTTCAGCATTTATTCATGAAAGAGAGACATTTACGGAGCTGACGGCTTATTTGCTGATATTTATGGCACAGCAGCTGGTATCCGCTATTTAGTCGTGCAGAACCGTTAGTCACAGCGTCAGTGATAAGATAATAGGCTGTAAATGTTAGAAAGTGAGTTAGTCATTAGCCACCCCATTTGAAGCCTGAGTGTGTCATTTATGTGAGTAAAAATAATGGACCAAGAGGGGAGCTGAGCAGAACCCTGGAGTTACATCCAGCTGTAAACTACACTGGATTCCAGATGTCATTACTATCAGTTGCAGCCTTTTTAGTGGAATGTTAGTTCCCAAGCTGCATTTGCATGATGCGCTTTCATGCCATCAGCGGCTTTGATTGCGCGATCAAAGGCGCCCCGAAACGTGGCTCACCTACATCTATGCTGACTCCTTGGATTTAGGAAAGGGAGTTTTAACTACAGCTTATGGGGGCAAAACAAAATCACATCTCTGTAGTTTGTCTTGTTTTTGCAACTTATACATTCCCAAGGAAATACACTAAAGGGAAGAGTGTCGTCATGTAGGATCAGGTCACAAGTTTTCTGAGTGAAACAACAGAAAGGCAGGCTAGTAGATCCACAAATTAAGCCCTATTCTGTTAACACGGCCCCTGACGTAATTAGCCAAATTTAAATGTGGTTACATTTGTAAAGTAATAGTGGTTGATTTTCCAAACATAAATACCCAGTTCACACAGTCAGGGATTTATGTGTGCGTGTATGCGGGTGCGTGTATGTGCACGTGTGTGTGTGTGTGTGTGTGTGTGTGGGTGCAGGGTCAGGATATAAAGCCAGTGACCAGCAAAAACCCAGTGAATGAGCTGCTTTTTATGCCAACCAGACCCCAGAAAAACCTTTGTTTGTTCATTTTAGTGGGATTCATTCTCTCTTCTGATGACAAGGCCTGGACCTTTTTTTCTCCCTTACCCTTTTTTTTAAAGCCATTCTTTTTAAATCCTTTTGTTTCCAGTACAGGAACAAAAATCCAATCTGGCCTCTGAAGGTAGACAGAAGTGGAGCATTCATTCCTGCGGCAACCTTCGCAGACATGAAATATGTTGGTGAAATTCACTGACATGAAAATAACAGAAAACAAACCGCAGATTGCTGTTACCCCTCGGCCCTCTCCGCTCCTCCAGGTGCACAGTCCCGGGGGATCAGTGCCAGGCCTCTCGTCTCCGTGGGACCCGCACCGTCCCAACCTTCTGCTGGAGATGGGAGGCGAGGAGTGCGGATCCGACCCGCAGCGCCACTGCACACCCGCGCATTTAATACCGCCACTGTGCACTGGTGCCAGCCTATGAATGCAGAATTAGCGGAAAAAGGCCTGAGTTTGGCAATTAGGATGCTGACATTATTAATATAGACTAAGGGTATAATTATAACTTGAAAAGACAGCAGAGGAATTAATAAGAAATAGACGGAAGGGAAGGGGTCAGGTCACTTTGGCTCAGCCCGCATTCCATCTCGTTTTGGCGGCTTGTCGGGATCCCTTCAGATGGACATTTTGCTTTTAATTTCACATGTCAGCCACCGCATAAAGGACTGTGCAAGCGCATGTCACCTGTGCAGAGGGCAGCACGCGCCACCGATAATAAATTTGACTTTGCTAATAAGTTCATTTTATTCTTATTGGCATTAACTGAAGCTAGCTTGCAATCCTATGAATATAAATGCGATGACTGCTTAGCCGATTTAGTACCTAACTGTTGACAGTTTCTCATTAGTGAAAAATAAATTAAATACCCCGGAAACATCGCGCTGATACTCGGGGTGTCATTATATCGGGCTTGTGAAATACTCCTGCTCACCAGCAGAGGGAGCTCCAAAACTAACCCTTGAACTTTGGAGTGGATTATACTAATCATACCTGCCTATGTCTTAATTAGCATTCTCTTTCATTGCATACTTAACCCACTCGCAAAAATCAAAATACTGTTTATTCTCAACAAGCATCATAACTGTAGGTTCTGTCCATTTGGTTGGAAGAGGTGACTGTAATATGTACTAAGACCATTAACCCAAAGTGGTAGGTCCACATGGCAACTTCAACCTCAGCTTTAGGTCAACACTGGCATATAGGCAGAATCTAGTGGCCTTCAGAGGCTGGAGACTGGCCCCGGGATGGAGACACTGCCCACATTATAATGTTGGTCTTCGCACCAAGTGGCAGCATCCTGATTCGTGACGGCTCAGTGACACCTCACCCGCTTTCGGCATATGCAGCACTCCTCCGGGAATGTGCACTTCTCTGGAATGCAGACTGAGAGATGAGCCCAGGAGTCCATCTGCGAGAAACATTTTCGTTTTGGACTCGATTCAACGTATGGCATTCTGGGTAATCTTCATCATATGTGAACCCCCCCCCTACCCGCCCATTAACATTATCATCCCCGAGTCATTTCTGCTGATATCTGCACTGTGAGAAGCACTGCAGTGGGTGTGAATGGAAGATTAAAAATGTGTTGTACCGCCAGAAACGGTACACATCTGTCGCAGTGCCCGCGCTATATTTGGTGAATCACATGTCCAATTAAAAAGAAGAATTCAATCTCGTAATGGTGAAATCCCAGCTGCTTTAATAGCTTTGCTTTTTTGAATCTTATTCCCCGCCGTAAACACTAATAATCTGACTCGCTCAGGAGTAATGGGCTCCACTGTGTGGCACTGGGTAGTGTAACAAGTGGGCGACCGCTGACAAGGAGACGTGAGCCGCCGACACTGACCATATTTGGGCTTAAGAGGCCCCTCCGAAAGCACAGCTGACATGTTTGTTCTTGCCCATTCACTGTTAGCGGCCCTTATTAGTCACTTGTTTAATATATGACCCAGTTTGCCTATCCTCAGCCTGGTGTCCTCATAAACTGACCCCCTCCTCAGAATATTCTCTGAGCACATTTCCCAGGTAAGATCAGCGCCGCCACAAATTCTATCGGTTTGACCCAAAACGAGCATTTATCTCAGCCCATTTCTGTAATTCCTTCTCCCTGATCAGTAGTTCATTAATATCACCTGTTATTCGCTAACGGATCACTTTCTCTCCTACCTGCCGAGCTGCGTTTAGCTTAAGAGCTGGTTTCTCATCGCAGGGCCAGCTGTCGCGGACTTAATTAGGATTCGGGCCTCCCGCGTGGTCTTGAGGCTGTTAGCGGAGGCAGGAGTGTGAGGCACTCCACGTGGCGAGTGAATAGGCTGCCTCCACGCCGCTCGTGTGGTCGCATGAGCTCCAGCCGTCACCCGATACAATTAAAGCTTAAATTAACAGCGCTGCGACTTTGCGAGGGAGGTCACCCTGCAGGAGGTCCTGTGCATTACAGCTCTGTTACTCCGTGACAGTCCAGATGATAAAGGCCATTAGCTGTAATGTGTCCTGCCATACACATTACACGTCACAGAGGACATTGTCCCCTCTCTTACAAAGAGCTATAGAAATCCTACTATAATATATAAGTATTCCGCCAGGTATAAAGTGTGTATAACCCACAACAGTGCATTTTCCCAGGTTACATTATTGGCTTATTCTCAAATATGTCAATATATATATATTTTTTATAGGTTTTATGAATAGGTCAACTTTACCTGTTGCTTCCAGTGTGTATTTCTAAATTAGCTTGTCAAAACCTTTTCCCAGATTAGGAGCTACGTTGTGATCGTACATGGAAAACATGCTCATTATTTGCTGTGGTGAAGAGTTTGCATGGTTCTTGAGGAGTGGATAGTGGTCCAGCGGCCACCTCGCACCTCAGGAAGGTTACAGGGAGGTTGAAGATTAGGGTTGGTGATAATACCCGGTAATATTTCCTTGGTACACAGTTTCATCCAAATTGACTTGAACCAAAGGTCTATGATCTGATGAACTTTAGTTTCCCTACAAAAATAAACCAAAATGCCTTTAAATATGTGATTTGATCACAGCAAAGACTGTGGGGGAGCAGGACAGGGGTCACACATGCCGGATCTTTCGAGGCTCCAGCATCAAGCTGTGTCTGATTCACAGTGAACAACTAGTGATAACTCTGAAATCCAATCGAATGGAAATGGGACACAATGACTTCAAGGTTTTGGGGTAAGGCAGCAGGATGTTGGTGGAACGTATCCAGAATTACACCTCTTTATTTCCTAAGAACTTTTTTTGTTCTTCAGGAAAGAGCATATGGAGAAGGAAAGTTTAACTGAACTGCAGGAAATACACTGACTCTGCTCACATCAGCGGAACTCAGTAAGTCAATCAGTAAGCGAGTGTTTCTGTTAGTGTGTTGACTGGCATCCTTTCATGCATGTGCACACAGGAGGTGTTCAATTTATACAAACCACACTATTTAAGAGACATCTAACCGTGCAACTTTTTTACAAACATTGACTGTATGAAAGCATAGTCCTGCCTGATTGGGCTCAACTACAGATGCTTAAAGCTGGCAGTGGTAATCTAACACATCAGGACTCTTCAGTGACACGATGGCTGCTATCTGCAATTTCCACAGCACCCTCACAATGTCCCACGTGGTCTAATTCAAAGGCTCAAATTACGAGTGCAATGTTTTGGCCAACTCCCGAAATTCAAATTCTTCCCCCACAGCGTGCAGCCCCCCCCCTTTCCTGTCCTCTGGCCAGTATCACACTGGCATCCCCCCTTGAAGACATTCCCAGGAGATACAGCATGACTGGCCTACACGTTGGCATGGAGAAGGTGAGCATACTCCAGAGTATCCCTGCTAGCTGTATGGCCACATTGCAAGATTGATTGTGATAGAGCATGTGCCCTGGCCTGTCTAATTACTGATTCATTCTGTCTGATAAACAAACAGCAGAGAGCCATCAGATGAGCTTTGGGCTCCACATTCGATTGACTGTCATCCAGAAACTAACGCCATTAAATGTGTGTCAAGTATATTACATAAATCATTTTTAGCACTAAGAAACGGCTCCCTCTAGTGGACGGTACATAAAACGCCATTAGAATCTTGTTTTCAAGTACGTGGGGGAATGTATTTTCTCTGACATTGACATATTCGAATTCATATTTGAATTGTGGGACTGAAGACATTTTTGTCTAAAAGGGTATAACTGTTACAGTGGTAGTAGAATATTTTCATAGTTATATTCGGATAATATCATGTTTGTATTCATGATAACCAAGCAGCGCTAGTGTTCCCGCTTCACTGCCATATGCTCCCAGCCGCTTTATAAATATTCCCTGATGTGTTCTGGAAGGTTCTTGTAGGGGTGTGGAGGCTGATATTTAAGACAGTATTTTTTTTTTGGTTTTCACCTTGTCTATGTCGGATGGCCTATAGCCCCAGCATTAGGTCACCGTGCCCTGGCGGATGGTGGTCGATGGCAGCTGTCCCCTTTCATCACATAGCGGCTGACGGACGTGACATTACGATGCGTCGGGCGCGAAGCCGTGCAGTCAGCAGACAGCGAGACACGGCGGCTCAGCCAAACCGATAACGCAGCCGGTGCTGTGCAGTGCAGATTACTGCTCCTGTTAGCGCTGACTTAATTAGACAGCTCGCCGGCTCTCGAACACACTCCGAGTCACTCACGCTTTGCGCTCCTTATAAGAGGTATTTTCTTCACCATTACATCATGTCCCCCGGCTGCTGAACCATTTGGGTCCAAGCCCGACTCTTTAACCGTATTTTTTGTTCGTGGAGCCGACTAGCTCGTGGGGGAGCTGCAGCCCTCGTCTGATTTTCCATCGAAAGCTCCTGTTTGGTTCTTAAATGTTACATCTCCCCCCCGTGCGTGCTTCGGACGATGCACGCCAAGCGGCTTTGTGCTGGTGCCAACCCCTGCCATGATGTTTCTCTTCGCCCGTGGCCCACGGCAGCACCGCCGCTCTCAGACGGAGCCAAAACCAGCCTCATGATCCTCGACACTCATGCCAGTCGTAGGTCCCTTCCATCGGTGCGGAGTACACGCTTTAAAAGTGGATGAGAGGCGGCACGGATAGAAGGGGCCCGTCAAAGCGGGCGGTTTGATGTCAGACCATGTTTGAGTGCATGAATAAAGAGCTCATCTTTAGCCATTCTGTTTGACCCAGAAACACCCAGCGTGGGTCCAGCCTCACACTCCCTGCAGACTTAATTAGACGCTTAAGCTGAGGGCTGTACAGCATAACCTTCAAATCAGCGCTCTCCCTCTCTCGTCTGAGTTTATTTTAATGTTTTTTCTCTCTCTCTGCCTTCTCTCCCCCCTCTTCCCTCCGCTGTGCCGGAGATGCCGGCGTCTCGTTGCGGCGGGGAAGAGGAAACGTCTTAATCGCGTCGGTTTGCGCTACGTGAGCGGAATAGCGGGGAGGCTGCGGCTCCGCGTCGGGGCGCCAATTAGCAGCCGGGGGAGGGGGCGCTAAAGGGAGTAACTGCCTAATGATAAGCCAGCTCCTGTCAGAGTCGCTCTTTTTAAAATCCTGACATCTTCTTTTTTTCCCCTCCACATGCCGCGACATGAGACGGACTCCTCTCTATTTGGGGAAGGCGGCGGAGACACGGATCCGCGGCGGACAGTAGGCGCGTCCACCGCCGGGAGTTCAGCGCGGGGTGAGCGTCCCGATGAAGCCTGTCACACTGTCGCCTTCCTTTCAGTTTTGTTTACAAGCCCGCGGGTTGAAGATATGAAGCAAATTCTCCGCGTGCTCAGACGAAATGACGTTAAGCACCTACCCCAAAACAAGCAGCTCTTTTTGTTTATGTCTTTTGTAAATGTCTATATCCGGGAGGCACGGACAGTTGTGGGGTCACACGTCGTGCGCTCCGAATGACATATGACGTCACCCTGGCCGCAATCGCGGTCAGACTCGCAAAACACGCGGACACCTTGCACTAAATTACCAGGCTGATATACTGCGGGAGTGATAATCGCTGAAGGCATTCAAGTGCGTATAAACCTCTGCGGTGTAATTCATGTGCTCTATTTAGATTTATTTTTTCCAAAGCACCTCATTGCACAAAAGTTTGTTGTTAAATGTGACGCAACTCCTGGGCACTGAGGTGGCTGTCCTGCACAGACAGACCGGCGCGCTTATTTACGCCAGGTTTTTTTGCACATTAATGGCTGTGTTGACAGTTTTCTGGTTGTCACCCAGCCACACACACTACCTGTCTGCAGGGCTTTCACCTAAAGTGTAATTGTTTCCTGGCTGGGGCTGTTTGTGTAACTCCTTCCACCGCTCCCGCGTTTCTGTCTGACGTTGATCTGCTTTTTCTCACCCGCAGCCTGAATCCCGTTCTGCGCCCCCCCCCTCTTCCCGTCCCTCTGGAACCTGCGGTCCAAGCTTATGAACTGGGCGTTTTGTATCATTAGGGCCCTTGAGTATAACATATTCATGCTAGGCTGTTATATGGTGTGGTGCATTCCCAAATTCCGGTCCTGGAGGGTCAGTCTGCAACACAGCTTGCTGATTTCCCTGCTCAAACACGCCTACTAATAGCTCATGTACTAAATACGATTTAGTGTTTGACTGAGTACGGTGTGTGTTTGCGTTGTAGACTGGCCTTCCTGGATCGGAATCGGAGAAGCCTGCCCTCCAACAAAAACAACAATAAAAACTCATCCTGCTTAATTGGGTCTCAGTGCTTAGAGAAAAGGGTGTAAACGTGGTACACCCTGGAGGTAAAACCAGTCTGCCCTCCCAAAACACAGGCGGCCAAGAGCCACAGCAAGCATCGTTGCACGTGCATGCGATCTGTTCACCACTTGATGTCACTGACTGTTTTAGTAAAAAAAACTAATTTAGCTCGGGCGTTATCAGCGCGTCTCGCTGTCTCTACTTAAGTCCACCAAAAAAAACAACACCATGGAAGTTAAGAAACATCGAATTTGTCCAGCTCTCTGGTTTGGTCTTAAAAATGAGCAACCTTGTGGCCAGTAGTGAACACCGTAGTCTGTAATAGAGACACATCTCCGGCCAGAACTCAGCGTAATGTTTGCTTGGTGTTTCTGCGGTAGCGCTTCCTCCCTTCTGAGACGGCTCCCTCTTGTGGCGGCTGCCAGCCCGGGTTTAATTCTCCCAAAACACTACCAAAGTCGTTCACGAAAACGGAGTATGTATCAGTGGTGTCATTGCTGATCTGTGGAAAGACGAGGGACAGTATGTTGCAATGCTTCAGACATCCACAAGATGGCATTCGCCAGCCATTTTTATTGTACAGTCTCCCAGAATATGGGCAAACACCTTGTTTTCTAGTTATCCTGTTTCTGATGCTTTGGGAAATGCAGTTTTTAAAAATGGCCAGATTCAAAACATGCAACAGAATAAAACTTTGGCTGACAGAAATAGTGGAAAATTTGAACCTGTGGCGTAATGACTATATTTAAGTTTTTTTTTGTCACGTGGATGAGGCTTTGATGTTTCCCTCACACACATACACAGAGTTGTGTGCCAAGCCTGCGTGTAAACAAACAGCAGAGTCTGAGCTGCATCAGCCACAGATAAACATTATGGATTGCAGTCATACGTCCCGAGAACAATACTCATAAAAATGAGAAATGTTTATTTGGGAAATCTGTGTCATGTCCAAAAACCTCAGACTGGGGTGCCTATTGTGCTTCCCTAGACGCACACAATACAGCCAAGTAAAGGGGACGGGGGGGTGAAGGAAATATCATAATATCAAGTAAACAATGCAAAAACCAGGCAGGGGAGCATGGAATGTGACACCCCCCATGTGTGTCTACAGTCTGTGACGCAGAGACCACTTACCAACAACTCTAACCCCCTGGGGGGGGGGGGGAGGGTAAGCTGGCTTTAATTTCATTAGCAACCTCTGAATGTTGCCCTCTGTCTGCGTGGCAGCTTGTGTTAAAACTACATTTGGCTGCGGGTTTGGATGGTTGCAGTCGGTGCACAGCAGTGACACAGAGGGCAGGTGAGTTGCAACAAACACAAACAGTGAAGTGAAATGGGTGAACTTTTATCAAAATATTTTAAGTAATTAGTCAAGGCTTGGGTGGTACTATAGTAATATAGCATAGCACGGTATGGTGAAATCCTTACAACAGAATTACCTGGGAAGGCCCCCTCGGCGAGTGTTATCGGCAAAATTTCAAAACGCTGAATAGCATGAATACCTCAGCATAACTATGAGAAATTAGATATGCAGGTACCTCTGACCGTCCTCATACAGCTGCTCACCATTGCTACTACAGTATCTGTTCTTCCTCTACTTTTTTGTCACTGACTCCTGATCTGTGAAGGTTGGTGCTGCCACCTACTGGAGATTATTTATCAGTTATTTTGCGCATGCGCGGTGGATGCACGCTGACTCGCGCAGTTTCCGCTAGACGTAAAAATCTGGGCTACGCACGCGCCAACAGCAGCCATCCGCAGCCAGCCCCATATGATGAAATTTACGACATGTCAACTGAAAGCGTACGTGGAAAAGGGAGGTATGAATTGGCCTTAATCCTTCACAGAGATCCACATGGACAGTCACACCCAGACCCCCCCCCCAGCCCTCACTGGAAAGTAAAACGCAGCAGCTGTCAGGGATGTCGCCGTCGAGCCCAAACCTTTTGTTGTTTATTTTAATTTAAAAGCTGCTTCTTTGTTAAAATTAGCTTGTACTTACCGCCGCGATCCTTTAAGGGAACGCGGCAAAGCCAGAGCCACGGAAGGCTTCCACCAGGAAGTGACATGTGGACCATGTCCCCGGGTTTTCCATGAGTAATCTAGAAAATGTTAGGATGCCTCTTGCCGGCAGTACCAAGAATCTGAAGGTACGGGGTCTGTTTCTTTTTTAACATAGCAAAGAATTGTATTGGTATAAGGAGAGCACATGGTGTGTGAGCACCTTCCTCTCATTGGCTGAAGAAAATTTGCAGGCCTGGCTCTGAGACTGTCTTCAGCTGCCAGTAAGGAGTATTCTAAGCTACAGGATGGTCTTGTTGCAGGGTGGATGGGGTGATTCTGACTTTGGAGTGATTCACCCCCTTTCTGTCCTCTGTGCACTTCACCTGCCATTCAACTACTCCCCCCGCCATGCCCCCCGTCCCACACTACGCTCCCTCTGAACCTAAAAACCTAACCTGCTGCTTAATCTTTCCCAGAAATCTCAGTCAGGCCTCTCCCTGAATTTGAGAGAACTGGTTTTCTGTTGACATATGCCGAACTTCGTCAAAGGTGGCTACACACGTGCGGGGGGGTTACAGTCTTGGCAAGCAGTGCCATAGCCTACAGCAACAAGAATAAATAACTGACAAGGGGTTATTGCACCAAACAACTGCACTAACATCGTTTGCAGGTGTTGTGGCCTTGATGTCATTCTGTGAAGATCCAACATAACGGGAAATATTTTGCTATGAACTTGCGCGTAATAAATCTGTGAATTTATTGGATTTTGCCGATTATAATCTGCATCTTCTCATGAACCCATTCCCGCAAACTGGCTGGGCAAGGCTGCGTTCGGGCTCAAACAGGCAACTGCATGTAGAAGTTTCATGTTTTTACACGCTGTGTGGAGGGAATTTGGCCGTCATAATATGCAGGCCGCGCGCGTGAGAGGCAGGCCGCGCGCGTGAGAGGCAGGCCGCGCGCACAGGCCGCAAAGAGATCAGGCGG